>JAZDUA010001156.1:0-177603 GCA_038098605.1 Gryllus longicercus
GGCAATGTAATGGATTGAGGAAACCAGATAAGTCATCGAAGAAGAATCAGAACTGAAGATATCTGGGACAGACGTTTCGCAAGAGGATTAAAAGAGGATACAATGGATTAAAAGAAAAACTTTTTGAACAGTTGCAAATCAAGGGAGGCGGGGAACCGCGGACCCCAGAATAAATTTCTAAATAATTGAATGAAAATTTTATATATTAAGAACTAATGACTAACTAATTACATGAAAATGTAGTGCAATATCATGGCCAAGATATCAGCAAAACTACCGAAAGCGCAACATTAATGTAAAAGTAAAGACAATTTATTGGTAGACATTGAAATAAGATTTCTATATCCATTGATAAAACAACTGTTGCTAGTTAAGCTCATCGAAGTTATTCATTGAATGGTAACAGTTTTCGCTAATGAACATCTGCCACCTTTTATAGGCCACCATACACACTGATGAGATTACAATAAAATTATTGGTTTCGCTTGAAAAATTCAATATCGGCAAACATCAGCATAAGACATTTGAAATGTGCACTGCCTTTGAAATGTGCACTGTCTCGATGGAGATTGTTCCCTCGGTATCCTGATGATATTAAATTATGAATTATTATGAAATATTATGAATTATTAAATAATCTCCTAATTTATATGTTCTCAGTAAGGAGTGATATATAAATAAATTAGTACATGTTTAAAACATTAGTACAATTTAACTCATGTGTAGAAAAACTTTCATTCATCAGGAAATAGACGCCATTATCTCATAGAAATAAAAAGTTTGAATCTATTAAAACAATCCTTGTTGAATAAAACAATAAAATAATCATTATTGAATGACGTATAAACAGTAAATACAAATGACCAAGGAAGACATTCGTCTGTAGCAAATATAGCACCTATGACTGCAATAATTACAACGTGGCGCAAATGATGGCGAGTGGTTTTTCGTCCGCTCCGCTGTGAAGCGTGCGGTTCTCCTCTCGCTTAGCGCCGCTCGCGCGTCCGCGTAATCGCTCGCATGCGCCGAGGCGGCGGCGGCCTGGCACGGTGTTGCGCGGGTGGGCGGGGGCGGAGGGGGCGTGGCCAATGGCGCGCGGCGCCCGGCGGCCGCCAATCAGGGCAGCGGGCGGCCGGCGAATGGCGAGGCACGCGGCCGGCGCCCGGCGCCGCGCCGAGCCGCCCGCTGCCCCGCCCGCCCGCCCACCACCCCCGCCCGCGGCGCCCAGGGCGACGGGCGCCATCAGGGCGGAGCGCGCCGCACGCGGCCGCGGCGCGCCACAGGCAGCGGGCGAGGGCAGCGCGCCGGGGCCATGCAGCACGGCGGCAAGTCCTTCCTCATCCGGGATCTGCTGGGCGACGTGCTGGCCGCGCACGAAGGTAAGGACGGCTGCGTTGCGATGAGCGAAGTACGTGCGGGCGCGCGGCAGCAAAAATTCATCTGAGGTTCGCGATGACACGAAGTAAGGCTTCATTCAATTTACTAAACGATTCCCTCCTTTGTAAAATAATTACTTAAATTAAATTATAAATGTTATTCGACAGTATTAGAGAACGCACGTGTGGAAGTGTTGTTAACGACGTTATGATGCGACGCATTTACCAAATAATGAATGTTTACTGTTATGTTTTTATCCAGCGTACTAAACGTTTCCTTTCAGAGCGACAGTTAATAATCTCAGCAATGGATGTAGAACTCTCGACTACCCAAAAATTTTCTAATGTTACGATATGAATTTTCTGGGCACCTTTTTCTTGATTTTGTAATACCTCTGTCGTTTCTTTCGGATTGTCACAAATTAAAATGTTATTGCCCCAGTCGTGAACCAGATTGTTAAACACGACCATAGCCCCTGTAACCTATTTTTGTTCACTTCTAGCTACTATTTACATGTTGGTGCATGTGTATGTCGGAATGTACCAAAATATCTTTCAGGCAGCGCTATAAACTTATAATTAAGATTGTAACTTTTAATGACATTAATTGTATTAATTGAAAACCTAAATTAAACGCCAATTAAAACATAATTTGCGTGAGCCCTACCTCAATTCTAAAATTTTTAATACTAGCATTTGAATAATATTAAACGCAAATTGTTAAATGTATACTTCAATTTATCTCCAGTCTTTTTATGACTAATTTTACGCATATTACTAAATGGAAAAGTGGCATTTCTGTTTCGTAGTTTCATCATATAACTCCTGTTATGTTTGCCAATCGATAGAAACAGAGCAATCCCATTGCTATCCGCATCGGCAATAAAGCTGTTGTAGTTCTTTATACATTTTCTGAAAATCTTTCAGATTACGGACATGAAATTGTAAAAACTTTGCGAGGAAAACAATATTACTTTCTCATTCTTACTACGGCATAAAGCAAAATTGCAAACGTTCAAAACTTTTTTGAAGTCTTCCTAAAACTATAATATTAAAGATTTTCCCTTAATGATATCTGTTCTTTAAAGATAGATATTGAAATAAGGCCACGTACAATTTTTCGAAAATTTGAGTACTTTTCGCGTAATTTTGCGTGAAAATACGGGCTAGAAAGTACTGCTGTTTTAGCACCACTAGTTTCAGGAAGTCCAAGAATTAATTTTAAATATATATATTAAGTATATTCCTAAAAACATTATATCTGGAAACAATAAAATGCTAATGCACTCTCAGTAATAATTAGTTCCCATCATTATTACGCTAATTTAGTTGGCGCAGGTTTTCCTTTGGATAAAACGAATTTATTCATACGTAGTAACTCAAAGATCAATTTCACTCATCTTGTGCATGCTAACGTTTAATATCATGATGGTCAGTGTGAAGATGACAGACGGTATCTTCAATGTACTTCTGAAGCTCATTTTATTATAATTACTCATTCTAATGAGTTAAAAACTCGTTTGCAGTGTACCATAGAATTTCGGCCTGGCGCTTGTCACTGCTCCCCTGTGCACCGCGCCGATCAGTCATCCTTTGCCCACAATACGCTCCGGTATTGCGGGCTGCATTCGCTGCGCGACACGGCGTAAGGCGAACGGTATTCGTTGCTTCCGAGTCGCATCCAAAACTCGAGGGGGGTACTTTCTCACGTTATCGGGAACGGTTACCTAATAACATAATATCGCAATTTCTACCCAACTTTCACTTCAAAAAGCCCTAACAAATTCAAAGTGAAGCGCCGGCGGCGCGCTTCTGCACTGATTTAGAGAGTCAGGACCAGTGGCAATTTCTTACTTCTACAACAGAAAAAAACATGAATAAACCTCAACTATTGCAATGTTTGCAGCACATTATTACACAGATCAGCAAGGATCATTTCACATTTAACGTAAACAGACAGAATTGAAGGCCATCTAATAAATCGCCTTTTGTCTGCATACAAAATCTGCATACAAATCTGCATACAAATAAAGTCACAAATATATAGCCTAATGCCATCTAAATATAAAATCTGAAACACAATAGACACGTTTGTATGAAATTAATTGTTTTAAAGCAAATACACCATCAATAGTTCAACATTTGAGCATCGTCGCTGTGTTCGGTGTGTGAAATACATTCCAACTATATAGTACGTAACTAGGGTATCATTATGTAATGTCAATTTAATCTCTCTCTGTATATATATATATATATATATATATATATATATATATATATATACATACATACATACATACATATCGCCGGCGCTTCTTTTGAGTTTGTTAGGGCTTTTTGAAGTGATGGCTGAAATGAAAGTTGGGTAGAAATTGCAATATTATAATATTAGGAAAGCGTTCCCAATACCGCGACAAAGTACCTCCTCCACTTTTGGATACAATCCAAAAGCAATGAATACCAATCGCTTTGCGCCGTGACGCGATCGCGATATATATAATGCAAAAGAAGTGCGGAAATTTGAAATTAGGAAATTCGAAAATCGGCAAAATTACGTTAAACTACTGGTATATTTTAAAATAATGTACAAAACCTTTTTAAAAGGAATTATTTTTTAGAACAAATTTCATTGATTATCGTACTTTTGCATTTTTCATTTTTGTTTTGTTTTTTTTGAAAATTTAAGGTTTTTTCAAAAATGGGACCACCACAACCTTATTTACTGTTCTTTGCGAGGCAAACAAAGAAAAAAACTTTGAAGCGGTTTTTGAGAAATGAATTGTTTAATATATATATATATATATATATATATATATATATATATATATATATATATATATATATATACATTTGGTTTAAGTATAGATAATGGAATGTGTTTAGTGATTAATTTGTCCCGTAGAAGACTATTCTAGCAGAACTAATGTGAAACATACTTGTATGTCGAGTGGATATTAATAACGGTCGGGATAATCATGATAGAGACATGTTTGATGGAGGGATCGAGGTAACGAAGGAACTCCTTGGAATTTTGGTGGTAAATCGTTTGGAAAATCACGAAGATCATAAAATGTAGTGCAACAGAGAAGCGAATTGTGATATTCACATGGGGAAAGTTAGCCGTCTGACCTCTTCGCTTTTGATAGCTTTATTCATTTACTTTACCAAACAATAATTGTTCGTAATTTGAAATTGATTCTCTCTCAAATAACTACGTTTTTTGTATTCCAGCATTTTAAAAGAACCTTTTCTGTTGCAAGAAATTGTTCATAATCGGGCATTTTTCGGCACAAATGTTGACGTATTAGATTTTGTGTCACGAATGATAGCGTCATCACACATTCAGCCAATCGTAGCGAGAGAATCGGGGGGAGGTAGAGCTAAATGGAACAGCCGATCACCGTTTACTACCACAATGTCAAATACCCGAGTCGTCACAGGGAAGTTGTTTCGCAAAATTAAGTTTCATTCTCTTATAAATGTATAATGCTGTTATACAAAAAAAATATAGTATGCAACTCGTTTATAATGTTGCTTTATTACATTCATACAAATTTGAAAACTCGCTCCTAAAGTCTCTCGTTTTCAAAACATGTACTCATGCAATAAAGCTTAACATTATAAACTAATTGCATAAACTACTATTTCAGGAATACTCGAAAGTAAACATCAGTATTATCACATAGAGAAATTTATGAAACATTGTTATAAATTTTATTTTAACAAATGCATTTTATACAAATTGCATTTTGCCTGCCTTTTAATATATTGTTGCTGACACTTTCCATAATATTCCTGTAACCATGAAATAATGGAGGAGATTTTCCGTTCTGTTTGTTCTTTCATGATGTCATGAGGCAAAATAAAGTATTTTTCTATTCAAAAACAGCGCTTCAATATCGTAACTACAACCATTTATAAAGTAGTCTTTTTAATGGGTAAATAATACTGTAGAATGTATTCACTGCTTATATAATTATCGAATTACTGTGTAATTTGAGGTATTTCGCTTCGCTGGGTTTTCTTAGGAACAGACCCTGGTACACGAGTATCAGTGCGAAACTTCCATCAACTCACTTAACGCCATATAAACCCGATCCTTCTCCTGGAAGCAATTACATCGTTATCTCTCAAATTAAGCCCATATTGTAGAGAGGGGTTGTGCTCAACCCAACGATTATCGATCGTCATTGACCCTTCTAATTAATGCTATTAGTCGCCTTGATGGGAAGCAGTTCCACGGACAATGTGCTAAGCGTCCTCTGCACGGCGGGGCGGCGCAGAGCTAGGTGCCTGCACGCGAAGGCTCAAGCACTCGGAAGCAGCGATTGGCAGGTGCGCCTACTGAACTGTCACCATGAAGCATTGCCATTGAAATTGCCAATGAATTCAACGAGCAAAAGATTGGTTAAAATAACAATTTAAAATATTTACATTGGATACTAGTTACGTTATATGCAACGTTTCGACCTCACACATTTAAACCCATTATCACACTAACATTTAAACTGTTAATCCGATTTACACGAGGAAACCCCGCTACCTGTTAGCACATGTGACCAAAGTTCTCGCTTTTTTCACGATATACTACAGTTGAATAAAATCTCTCTCTTAAGATAATAAAAAATAAACTTAAGTAACTATCTGACCTTTATTTAGCAGACAATATTGATGCAAAATTATAGTCATGACATTAAAAATAATAAAAATAAAAATATTTATTATTAAATCAAATTAAAATTTTCGTACAAAGACATTTCGACATTGCCTTAACTTCCTGCAACGCCAAAACCTCGTCTTAAGTTAACTACTTGAAGTTAACTATGTGCTGAGGGATTTAAATGCCTATTTTTGTGAGGAGTTTGATGCCTTTGTTACGTAGTGGTCTGATGAAGGAATTAAACACAAAGTGTGAACGATTTTGTAAATAACATTTAATTACATTGAATTGTAACTATTTCAATTTTAATTGATTATAGAATAACTATAATTTTGCATCGACATTGTTGGGGAAAAAATGGTCAGGTAGTTTGTAAACTATAATGCGTAACGTAAGAGATATTTAAAAATAATTTCAGTAATTTTTGAAAAAACAAAAGAACATAGTAAAATGAATTTTACGTCATAAAACAGTGTAATTATCACTATCCTTTGGAAAAGTTTAAAGAAAAAAATTGGAGCCGTTTTAGAAAAAATCTTGTTATTTTCATTTTTTTAATTATGTACATATTACACCAATTCTGCGCGAAAACTACTAAAAATTTTCAAAAAATGTACGTGACCTTAATTAAAGAATTAAGGAGAAAAAATGACTTAAAGGAAAAATCTCAATCGTTAATTTTGTAGTTGTAACTACAAAATTAACGATTGAGATTTTTCTTTCAAAGTTACTTCAAGACACCGGAAAAATTAAACTTTTGTAATTTTCAAAAATTTAGAGTTAACCGATAAAATAGGACCTATGCCCTGTTTATAAGTGTATTTTACTCCATTCTGACGAGAAATTTAAAGAAAACAAATGGAGCTGTTTTTGATAAAATTTTGAAGAATTCCTAAGGGCTTAATGTAATGTACACCCAAATTTTAAAGAATGTTTATCAAAATCTTAAGCTTAGATGGACAGGGGTTTCTTCAATTTGAAAAAAAATCCTATGCATGGTTTAGCCGCTAATACTCACGGACCCTACAGGCAGAGACGTTTTGAAGAAAACAAACACTTTTTCGGTATCAGGGAACCCCAAATATGTATTTCCATTGAAATCTTCATTGATCTCGATTTTCTGCACCTTTACATAACTTTCTCTATACTATGTATATTACTCCGTATATACGTACATATACGAGAAAGTAACAAGCCACCAAATAATTTTTTGTTTAATTAACTAAATATGCTCATTAATTCCATGAAAAATCGTTGATTATCACTGTGTTTATAGCATTCGTACAATTAAAACTTAATCGTGCAATTAAAAGTCCACAACAGCCAATCAAAACTCAGAGAACTGAACGAAATCGTGTAATTATGTATTTATAACACATACGTTTTCAGACTGCCATGAAACATGAACAAAAATGTACATCACATATTACGTACGTCTCAAACATATAATCAATGAACGAATGTAACAAAATATAAACGAATAATTATTACTACTTCTTAGACAAACATGTTGCTATTTGTAGTACTACAAGTTAAATTAGAAACTATTACCCTCCTCATACTTGGTATCAATCATTCCCAGAAGTCGCTTTATTTTGCTTTACTTCAGTTATTTGAACGTGACGGCCCAGAGAGAGAGAGAGCAATTGTTTGGGCAAAACTCCTGAATTTGTTTGTAAAATCAAGTAAAGTGTTTATAATTTAAAATATCAATATTTTCCTTCATACGCCACGCCTTCAACATAAACAAGTATGATCACAAGCATGTGGTTTGATACTAGCTGATTAATGGAACAACATAAAATATTTAACATGAATAAATGTATTACATGTAAAACATTTGGTCTTAGCATATTACAAATACAAAAAATGCAATCATCAGTTGTATTTACCCGTTCTGGAAAGTACACCAGCAAAACGTCTGAGTCAGAACTGAATTGTCTTTCCATTTCCAACATTAACACGTGTTCTTCTTTCATACATGCCCTTACTTTTCGTACGAAGTAATGCTTTCAAGGATTTGTCAGCTTCTTTTCATATTTCGACCGGAATACTTTAATATTTTACATTTTCAAATGTAATTATCAAACACAATTATTCTCTAAGAGACTAAGGTGATCATAAATATACACTACAAGGCCTACGGAATTAGTTCTTGTTCAAAACCGATGTCAACAGATGTCAACCTACCTCTAATGGTAAATATGTGATTGAATTCCTCAAAATTAAAATTATTCTTTATTGGAAACAAAAATATTGAACATAGTATGTGTATAAAGCGGTATAATTGCACTCGTGGTAAATATGAAAACTCGTTCCTCTCGTCGCTCGTTTTCTTGAACATACCATTCACGTAATTATACTCCTCTTTGTACACTCGTTTCGTTAATTACTATTACGGATTACTAGTTCATTGCTGTGTGTTTACAGACCGGAAACATAACTGGATTGTTAATACTCTTGCGGGCCTTTTTGATTCTTTAAACCCGAGGGCCTTTTGAATACTAATGGCCTGCTCGAATACCAACACAACACTTACATTTTTCTGAATTATATTTATTAATGTTAAGATTCAAACAAATACAATAAATAAATGGTGTAACTCTTAAATAAGTAAAATAACTCGTTATAAATTAAACTTTGCTTAATTGATATGAAAATTGCAATTTTGGACTGTTCCCGTGAATTTATAATTGCCACTCATATTTCACTGTTATCGTATCGCCATTTTTAAGAGATATTTGTGTTTCTTAAATAGCAGTACTACTAATAGTAATACGATATGTAATGGCGATAGATGAAAATAATCTAAAAGTACCGTTGCAGCAGCGTAATTCATATTATTTTCCATATAACTCAAACACCCCATATTCATTTGTATGTTTCTAGAGATTTTATTGGAAACCACTGCCCAGAGCTTTGCAGAATTTTTCGAGAATTTCTGCAATAACTTCACATAATTTTTCATTTTGTACGAACAAATCAGTCCAACAACGAGTATACAGTAGTAATTAGATACATAATCTGATTTATTTATCTCACATCTATTGACATATTATTGACAATCTATTGACAATCTATTGACAAATGATTGCAATGCGTCTTCTCACTATAGAAGGAAATAAAGTTGTAAAATGTTTCGAATTCTCGTTTGATTCAGCAATGAACTAGTAAACCACAGAGTTTTGTGTGCACCACAGGCGTTATTAGATGTTTTTTCCCCGAGGGCGACTTCCAACCCCTCGGGCCTTCGGGTTTGGTAGTCGCCCTCGGGGCAAAAACATCTACTGAACGCCCTTGACACATAAATAACTAGTATGCCCTAAGCATTTGTTTGAGTATTACGTAACTTCTTGTATTTCATCACTCAGGTGTAATAGAAAATAGTACAGTCAGGAAGCAATTTATTTTGCTCTTCGTTCTCACATGACTCCACAGGTCTAGTGATTTCGTCTCTTCCTAGACCACACTCTATTGGATTGTACGTCCACATTTGCTGCTTGTAGAAAGTCACAGACGATGTTAGATACGGTGTCGGCTGGGATTGTTGTAAGTCGATTACAAACGATGCATTCGTTTTATCTTATCGTGCAACAATAGGGCACTTGTGCAAACGTTTTTGCCTTATTTCACTCAAGTATATTTCGTCGTACCATGGTGTACATCTGTTTATGTCACAAATGAATTTCTTTCTTCTTTAGAAGCTACTTTGATTCTGGTATCGAAAATATTGTTCTCTCATACGTGTCTCGTATACTTACGTATAAATGTATATGGTTTAGGACGTTTAAATGCAAAATATAGCCATGAAAACATTGCATGTAACAGTTAAACAAATAGAATTTTCACTATTCTGTTTCTTCAAACTGTGAGTGCGAGTAATAAACAAACTTGCCGTCAGATTCTTTATAGCCCGATTTAGGTAATATTCGTAAGGGCTTTTATAAAATGGAAAAGGCAAAATATGTGAGATGACATTTTCGAATTCTTCTGTGTTCGAAACCCTTTGAGAAATTGTCCGTAAGAGCCAAGCACAATAATTAATTCTTATTCACAGTTATTAATAATTCGTGGTCAAACATATTCATAAGTATTTAGAGTAAGGGGAACTAGCATTTATTGGGTAGTTGGTATCCGATACAAATTTGTGCAAATAGTTAACTCGACTTCAACACGTTTCACTCGGCGCGATTAATTCATTAATGAAATGTATTTGGACAGTTGTTCTCAGCTTTGAAATAACTGTGCGTGTTTTGTGTAGTAGACTTAACTATTCCAAATTGCCAAATCTGAAGATGGATACAATAAAATATAAATAATTTTAAGGTGAACACTGCACTTGACCACATTCACACTACGTATAAAACGTTTTCCTGCTTACCGTCGGCTACTTAACTCTTTTGGCCAAGTTTCGACGTTACCACTCACCCACTGCGCGTACAGACCGTGACAACGCCAGCGAGCATTTCCCACGGAGGCGAATTCGGATGCAGGGAAGGATGCAATGGGGTGTTGCTCCCCACAACTTGTTTTTTTTTCAATTCTACTCAATTTAACCAATGAGTTACCTTGTATTAAACGCTTCAAATTTCAAAAGAATAATCACACTATGAATATACATTAAAAAGTATCAAGATAAAATTGTTTTCAAGGTAACATTTTAGTTGTTATGGGCGAGTAAAAAGAAATTAGCGGGTCTGAAGTAAACTGCTATCGCCTTGAAATGCTTCTTGGGTCTGCCCTTGATAACCAGCTGAGTATTTTCACTAAGCGAGCGAAAATGCATGAACGAACCATGTGCTTTTATTAACAGTACCACGTATGTGTAGTTCCTTTTCAGATTGTACTGGGCCATCCTTTTTTAAGGTAATTTAAATGTTTTATGAATTAGTTTTTATATAATTATTATTAATGTTATTTTTATTATTATTGTACCATTATTATTATATAATTTGCATGATAGCTGTATTATCTTATTTATGTAATTAGCTGCCACCTGGTTATGCCCTTTTGCAGTTCAAATAAATTTATCTTATCTTATTCAAAACAAGTGGTGCTACAGAATGGAACAGACTTTCTCGTACGAGTTAGTTTCCTTGTCTCTTTAGTGTCTGCTATCATTTCGGTTTTGGCCCAACGTTTTCTCAGCTGCTATCAAATGGCGTCTAAAAATATTTTTTACATTTTCTTACATTTTAGAATCAGTTCTAATACAATTGTAATATGAGTTTATAAATATTATGGAAGGCAAAAACCTGGTCATATATGCACATTTCAACTGAAACGTATGGAGCCGTTTTTAAGAAAATGTCGTTCAAGCGTTTTTGAAAATTTCCATCTTGAAGCATTTTGAAGCACATTTTTACTCAAAACTTTCCAGTTGTCAAGAAACTTCATAAGAAATAATTTCAAGCATATGTACTCTCAAATACACTAATGTAGTAATACACTAATGTATAAGAAATTGTATTGTAAATATTAACAACGTGAGAGACATTCTTTTTTGAATTTTAATGTATTCAAAATACATTTGTGTATTTAAAAAAATAAAAGAATAAATCGAAGGAGCATTGTTGTCGTGTTATTCAGAGCATTTAGCAATATCCGTTTCCAAAAAATAGAGAAAGATTTTGAGCTATTTTCTAGAAAATTGCTTTGAACGTTTCTGAAAACGCGAAATTTTGAGCTCGCATTCAGAGGAAAGTTTATGATTTTTGGACAAACGTTTATGAGACATCATTTCAAGCTTCGAGGCTTCATAAATACTCAGAAAATTAAAGCAATTTTTTTTTTCAAAATCACGGAGTTTCAAGACGCGCCAAATCGGCTTAGGAATGATCATTTTGGGAAAAATGCAAAAGTATGCAATTTCAATGAAAATTTGATCTACGCCATTTTATGCGTCTTTACGCTATTAGAACAAAGTATGATAAATAAATTTGGAGCTATTTTTGAGAAAATGTTGAAATTTCTATTGAGGCTTCATGAAAAGCCCCCAATAAAAACACAATGCAAAGCCCCCCCAATCACAAATTCACAGAACCTCTCAATTCGTTTAAATCGATCGGGGAATACCAATTTTGAAAAAAAATGTCTGAATGATTTAGCCATTAGTGTTGTCCTCTTAGGGACAGACAGACGTTTTGCCAATCTATTTTTCGGAATCAAGGCCCCACACTACACAACGTGTTAGAGGAAGTAATTTACTGTAAAAGAGAACAAGATTTATTAATTTTTTCGTTACCAGGGCCCGACACTACTGTCGAAAAATCGCCGAGATCCGCCGCAACATAACAATACTTTATCTTAACTTCTCACATGTAGTAAGGTGGGAAAGGAAAAAGGAATTCCAGTTGTTTTGAGCCTCTCTACTCCAATCATTTTAGCCAGTATTGACTTAGTTTCTTTAACATCAAAATTCGTTTTAAATGGCATCATTTTTGGCTTTGTGTACTAGGACAGTCGGAGGAGAAGCAGCCCCTCTTTGCTCCCAGAGCGCTCGGCTCGCGGAGGGGGTTAGATAACCTAGGAACCTCAATATGCTCTAAATGCAAGGTGAGGGAAAAAGTTCGTACAACAAAAGCAAAAACTCTTCCTGTTTTACCAAATGAATTCCCACTTAATGACAAACAATTTAAAAACAATATTTGAAAAGTAACATTTGTCTTTCATAAGATAGGCAACTGTTTCTCAAATTCCGCTCTGAAAATGGCTTCATGTATGTCCCCATTTGGTGCATAACTTTGTATCTTAGGGTATTGCATATTCTTTTGTGAAAATTCTTACTAAATTTAGTGGGAAACATTCAACTAATTGCATGAGCTAAACAAGCCTCAGTAGCTAAAAGTCGGAAAGGAATTATTAATTTACCAAAGGTAGGAATTAAATGTGTTGATAATGTGTCCATAGTACAACGTATAGAAAAATAAGTTACGTTAGCAATTAAAACAATAATAGTTTTTTTTTCTATTTTTGTCAGCGAATTTGTCATATTCGTTGTCGTGACGCACCGTGTAATGCTGCCGTAAATTAAATGTCTTGATATGATTGAGAACTTTCTGGCATACCCACCACAATCTTAAAAAAGTCAGTTTTTCCAATACAGCATTAAAACTATTGAGAGTCGCCGGTTTGCTCTATGAACCATCTGTTTCGTTCGCCATTTTTTGCAGCTCGCTTTGTAAAAGTTGTTGTTTGCACGCAGTCTGCCCTCCCAATAAGATTCGTTGAACGCCACGGTCTGCAACGTCGAAAAAAGCAAAATCAAGGAGCTAGGGCAATTCCAGTTGAAGGTTTCCAGCACTCTTATGAAGACTGACTACACCACCTTCGCATGTTTATAACTGAATGAGGGAATATTTGTTTAAAGGAGAGAAGATTAATGCTTAAAAATAAAATAAATGATTAACAAAAAATCTGTCTTATCTTTCTGCTGCACCTCACATCATGACGTCTGAGCAACATTATTTAGAAAAGGAAGTGATGTTATGAGAAAAAAGGACAAATAATGCTGATAATTATGCATTTTCTAAAATACGTGGCACTATACATCTCCGTGACTAACATTTTACTAATTACAAATCTGTTTGTATGACTTTGTTAAAAACTGTTTTTATGCAGAATTATTGTTTTAACGAAACTTTAACGAAATTTAATGAAACTTATTAATGAAAAAAAAGAACCGTTGGAGTATACCAAATCCATGGCACTATAACAAGTTTCCTTTCTTGGTTCCAAGGTTCTTTTTTTTCGGTGTTAATCAACTCAATGGCATGGACGATGGCAACGAGAGAATGGTTACATCTGAAACGTATATCACTCAAGTGTCGAGTAAATCTATGGTTCGTACGAGTATTGGTTTAGAAAGGGGCTTACGAGATTTTAAAAAAACTCCCCCTTCCCAATTTGTAAATTCTGTTTCCAAAACCATTAATATAATTTTTCATTATAAGAATTTTTTGCACAAGTATAAATTTCAATAATTTTCCCCCAAAATACTGTGTATTTACGAAGAGTTAAAGTAATTTTAAAGAAAGGAACAAGTTCGAGCAGCAAGAGATGGCTCAGGACATCAACTGATATCACTGTAGTTCCTCTAACCGGGAGGTCGTAGGTTCGAGTCCCGACGGTAGCAGAATTTTGACGCTAGCTTGAAAGCTAGGTCGAGTTCAATCGTTATCTGGAGGAGAATCTACCGACCGGCTGCTCTGATCGGTAGTTTTTCGTGGTTTCTCCGATTACAACCAGACGAATACCGGGGCAGTACACTAACAAACGGGCCACAGTCCGCACGCGATCTGTTCTTCCTCTTACTTGTCCGGGAGACCAGTCGGGAGCTTAGAGCTTGGCTGAGGCGATGCCCCGGTAGTAGGAGATTCCTATTTGGGGAAAGCCCCGCTAGCCAGCGGTAGGTCAACATCACATCTCGCCATCCATCGAGGGGAGATCAACTCCACCTCCCGCGGGGAAAACACTTCTCACTACTTATGGGAAAAATGACCTTAGCTGTTGACGGGCCCGGAATCACTAATCAATCGAAAACAAAGTTCGGTTGCACTACCTGCTACACACATGTTGCCACGACCTAGGGGCAGACATCACCTTGTGTGTGTGGACGGGAGTTACGAAAGGGTCTGTTCTTGTTCAGCAAGGAGCAGAAGTGCCGCGGCTCTCGATTTGTGTTTATGCCGATTGCTATACTTGATCTTGATCTTGCCTGGGTGCGTCAAGCCGCTTTGCGTCGTGTTGCGTCGCTTTCTTCGCTGAATTACTTGTATGATGAAATTTGTAATTTTTCGAGCATTTAACTTCACTTTAAATGCTAACTGTAAAGGAGAAGGTCACCGCATTATGGAGTGCTACAGCACTGCCAAGAGATGCTTTCACGAAGTCTATGGGGATATCGTATCTATCGTATCAATCCTAGTTAATTTCCGTGATACCTAAGTACCGTCTCTGATTCTCAAGAACATTATTTCCGCCGTTCCCGTTTCGACAGCATAGACAGAGATACGGAGGGCGTGGCGCGGGGTGCTGCGGGCGGATCACGAAGGCGCGTAGCATGGTTCGAAGGAACATGGGACCCAAGGCTCGGGGACTCAGGGCACCGTGACAACAGAGCGCGTGGAACAGAGACGCGGGGCTGACGGAGCGGGGGGCGCGGTAAGGAGCGCGGGGATACAGGGCGGCGGCGCGGGGCGCCGGGCGTCTGGCGCGGGGCGGGGGCGCGGGGTGCGTGGCGCTGGGCACAGGGGGGGGGCGGGACGCGGGGTGAGGAGTGCGGGGCGTGGGGAGCGGGGCGAAGGCGCGGGGCATGAGGTGGGGGCAGTGCCCAAGGGGGGGGGCGGAGCGGAGGCGCGGGGGTGCCAGGGGCGCAAGGGATGGCGCGGGTCGGCGATGCGGGACGAGGAGTGCGGGGCGGAGGCGCGGGGCGCGCGTGCCGAAGAGGCGCGCGCCGGGAGCGCGCCCGCTCGCTCGCATGAAATTAGCGCGCGCGCGCATCGAAGACGCCACGCCGCCACCTGCGGCGCGTCGAGGGCGTCGTTAAAGGTTCGGCGGCGCGCGGCCCAAATCGCCTCCAATTAGCGCCTCAATTGGCCCTCGGGGCGCGCGCGCGAGCGCCCGGCCGCCGTGGACGCCCATCCAAATGACCCTGATTAAGTCGAGAGGGCGTCGCGCCGCGCGAGAGGACACCGACGCGACGCGACGGGGCGGCGTGGGCAACGGCGTGGGGGTGGCGGCGAAGGAGAAGAGCTGCCGAAGGAAATATTCCGAGGGAGAAAGGAAGTGAGCGACGGTGGGGCAGGCACGACGAAAAAGACACGAAATGTGTGACGGAATTCCAGTGGGGTGCCTCAGAATTAGTGTCGTGAGTTTGTAGTGGCAAAGGAACGACGAGAAGGCGGTGGGGAAGGGTCCGTCACGCGGGTGGAGGCCGGGCAGGGGCTGGGAAGACTTTAGGTGCATTAGGGGGAGGGCGGGGCGCCCTCCGGCTCGCGCGCGCCGAGGAGGAGGCCTCTTCCATTGATTATGTATGCAAGCTGGCCCTCTCGCCGGGCGCCGGCTCACCCTCAGCTCGCTCGCTCCAAATAATTAAGGAATTTTCACCTCGCCGCCGCCCAAGTGCGAAGCCCTCGTGGGCGTGGCCCGCGCCCCCGCCCCCGCTTCTCGCAGCCGCTTCGCCGCCGGGGATCCGTTCCGCGTGAATAATACATGGGTCGTGACATGGGAACTGCTCCTTTTCCTTCTCTTAGGGTCCGTTTTGCTAGATCAAATGGAGGAATTCACTTTTCCGTGTTTTGCCGCTTATTGCATTGCCTCGTGAGGCAATGCATTCATAATCAATCAGTAACGACATTTTCAATTAATGCAACTACAGCAAAAGAGAACACTTGCTAGAAAACCGATTTTATTTCACTAATAATTATATTGAGTAATATTAAATTTAATGACAATAATTATCTAGTGATACAATTGACCATAATTTTATAACTGCTTTACATAATGTCTAATACTTTGGTATTATCTCTATGCATTACAAAAGGTTCACTTTTTACAATACTCCGCAAGATTATTGTAGATATTGCCCGAGTTTGAGCGGAGTTTCAATTAGTTACTCGCGGATTATCTGGTTACAGGCTCATTCTGTTTCGTACTACTACCGCTTCTATCCCTCCCATTCATTCTCCAATTCACCCAAGGATATTTTAAATGAATAGATAGTTAATTACTATTTATCCAGTGGTATCTTTATGAACGGAGTTTTCTTCACGTCTTCCCATTTGTTGTTGCCGCTGGCGATGTTTGCAGTGTTTGTTGGTTGAATTCTCGTTCATTTTTCGTACGTGCTCATCTCTTAATCCTCGTCAGCTTATCGAGCCGTGCTGCAAAATACGAGCAATGCTGGATGCGTACAAACGTCGTTCGGTCCTGTGCGCTGGTCGTAATCTGTTTACATAGGGTATCCCAAATCTGTCCTTTTTGTAGATCCTAAGATGTCGGATTCTAAGTCTCTAAAATATCCTACTTACGCCATGTAAAATAGGGGGAATATATTCTTAAATAAGTGGTTAAAATTGACTTGAAAATAGCTTTTTTAATATATTTTATTTCACTATAACAGCTTTTTACACGTGAGTAAACAATATATTAAACGGGAACCAGAAATATACATTTTTTATTTCAACAGTTATAATATTTTAATATTAGAACAATGGAGAGACAACTAAGGTGACTAAATTTATTTAACTTATCGTCTTGATATTGAATCCAATTTTTTTCCAAGAAACACTTTCCTGTTCATTTTAAACGGTTTCAATTTCACGAAAAAGGGATTCTTTCCTTTTAAAGAACGATATGTCTTTTTCCATTTTCAGACTCTAATGGCGAAAAGGTAATGAGCAAAAAGGGAACACAATAGATGTACATTCTTAATATTGTTTATACATAAAATGTGTTTGTAATTAATTTCGATAAAAAAATTTAAAAAAATAAGAATTTGTCTAAAACGTGAATTTTAGCCTTGACTGCAACCTCTTACAAATTATACAACGAAACGTCACTGTATCGGTCATATTAACATCTCCGAAAAAGAAAACAAAAGATACTAAATACCAAAGTCTGTATTCATCTGAGTCTTTTAAAATGTCTGACGAACGATCCCGCTGTGCTTCGTAAGTTAGGGAAATACAAGTAAGTTAAATAAGTTAGGGAAAACTGAAAAAAATGTTTCGGTTTTTGTCACTTTTCATTTGAAACTTTTCTCTTTTCCCACCAATTGCTCCCGTGTAAGTTCACTGATTCGTGATGTCTCTGATGGATACTGGGGAGAGAGGGCACAGCATTACATCTTACCTCACGTTATCGCCAAAGCAGCAGCGCGGTAGTGAACCGGACAAGACTTTTGTGGTTTCGAATTTCTCTGGGGTATGGTAGGAACGTCTATCCACCATGCATCACCTTTATGTTCTCATCAATCTTTCCTTACTTGTACCAGAGACATAGGAGTTTGGTGTTTGAGACATGTATGGGCCAAGGGTCCCATCAGAACGTAGAATATAAGAACTTGGCAAGTACCACGGTGGCCGCATCTGGATAGTGGTCCAGCGCCTATGATGGCCATGATGGCCATGATGGCCGGCCCCAGGAAGTGGGAAGAACGTAAGAAACGACCATCGTAGCAGAGGTTCCCGTGAGAAGAGTTTAGGTTGATACGTATGTAGGCAATCATAGTACAAACTAAGGGTAGTGAAGATAACGTAAACTAGAGACGCTACAACATCGTAAACTTTCTCCAATTACTTCAAAGGTTACTTTGAATGTAACGGCAGAAGTAGTATTTTGATTTTTTTAAAATGAATTTTCAAACAAATAATATTTATAGTTTTTAAAAATTGGGCGAAGAATTAGTAATATACAAGTATCAATGTATAATAATAATTTCGAATATGGTCGTAAAACGACAGAAGACTAAACAGTCGCTAGTCATATGAAAGGTGACTGTGATATCGTTAGATACACAACAACTCCTGAAAAATACAGAATCAATGAAACAGTTTCGATTTGCCAATATTTGATTATATCAACCCACACTTTCTCTTATTTGATGATACAAACTATATTCTCATATTCAGTGCATCACTGCTTACGATACAGCCACGTTTTTGCGACGAGGAAGAAAGAAGCATTAGTATTCACGTGTGTCGTTTCAGAACAGCCCTTGTTAGCTACTCCAGAGCCCCATTTTCCACAAATGTGTGGCAACTGAATTTTTGCTTCTTCAGGTCACTGGAATTGTAATATTTTGTAACTGTTACAAATAATACAAGAAAGTATGTGCTATTTAATTGCCGCTAATTTATTTCTATAGAGTGATTTGGTTGCCATGTCTTGTTTCAGTTTTTAACATCGATTGATGTGACTGCAAAAGAATGTTCATTCAGGGGGGACGATAATTAATTTCAGTTTGATTTGAAACTGAGAAACTGCGCTCACTGATTCAACACAGTTTCTTCTTTACATAGTTTATGAATTTATTATATTTTTGTGTGGTTATATACTTGTCACACATTATATTTTTGATTAATTAACTTTTTGCATTAAATTTACTTTTATACCAGCAGACGATAAAGTAAACAACTTTGACTTCGCTCTTCTGTATTTTCCTAAAAAACTCTTCACCTTACGCCCTTGCATTAAATCTAATTGCTTAAATTTCTTCATACCCTAATCATTTTTCGAGGCCTCTTTAATTGCAGGAATATATTTCAAACTGTGTACAAGTTGGCATTCGCATCTCAAAACTGTCAATTTCTTCTTTCATCGCTTCTCCTCCTTCTTCACATATATTATAGTCTCATGTATTATAGTCCCTTCAGTTTTAATGATAGCACGTTCTGTGTTAAAAATTCTGATATTCTATTAGCTTTCAGTCAAGTATTCCTGCTTGATATACGTCTTTGAGTTTGTACCAAAATGAATTTAAAAATAGAAATTCAGCAAAGACCAGAGATAATAAAATTGTATTTGTTGTAACTGTAGCGCGTAAACAGCTCTGATCGCACTGTATATTATTGATTTGCCTCATTGCTCACCCGCAAGGCAAGGCGCAACGTGACGCTTGTGGGTTGTGTTGCCCGCAGAGGAGTCGGAAGAGGAGGAGGATATCGACCCGACGGGCGAGGCGGGGCTCGGGCCTGAGCCGGGGCCTGGGCCAGGGCCTGGGCCGGGGCCTGGGCCGGGGACACTGCCGGGCGAGGACGCGGGCGAAGGCTGCTCCGCCGCCGAGGGCGACTCCGCCGCCGCCGCCGCCGCGGCCCACGCCGCCGCTGTGCACGCCGCCGCCGCAGCCGCCGTCTCTGCCGCCGCCGCCGCCGCCGCCGCCCCCGCCGCCGCCGCCGCCGCCGCCGCCGGGGGCAAGGGCCGCAAGCCCCGCCGCCGCCGCACCGCCTTCACGCACGCGCAGCTCGCCTATCTGGAGCGCAAATTCCGCTGCCAGAAGTACCTGTCCGTGGCGGACCGCAGCGACGTGGCCGACGCGCTCAACCTGTCGGAGACGCAGGTGAAGACGTGGTACCAGAACAGGAGGTGAGAGCCCTCGTCACTCCTCTTGCTTTAGAAATTGCTGATTCATATCCTCCTAGCAATGAGGATGATTTTCCCTCTGCTTCTGGCTTTCGGCATTCAGAAAGTATTGACGATTGGGGCTATATACAAGTGCATAACCTCAATTAAATTCTATACGTGCTATTTTTATGGAGTAATGGCACTGTGAATCAGCTACACAAATGATAGATGATACTGCGTGCTTTTTTTCTAAGTTGACATTCATCTTGGACATCTTACAAAACTATTAAATATTGCGGATAACTTGTACACAACAACAAAAATAGAGATGAGTAGTATCGCCTTTACCTTCTTTGCAAGTAAACGCCTTTCATTGATCACTAAACATAATGCAGAGGAGAGGGAAAGTATATTTGCATTGACGTTTTTATTTTGTTTTGGCGAATCTTACAATGAGCTTCAGACGTCCTAGACTCAGAACACATCAGCGAAACCGGCGGCTCACGTTCCCATAACGGTCCCAAGCGCTTCAGCTCATTTCCTAGGCAGGTTCTCTTAGGTAAGAACTAGTCTAAGCGATCGAACCCTTTCCCTGACGTAAGCGACCAAACATGCGAGTTGCCCACACTTAGCAGCGAATGATAGTTTATTCGCCTAATGATTTCTTTTTCATATATAACAAAATAAAATGACATTTTTGCAGACAAACGTTTTGCCAGATATTTTGCTAGATCCCCTAAGAGAGTTTTTATAAGCCGTGTTCAGGTCAAAATACTAAAACTATTGCAATAAAGAAAAAGCAAATTCTGTGAACATTATTCCCACTTCCCTCTCATCGGTCTGTCTATATCATCGTATTATTAAACACTGGTGTTATTTACTGTAAGTTGAAGCAATTAAAAACGATGTTTCGTGATGTGGAGGGGCATTTATTTTAAAAAAAGGGAAATGTACTTACAGAGATATATGGATCATTCTATTTGCACATGCACACAAACACACACAGACCCAAAGACTTGAAAAATATTTCTCTATGAATTTCGACGCGCTGAATTCGAATCTGATGTCAAAATTGCGCCACCACCTTCCCCTTTTTTATATCACAAAAACATCGTGAAATTGAATTTTTTTGTTTTCGGTAATTGTTGTTAGACCCAAAAGCTTGACACATGTTTTTCTACGTACGTCGATGCGCTAAATACGAATCTGAAGCCAGAATTGCGCCACCACCTTCCGAAACCTTGGAAAGTGAGCACACTATTTAACAAGACAGTCAGGGCATAATAATGATTGTAATGTTCCATAATTTGTAAGCCTCCGTCATTTCATTAGTCTTCGAGAATAATCGAACAACATGAAACAAAACTTTTGGGATTTTATATGTCCCTTTTCGTGAATTTGAAGAACTTCTGTAACTTTTCCACAGTTTTTCCTTTTGTTCGATGTGATTCCGTTTGTTCAAATTTATTTTCTAATTTGTCCTGCACCTCCAATATTTAAGCCAGACATTTCTTTTTCAGTGTAATTTATTCCGGAATTTGATTAGCGTTAAGCAGAACATGACCAATCCACAAATATGTAAAAATTAAGCAATGCATCTCTCTAGAAAGCTGAGCACCTTTCCTTTGATTTCCACAATGCATCCAAGTGATCTTTCCATTGTGCCAATGGTAGATATTATTGATTAAATTGTGAATAAGGAATGGATTTTCATGTAAATATTATTTTTACAGGGACAAGATATCTGTATTCAGTAATACTTTTTAGTGTTATCAAAACATTGTGAATGAATTAGAAACAGTTTTATTTTACATATTTTTACATAGTTTACTTAAATATTTCGTTACATTTTAATATTTTTATACGTTGAAACAGAACATTCAGTTCCAAGTTTACAATATGTTTCTGGAATCATCTTTTTTACAAAGCCATGAAATGCGCTTTCATTAAAGATTGATATTAATATTATATTGTATTCGATATTAATATTGTCAAACTTACCCCTCCTGCTTTTTGGAAACCAACCTTTTTGGTAGCAGTCGCGATCAACGATGAGCGTATGTGTGTGAAGCAGAAGTAACGTCAACCACATGTTCCAAAGACCATGCGTAACTCGATCAAAAATAAACAAGCATTTTTCAGATCATTGTCTTATCGCGTAGCTGGAGTCGTGTTTGAATGTGGAGGGTGGCTCCATTTATAATGTGGAGGGGGGCTCCATTTATAAATGTTCCATTTATCCGCCTCCTCCGGGGGATCGGGATACATCGCTATATTATGTAGTATTCACTTGAGCACTGGCTCTTCGTAAGCAGCATTATATATTCTACAAACGCATTATGTATTTCGAATGTAACTAGGGAATGTTTTTTCTGAAGATGTAAAACGTTCTTATTGCCTCTCTGAATCCGTGAAAAGACCTGATCGGCGATGTTCTGTGATCGGAAACGCTTGTAGAGAGGAATTTTAAACATAATGCAATTTTATTTTACATTTTTTCTTACATAGTTTGAGAAATATATATATACATACATATTTTGATTTTTTATTACAATAAATTATGTTCCATAATTATAAAACATTAATGTGAATTGGGTGTAAATATACGAGTACATCCTACACATATAATTTTCGCCATGCTTTTTTGTTTTCGAAATTTAAGGATATGTTCCAACTTCCCGAACCATTTTCCAACCGTATTGATTCTTGTGACTTGAATGTTTCCTGAATAACTACATACATTAGTAAATATTTGCCGGTCCGGATGGCCGAGATCGTTAAAGTACTAGTGCCGTAGTAATTTCGAACCGAAGGATCGCGGGTTCGAGTCCCGCCTCGGGTATCGGTGTATTTGTGTTCGTCCTTTCATTCTCTGTTATCATCATCATAGCATGTCATGTTCACAGTTACCATAACGTTAAATGCAATAGTGGTTGCTAATGACCTAGATGTTGATGTGACCTTAAATAACAAAAAGCAATGTTGTCGTGCACCTCTTTGAAAAATCTGAGTAATTATTGAGAAATGACAGTGAAGGAAGGGAAGGTTTCGGTATGCCGCGCGTTCTCACGAGTGAGTAGGAAAGAATAGGTTGGTTGTGGGAACAGCATTCAGAATTCATTTTAGAACTCGTACACTGAAGTGTTTCATCGCTATGTTAAAATGAAATTTGTAATCATCCGTTTTCATTAATTTTGTCATCTTTAACCACTAGCTATGAAGTAGAACTAGTATTACTGCAGGCTTAGGGAAACATTGTACTTCTAAGCCTTGTTTTTTATATAAATTCCCGGCATACATTAATTTAATAAATCAACACTCGTAATATATTCACGTTGGTTTAATGCTTTCGGTTAATACTAATGGTTTCAGTTTAATGCTTGTTTAAAATAAAATACGTGTAAATATCATTGATCATTTGTAAAAGAAACATAAGGTCAAAATAGGATTGTTTACGCGTGTATTTTACGTTATTATTCTTTTATTTTTGTATAACATCAGAGGGCATGAATTCGGAATTTTGAAACATCAGGAGTACGTGTAAACTATTGTAATCTGTATTTAATCTGTTTGGCAGTCGTGTTATTCAGACTATATAGAATTCAGACAATTTACAAAGGGACCAGAACGATTTTTAATACGATACCAGACCGACTTTAATTTAATTTCACATATCTTGAAATGTTTGATTGTGCTTTCTTGCAAATTGCACCCTTAAGATTCGACTTCTTTGTCGCTTCTTCTCAAAAGCATGTACAGGAAGCATTTTACATCCGGAATAGTATGAAATAATCTCATTTTTCAGGTGCGTTAATGACAAATACCCTCAGCAAAAAGAAATAAATGAATGTGGTTATTTCTTCTGTTTGCCTGTTTCTTGATGCGATACTCAACTTCTGTTTGCCTGTTCTCTTGTTTGCCTGTTTGATGATGCGATACTCAATATGCATTTAATAGTTATGTGGCGAGTGGTCATCGACAGAAGCGGCTATGACAAGGCAAAATAATCAAAATATTACATTTTAAGTGTTTTAGGCACGAATTGTACAATTATTCAAATTGCACACAAAATCATTTTCATTGAATTAATAAAAAACACCAGATATATCTATTTAAAAAACGAGAATGATGCAAAGGAATCGCTAAGCTGAGCAAATTGAGAGAGCACGTTCTCTCTCCTTGAATCAATCTACTCTGCAGTTCGAAATCAGATGCTCGGCGATAAAGCTCAACTAGTGAGCTCTCCAAACGAATTCTTGGGTGCGTGGTGTTCTCGACAGTTGTCGGTCATGTCATACAAAATGTGCCGTAAGAGCTTAAATGAAGAGAACCACAGAAACGTTCTGGTGTGATGTCGTATGGCTATTGGTGGTAGGATATTGATCTCAGCGTTCTTAGAACTGCTTATGACTTCGTCATATTTGCTACCATTAAGAAGGTGTTTTTAACTCACGCTTTCGTATAAAGGACCATCTTAACAACATGCTAAGCCTATACAAAGCAATGCTATGAGACTCCAATCCATTTAGGACAATAAAATTAAAATGTACAATTATTATTAATTACATTTACAACAATTTTTATTTCATTCAAAAATTCCACTAGGGCCTTTCCTACACAGCACAGTAGTTCTGAGAGCAAATCTTCACATCATTCCGGGAACGACAAATATCAGAGCAACCAGTGATTTGACTACCCTTAAAGAGTTAAAATTTGTTGAAAAAACACGAGAAAAAATCTAAAATAGTAGCTCAAAAACTATCTCAAAGTAATTTGGAGGGTTAACACTAACTGGGGTGTCCCAAGGCATAAGGGGTATTTTTCGCGAATCAGACATGCATAACCTCTATATTTTTTTCTGTTTCACCTCAAAAACTCAAATAATTAATATTATTGTTATTGGATAAGGAAAACTCGTGCCGACTTGATGCCAAACATTAAATTTGAACGATTATTCTGTGTTACTGAGAAAAGATTCTAGAACTCAATGTTTATTTAGTAAATAATGCACGAACATGTCCAAATCATATCTATTTAATATTTAGATAATATTATTTGGTAAACTTTCTTTTCAAAATTTGATTTTTACAATCAGGATAAATCTTCTGATGATCTTGTGCGCAACGTTATAAAAATTGCCTGTGCTCCTCATTTACCGCAATTAAACTGCAATGTCTTGCTTCAACTTGACCGCTCTTTCAGCTGAATCATTCACTGATCTAAGTGTTGAAACCTTCTTTCTAGCTTCTTAAAATGAAGCATTATTTGACCAGAAAGTGGGACCATCATAGCGAAAACTCTCATTAATTTTAAGACGTCCAAACGATAAATTGCTTTTGACAGAAATAAAGTCATGTTTTTCTCGTATAAAGGATCACAAAGTTTTTTCTGTGTTGGGACGTAATATTTACCATAGTTTGATACATTTTCATTGGTTGAACTTACGACCATTTTTGCTTTGGTTTCTTGGTTCACATCATCGTCAAATAGTGACAAGACATATACATCGTGAGTTACATACCATAAATGCTGAGGTAACTTATGCTAAGCTGCCTTCAAGACGCTTTTATCAACCTTATCGTAAGCCTTTATAGACTTCAAAATACACACATTTGGGTAAGTTGTCTTTACTGCCAAAATAAATTGTATTCATAGCTTGACGTCTCGCTATGAACAATAAGACATCAAATAGTGGTACCTTCTCCTCAATCCGTAATTTTCAACTGGGCTCTAAACAATGACATTTTCAAGGAATAAATCGCTCTCGCAATCCATTGAGCATCATGCATGGAACCTGGAGGTCGAATTCTAAATTGTCTCTCTATCTCTGCCTAAAAGTGTAATTATAAAACTCCACCAACTTGCGATAGTAGTCTCTGACTATTTCTTTTTTCAGTTCAGATGGGTAAATCGCAAGCATATTGCCAATTTTGGAAACAGTCAGACGTGATATGACCTTTCTCTATAGCACTGTATCTTATCAGGATCGACACTTTTCCAGTTATCTCGGACGTTCTTGAAGAGTAGACTATCAGGGCTTCTTGTCACCTTGACTGGATTTCATTTCAAACACACATTTTAACACCAATTCATATACATGATGGTGAAAACAAAAATTAACATTTCTCTATTAAGTTTTTGTCCTAAAAGCACGCAAGCACCATTGTTACGACCTGTTTTTGAAGCTGTACTATTACAACAAAGAATTTGCACTTTATTTTCCAGGTTCTAGTCTACAATTGCGTTCCAAACAGCTTGCGCACGTTCGCTCCCTGAAGAGCTCTCCAACCTTGGTGTAGCAATAAGTTGTTCTATATTTTCATATGAAATAACGATCGGAAGACGTTCTTCTACTAATTTCTGAGCATCTAAAGCAGGCAACAGTTTTCGATCACAGTGAACAGTCATAATGTCTGTTACCTCGTTTTGAAAATCAACATTTTTGGCATCCGCACGGTCTTCACGTTTATACATACGATTTTTTATTAATTGCGTACTTATTGAAAATTCGTCAGTATTATATCCAAGAACATACTCGTAATCTTTCGTCCTTAGCTGACTCCTAATTTTACTCCTCCTAATTTTACTGCTACTAATTTTGGAGTAATGAAATCTTTTCTCTTGAATATTTTTCTTGTTACAAATCGTGTGTTCTCAATCAACGTAGGCAAATCTGCTTGATAATATACATTTGCATTAAAATTAGAATATGAATCGTTTTTAACGACTCATAAGGCGGTGTCAAAGCAGTTGGCGTGGAGAAATATTTAGCACGCCGCTTTTCTTCCGTAATAGTTTCATGGCGTGGCATTTCTTTTTTTTCAGTTAGTTCTTAAGGGAAGTTTTGAACCCTTTATGTGATGTTTCATGTCCCCTATTAAAAATATGCTATATGTGTGTAATTCCACCGACATGTTAACTATTTCAAAACGACGCGTTTACTAACAAAATAGCAAGTAATTACTAGCGATACAGCTCGCGTAAGGCTGAGTCTGCAAATACAGACAAGTTTCTGTGCAAGTTGGCACGGGTTGCCGTATTCGTACATGCAGTAAATTCTATTTACAATTGTTTTGTCATCAAACAAAAAATTTAAGAGGGTGTGCGTTAGAAAAAAAAGACTGATGATTTTGGGAGACCCTAGTGAACATTCTGCAGAAGGGGTTGGAATCTCTCCTCCCCTATCGTCACTAAGCCTCAACATTCTAGAAATCTAGCGATGACTGCACACAAATGTCTCGCTTCACCATACCGTTGGAAACCATTTTTTCAGCTCGTAAATTCATATACGTATACGTCAATACTGAATGATGAAGACATTCTTTCGGTCTCTTTCAGTGTCAAATGGGAAGAGACTCACAGTGAGAACCAAGTGGAATGAGTGTGTAAACTTGCCGTAAACTTTTAATGTGAAGGCGGCTCCACACATTCGGTATACATCGAGCAGCGAGCTACAGCTCGCTCAAACCCCAACAGCTGAAATGTTTGCTTCCTTTGATGTACCCAAAAGACCGACACGCAGTGGGTAGGGCGAGCACCGTTCGTCACACGAACGGTTGCTCGCTACTCGCCGAATAACGAATGTGCGAAGGACCCCCAATTCGCCCAGTACGAGTGATGTCAATTGGCGTGTACCTGAAGGCGTGGTGCTGCTGCTTGCAGGACGAAGTGGAAGCGGCAGAACCAGCTGCGCCTGGAGCAGCTGCGGCAGCAGGCGTCCGTGGAGAAGGAGCTGCTGGGGCGCGCGCACGCTGCCCACGCCGCCCACGCGGCGCACGCGGCGGCGGCGGCCGCGGCGGCGGGCGGGCTGCCGGGGGCGGGGCCGCCGGGCCCAGACGCCGCCGGCGCGTGCTGCTCGCCCTTCGCCGCGCCGCCGCCGCCGCCGCCGCCCCCGCCACCCCCGCCCGCCGCCGCGGCCGCCGCCGCCGCCTCCGCCTGCTCCTTCCTCAGCACCGCCGCCGCCATCTTCCGCAACGTCACCTACGTGCACGGCTGCCAGCTGTAGCTGTCGCCGCCGCCGCCGCCGCCGCCAGCGCCAGTGTCGTGGGCGCCCCGGCCGCTGGACGCGGGGGTGGGCGGGGGCGGGGGCGGGGGCGGTCCGACGCTCGTGCTGCGCTGCACGCCGCCCTGAGCGCACAGCGAGTGCGGGGGTTGGTCGTCCCGTGAGGAGCGAAATGCCTTTGAGCGCTGGAGAAATTCCCTTCTCGTCGCCCATTTCGCCCGACCTTCGCAGTTACAAACAAGGATTTGCAGGCGTTGATGAATAAGGTAATCAATAAGTAATTGGACACACCGGAGTGATATCCACTGCAGGCGTTCCTGACTCCGGACATTCCTTTATTCTACCGACGGGGAATCCAGGAGGCTCTTGGTCATCCTCGAGTGGGTCTCCTCGCTATTCCATTTCGCGTAACTCGCTCCTCTTCTCTTTCCTGCGCCTGCGCAGAAAAAATTGCAGTCACTTAATGGCAGTCATCCTTGCAATCACCCGCGGCCCGAATACTCGACACCGAAAGCAAGAACTTCCTTGGCGGTACGCTGTTGTATTGTGCAGAAGTTACCTAAAAGACTCATAATGTGAACATTCAGAAAGTCCATTACGTCACCAGCGAGTTAACGACGTTGCGACTTGTTTTTTAATGCATCGAAGCATTGATTGTCCAATCAAATCTAACGAAACTGGTATAGCTGCCTAATATCTCCAAGATGAAGGAATCTTTGTTTTTTGTTTTGTTTTGTTTTTTGCTGTTTACAATTTGTTTCAAAGTTCCATGTACACACAATTTATTTATTTAACGTTTAAAACAGTTAAAAATTGTCGTCTTTCCCGGCAGCAACGAAATTATTATTATTATTATTATTATTATTATTATTATTATTATTATTATTACGGCGATGAAGCTGGTGACGTGTACGGAAAGGGAGGCCTTACTGATAATATTTTGAGACGCCTGAATTTTGTCAAAACCGTTGAATTTCATACTTATGTTGATGCATAATATCTCCTAATTTCTACATTAAGAAATTTTGCAGTGCGTAAAAATATTGCCAATTATGTGCCAATCACTTAATTTCTGTATATCTCCGTTCGTTGATGTACAAAATATAAAAGGTGCAATCAATTTAGAATTTTATTTAGTGCTCCTGTCTCTAGCTTTAAATGAATTTCAAAACATAAAAGAATATGTACGTATTGATTGTTTTTTACAGTTCTAAATCGTTGTGTACGACCGAAACGATAGAGTTTCAGCCACAAACCAAAGAAAATCAGTGTATTCAGAAGAGCACGTTGTTAAGCTAATGAAAATAAGCGGTTGGCGGCTATTGTCCAAAGCCCCAATTTTCAGAGTATGTAATAATTTTTTATAAAATGTGTACAGTGGTGCTCATATCTACTAATTAACACAATTGCATTCGCAGACATTGAAAAGGTCACATTCATCACTGTTTATTTTAAATTGTCTTCACCTTAAGATTATATTCATCTAATGTAAAAAGAATGTTTCATATACCATAAAACCTTCCCTAATAATGTTAATTTTTAAAAGATTTTTGTGAAACGAAATGTAAGGCAAGAACACATCATGTAATGCAAAAACATGATAGCAAAATTTTCTGAAGTGCGGAGGAAAGGAATTCCCAGACTGCGGCGACTAACCATTCTTCGAAACAGAGACCGTAGCGTTTTAAGTATAGTTATATAGTTCTTGGATGCATTTTTATTGTACAAAGTAATTATAATGTTCTCGAACGGAAAGCAAATTATGAAATCTGGGCACAATAAGTTCAAAAATTCGTAATTAGAGCTAAGATACTTCGCATCAGCAGCAGATGTAAATTTCACAGGCACACACAGAAGAATCATTAAACAGATATCTTTCTGTATGAAGATCTGTGAATGTTTCGCTTTCGATCTTTATTTAAAAATTCTAGTCTAACATACTCGTACGTCTATTTCTTGAAGAAATGCGTGATGTCATATTATTATTACAAATATGCTAAACGACAAGAACTTCATGGATGTTTTAAGCAACTTGTCTTGGTTAAATGCGTTGTACGAGATAATAAAATAGAATTTTTTGTTATTGCGTTAATAGTAAACCGAATGTAATTAATAATGTTATAGATACTTTTTGTACTCTTACAATTTAACCTAATATAATTTTTAGGCGTTCCATTTTACGTTAAACTGATGTTCCTGAATTCATAGTAAACCAAAGAAGTTCTAAATGTGTTTGCTTGCATATGTACTATAAGATTCATTTTTTTCCCTTTCCCCTTTACCAAATCGAAAAATGTAACTGCTCATTTGATATTTCCTGAAAATTTAGTAAAAATGTTGCTGATTATTTGTGAATACCATGAAAACTCTATGGTCCATGATTTTCTTTTAAAGCGCTTGTCGTTAAACTGTAAATTGTATGATATGTAAAGAACAAATAGGATATCTATATGTATTTTAAAATGTAACATTTGTAGCCTGTCACATTTATATCCAAAGACCCTATCAAAACACTTTATTTTAACAAAATATCCCAATATTTTGTATGTTTTCTTATTTAAACTATTAAAAATGTTTATTATTCAATTGAAAAACTCATTGTTTTCGTTTAAATGCAGGTTCCATCTCCAAAGGCTCGAATAAAATGAGTAGGCTGTATATTAAAGATTTATTGGACATGGTACAAGGTAAAAAAGTAATAAAATATTTGAATGATAAATATGGCTCAGAATAGATAGTGCAAAATGTATGTTTGCAGCGACTGTACTTTTAACTGAGAATTTTAGACTGAGAATGGGTCTTTAATTTCGGAAGGTAGAACACAACCTGAACAAAGATCAAGGTATAGACGTAGTAAAGCATATATTCCCTAAATTTAAATATATTTCACTGTTACAATTGAAAAATATTTGCAATGCACATTGGCACTCTTCAAACAAAAAACTTTTCAAACACGTAATAGTTTCTACTTACGTGTCTCGGACAATTGTTAGGATAATGCCATATTTTGAACGGAAAGATATCACTGTTAGGTTAAATGCTTAGCCTCTCTTCCTCCTCATCTCATAAAGTCATGGATCACTACGCAAAATGCGAACGGCTGACCAAACAATGAAGTTTTGCTTTGACTGTTTCAGAACTCTCTTAGTTTTTTTGTGAACAGTGATTTTCAAAACGTGCCAGAGTGTTAATTTTCAGGAGTAGGAGAGGAAATATAGTAAACATAATATAGAGTTTTTCATTTCTTAATACCCCAATTGTCTCTTCCTTTAAATACCAAGTACAATTTTTAAATCCAATATTTTTTATAAACAGGGTTGTTCGATGAACAGCAGGAAAATATCGGTAGCTGTCAAGAACCATGATAGAGACGTCACTATTTTTTTCACTTCCAGTACGAAGTTCACGGAAAGTACGCATTATTATGTGTCAGGACATTCGTTGTCCGAAGTGTATGCTTCACTATATTTAAAGTTGGCTTTAGTGGTTGCTCAGGGCATCAACTGATATAACTGGAGTGCCTTTGACCGGGCGATTCTAGGATTCGAATCCCAACGATGGCAGGATTTTCGATTCTAGCTACATAGCGGGGTCTAATTCAGCCGCAACCTGGACAAGAATTCAAACGGCCGGCTGCTGTGATCGCTTGTTTTCCGTGGTTTCTTTAATCAACACCAGTACCCAACGAAACGGGCGCGGACCGCACGCGATCTTTCCTTCCAATTCCCTCTCCTATCCTCACGCTATCCTTGGGCACGCACTTACATGCACTACACTACCGCATATGCCGGGAGACCAGTCGGGAGTTTGGAGCTTGTCTCGGCTGGGGTGGTGCCCGGCTGGGGTGTTGCCCCGCTGGTGCGGGAAACCTGGACGGGTAAAACAAGCAAGCCGGCGCGGCGTTTAGGTGCCGGACCTCACCAAACAGCGAGGAAGTACACCACCACATCTCATGATAAGAACAAGTACTACACTTACGGACTTTAGCAGTTGACGCGCTCGGAAGCACGAAGTACGAGTAATAGGTAATCAATCAACCAACCAGTGTGATTTGTCCTCAGCGAGCGATCACAGGAGCAACGCCAAGAACTTCACAGCTGATCATTCCCAAGCACTACAAATCAAGTCTAACAAACATGCATTCTTACAAAATGAGCTGTAGCATAACTCGTGGGTTTGTGAATTGTTAAAGAATAAATGCTTCAGTACCTCAAATGTTCTAAGATATTACGCCGCAAGCGAATAAAATAAAAATAATTATTAAGAATTCTTAACATCGGGACTTGCGACACCAGAGTTTAAAGAGCAGACTGGCTAAGTATTGTCACTTACTTATATTTGTCATTTATCACCTTTGAGATTCACAAGACATGGCAATAAACTAATTTAATCAATATACGAATTCTACACGACAGATGATAAACTATGTAACTACCTCCAAGCTCTCGACGGAGTAGGCACCCTCCTCTGAATTCTAATTACAGCCAGACATGTAGTCATAGTATGTAAGCCAATTGCGCAATAGTTCAACTTTCTTTCTGTTGTGCAAATGAAAACGATATATCTTGTGAGTATGGACTTTTCAGATTGAAATAAAATGAAATTTCATTATTCTCTCTTAGATAACTAAGAGAGAAAAATTTAGTTTTTTAGATATTAAGAAATAGTTGACAATACTTATTTGTCCTGCGTGGCTCTGTGAGTCACACATGACCAAACAAAGGATCCCCAAAAGGCGAGAAATATATTTCACTGACAATTCTAAGTATGGTACAGTCTCGTGAACAAAAATTGCTACTTGCTCATTTGTAAACATCTAATTTTTACCTAATGCCTATTTTTTAGTGTTTTGATGAAAACATGCAGAATTAATTTAAAAAAATAATTCATAACTTGGAGTCAATAAAAGAAGTACATTTATAGTGCTTCAAAATACTTTTTTCAACACGGTAGGGTCTGGTATAAAAAATTTGTGTCCTTGCAACTCCGTGGGCTGATGGAAATGAAATTTCGTTCATTCAAAACACCAGTAAATCGAAAACAACTTTGATAAATCGATTTAAAAGAAGCTTAACAATATTCTATAGGAACGCACTGAAATCACACACAAATCATGCAGAAGGCAGGATAACGTAAACTGATGAAATTTACCGTACACAATAATTTTCTTCCTCCTCCTCCTCCTCCTCCTCCTCTCTCTCTCTCTCTCTCCCCCTCTCTCTCCCCCCCTCTCTCTCTCTCTCTCTCTCTGACATACTCGTACGCGTACATGTATATATGTATGTAGTATGTATAAGCGAAAAGAAATCACGTTTCCAGAGCAGATAGTAAAACCAAAGGTCTGAAAACAGTGATTAAAAAATTGGTCATTTCATGATGAGACTAATTTTAATACTTTTCTGAATATTTCTTTTCTCAAGAGCGCATAATATCAGTAGAATACCGAAGAAAACGTTTGATTTGTTTGCGACGACGTCACCGAAAGAAACAAAAGTCTAATGACGGGATTGCCAATTTTGTCACTAAACAGCGGTTGGGGAGTGGAAAAACTGTAGCGCGTAGCCCCTCCTCTCTCTCTCTTTCTCTGACACTCATGTGCACAACGAAACGCGCCCTGCTTTACCGCTGCCAGCCCCCAGGGAGCTGTCCTAGGCCACTTCCTTCCACAAACGATCAAGACCCTGCCCAAATCAGCCTCGCTTAGGGTGGAAAATATTTATTTCTCTGTGACTAGCCCTACGCAGTAGACACATCTTGTCTTTGTCTGCGTCGTCCGATTCATTCAATAAGTTTGCTGTATCTCACAGCACAATATTCTACTCCAAGCGCGACTGATTTGGGTAGGGTTGTGATCTTTTGTGGAAGAAAGTATTTATTTAGTTATTTTTTTTAGAAAAATGTAAACTATATGTGACATATCGGGAAGATCAACTGCGCCCGTTTTCTTGAGTTCCAGAACCCCTTCCCAACAATTCAACTATAAATAGTTGAAAGGTGAGTAAAAGTTTCATAATAATAATAATAATAATAATAATAATAATAATAATAATACAATTTAAAAAAGCGCGATATTAGCAACATTTATAGACACTAGACATTTTCATTCCCGAGTTATAGGAAACTTATTTGCAAACGAACTCCAGTTGACTCTGTATTGTCAACAAAATAGCAACTCACCTCCAGCTCTACTCCTACCACTACAAGCAAAAGGAGAGTTCAACAAAACGTGCGCATAGTGAATCTACATTTATGTCCAGAGCAAAACAAGCATTTGCATAGGATAGGGAAAGTGGACAAAAACCTGATAGGAGTCATTGACCCGGAAGCTGAAGTACATTATTTGTAACAAGCATATTAACAGTTTAAAAAAAGTATACAATACAAATGTAAACTACTTCATTATATATCACTGTTTTGTTAAAATAAACATGGTTTTTCTTTTTGATGATCAGTATAGTCCCTAATTCTATAAAAACAGTTATGCAGCAGAAAATATTTTACTTTTTACTTAAATTTGTATGCCGACTTTATGTTGTTTAATATCATCTGGCAATGCGTTCTAAAGTAACGTACATGTATTGTATGTGGATTTCTGGTAGTGAGCTCTTGATACTGATACTTGAAGAACGTGATTTTTACGACGTGTGTTATATATATATATATATATATATATATATATATATATATATATATCAGTATTGCATGAAAATATGGTAAGTAAGTTATTTTTGCCCAATATTACAGATTATAAATAAATAGGCAAGGTAAGATTCCAGGCTCAATGAAGAGAGGCTTGCAGGAATCACGTTGATGGCATTTTTTCAGTGTTCGAATAATTTTATTTTGCAGTCTAAAGGACTATGTACTACAGGATGAGCGTCCCCCGAATATACCATGAAATAATATGCCATGTGTCAGGCGGGAATGTACATTTGCCAAATATAGGCAACGAGCTGCATGAAGGTTGACAGGATTCTGAATGCGTAACATAATGAATTTAATTTAGTGTTTAATTCTGTTATATGTACATTCCATTTGAGGTTTGATTAACATGAGATACCTACAAATTTTGGTACTTTAACTTCACCTAATTGCATTTTATTCATTTTCAATGGAGCCTGCTATTGCCGATTTGAAATGCAAAAATGCATTGAAACAGTTTTTCCTTTGTTAACTGTTAATTTGTTATTACGAAACCAATTTGAAACTTCTGAAATCGTTCTGTTTATTGTTTAGTTTTTGCAAAGAGCATTTATGTAATCGGCAAACATAACTGTTCTTCAATTTTTAATAGACGAGGGCATATCGTTTACGTATAACAGAAGGTGGATAGAACCTAAGATTGAACCTTGCGGGACCCCATATTCACTTGCTAAAGAATTGGAAAGATAAGTAAATAATGTCCTTTCTTGCCAGTTTACGTACAACAGAAATATCCGAGGACAGCTCCCGGGTGCTGTAGGCGGAGAGACTGCGCGACGAGGGACTGTGAGGAAAACAGAGCTTTCCAGATAATTAAGTATAAACACAACGACGTTTACACTGAAGTGCCTATATGCTCTAAGTGTTGATCCGGGCAGCCTGAGATAGCAGGTACCGCAATTTCCTAATAGTCAATAATAGAACGTAATGTTATGACGCAGCAAAAGAACCTCGAATATTATTGGATAAATGAAAGGGACGATGTTCTACTAGGGTGTTCAGTAGAGGGAGAACCTAGGACTCCTAATAGCTAGAATTAGCGAGGGGCGATTATTCTGATCAGATTTAGCATCTTATTCTATTTGGATTCAGATTTTTCTTTTTAGTATAATTCTTATTCTGCCTATTATTTAGAACCTGACTTGGATTCTGATTATGATTCTAAAGTTGCATTGCATTGCATTACATTACGAGTCTGACATTATGGGGGCTTCATTATTCAAGTTTAAACTTACAAGTTGCTACTGTTAATGCAACAAGTGAACAGCCAAATACAGTTTTCAGTTCCAAGGTAGTGTCAAGTGAAACTTGGAATAGAATAGCAGGATCACGTTCCGAGAATATGGAGACATGCTGTTACTCCTCGGTGAATCCCTTGGTGACGCCAACGAAGCAAGACACTACAATTTACATATTACGATTAGGAATATTAATACAATGTAATTTTAAATTAATTGAAGACAATAATAATAGTAATATTAATAATAATAATAACAATAATATGATAACAATAAAGGCAATAATGACAATAATAGCATTAACTTTATATTTTATGGCTCTCCTGTACAGATATTTTAACTAATAAATACACTTTTTAAATACACTGCACTCCACTTCACTTCACTTCTCTATTGCACTTCACAACACGTCACGACACTCCAATTCACTGACCACTTTAAATATAATTTGTAATAAAATTATTATAAAATATAAATATTATTATAAAATAATTTTATATTAAAATTATTATAATAAAGTAATGCATTTAATAGCAATTTACACAATACTAATAATAACATTAATAATAATAATAATAATAATAATAATAATAATAATAATAAAATAACTATTTTAATAAGTCTAACTTACTAATTAAAATAGTTTACAAAAATCATTAGCTAATATACATTTAAATCTTTGTACAACTAGAGGAAAGGATTCCATGGCTGTCGCAGGCAACGTATTCCATTCCATTCCGATATATTTATACATCCAGCAATATATCATTAGGAGCTCATGGGTCCTTATCCTCTTTCAAACGTCCAGTTTAATTTGATAAAGCCACATATTACAATACGAATACAAATATTATTTGTTAGTTTAAAACACATGTTTTTTCTTCTAACTCATCACATTTACATTCAAACCATACAATTAGGGGAGGGGGGTAATAAACGTGAAAGATTTGAGAGCTTAAATTCAACAAGAAGGATTGCAAAGGAGTACATATTGGTTGTTGAATGTTAGTGACAATTTTTGTATAAAGATCCTATTTATTGAGCTTAGAATAATACCATTGCTTTGCCTTTTTCATTTACGAATCAGTGATATTCCGCAAACTGACTTACTTCAAAGTTAATTTCGTGTAACACAGATCACTTTTCCTCTGACTTCTCCAGCTGACCGAATTCTAACTTCCTGTCCACAACCGGAACCACTTACAGCACCTGTAATGAAAAAAAATATATTTGAAAAATTTGATGCAGAAACAACACGCCCAAATTTCTCAAGCATTATAATACGAATATAAGCATTATAATTATGAATGTGTTATTACGCATTACATTAATAACTTAATGGCTTATAAAGCTCTTAAACTATCCATAACGTACGGAGTGATACACGAAATGGCAAAGTACTAGATGGAAATTAATTAAATAACAATGTACATCCAAAACACATAATGACAAACTAATTGGTGTTTTCTATTGGGCCGTATGGATGAGAAATGCAATTGAAGGTTTTGTTTAACAATATTCCAAATTGATTAAGTCTATTTTCTTGTATTAACTTCTTACATTAGTCCGCTCTAAGCCGTGGTGGCGAGCACATCGCGCTCTTCACCACCAGCTCTGTTGTTTGCTACTTCATACGGTTCGCTGAGCAACGACAGTTACAGTGAATTTAACGCAGTGCAGTGACTAAGTAAAGTGACAAAGTGAAATATTACTTCAATTAAAAGTTGCAACTGTAAACACAATTAGCAACGCAGAAGCATCATCCAGGAGTGGCCTAAGCCACACCATAGCTGGCACTATGGAGATGGCCTACAATCTAGATAGCGCCACCGACACACCATCCCACTTACCATCGGGGCAAAACGAGGATATGCGCAGATATAAGGAACATTCGACCAGCCAGATTGGCCTGTACTACAGCGATCGACCCGAACAAAAGGCTAGAGTACAGCAAGGTACTGGAACCTTGTTCTGCGACAAGGCAACACTAAGGTCAGTAACCCGGCGCAGCAAACGGCGCAACTCAGGCGCAACCAGATAGGGCCTCCTTCAGCAATCATGGCCCCGGCATAAATTACAACTTAGAAAAAGGAGGTCACAATGACTGTGGTTTGGATTCGAGCTCCCAAATTGGACCCAAATAAGCATCCGGATATCCTAGATATGACAATAATTAATTCACAAACCAATTTTTACTCAGTTCCTCAGTTCGAACTAGATTCAGATCACCTTCCAGTCGTTATCTCAACATATCAAACTCCTTCCCCGCACATCCCCAGCTATGTCCTGCGCCCCTAAAATATCAACTGGAATAAATTTAAAAATAGTATATAGAATCAAAACTACAAATTTAAAAACCTTAAAAGCCATAAAAATAGAACAAACAAAATTACAACTAAATAATCTAATTAAATCACTAAACAAGGAAAAATCTCTTAATAGCAATTGTACCACAAAAGTGAAACTGCCTAAATCCATTATGGATATAATAAACACAAAAAATGAAACAACTTTGGTGTATCACCAGATTACCACAATTTAAAAAAGAATTCAATTTGTTAAATGCACCAAAAAAACAACAACAATAAGTGACTACAATAATTCAAACTATAGTAATCTAATTAAATGCCTTAATAAAACTAATAATACACTTTGGCAATTAACTAAAAGTATTTTAAAAAGGAAAGCGCACATGTTTGCTAATAGAAGTCCACACAAAAGAAGAAGAAAGAAGTTTAACGGAACTTCTAACGCCAGGATGAGACAACTAATGCATGGCTTCAAACACGCATTTTGTCATAGATTCAGGTACAAGAGGTTGTGGTCGAGACAAAATTATATTACACCAACGCAAGGCTGCATAGTTTGGAACTGAGAAACTCTTGAACTTTAAAGACGAATGTTTATATTCGGAAACATAATCTTGTGTTTCAGTATCGTGAGCATGTGTAGAAGCCATGAAATCGGTGTGAAATTCTTGAATGGTGCGAGACAGAAAATCTGCAGCTATATTATGATATCCGGCGACGTACTGTATGTCAGTTGTAAATTGAGAAATGTTAATTAGATGATTAATCTATACCGGCGAAAGTTAATCCCTCTTCTGGCTATAACAGAAAGTGAGAGATTTGTGATTGGTGAAAATCGTAAAGTGATGATCTTCTGAAGTAAGTCGGGAGAGATGCACCGCAGCATATGCCGCCAAAAGCTCTCTGTGAGAAGTCGGACAGACCTTTTCATTTTCAGATAACCGTTTAGAGAAGAAACTAAGAGGTTGCCACATGTCGTCTGGTAGCTCCTGTTAAAGAGAACCAGCTACTGCAGTAGATGATACATCAGTAAAATGTGCGATCTCTGCTTGAGGAAGGGGGTATGCTCGTAATGCTGCATTAGTAAGCGAGCTCTGGCAGTCACAGAACGTGGATAGTGAGTTATCGGCCCATTGAATATGAGTCATAAGTTTGCATCCTTTAATCAATTCATATAATGGGTCTTAAATAGCAGCAGCTTTCGGGAGAAAACGGCTGTGGAAATTAAGTATTTAAAAAATTTCCGTAATTCCTTAACCAACGTGGATGGTTCCAAGCTGCTAATGCCGTCAACTTTAGTAGTACGAAGTAATATGCCTTTTTCAGAAATACTGACTATAAAAATTCGTAAATTAAGTTAAATTGAAAATATTTCTTTAGAATCTAAAAGTCTAAGTTTTTTTATTAAAATTAATTTAATTTCTCAAAAACGTCTGTTTTCACTCAAATACAGGAAAGTTGCCTTAATAAAATTAATAAAATATTCTTAATAAAAATTAAATCCCCTGGAATTTCTCGGAAAAATTACTTTCTTTCGATATTTTTCTAGAATTACATTTATAATGATTTTTTTTATTGTAATCTGGTTCTGAATAGGAGATCTTTAAATAATTGGATTCAAAGATTTTAAAAGTTTTCACGTTATTTTGAGGGATAATGTACTAAAATCACTGCAGCATTAAGATTTCTTAATAAAATATTAATGCACTGATGATACAGAGAGTATCCGTAGCGCTGAGAATTGATTCTTACCTCGTGAACCATAACGCTTGTGCTAAATGCAGTCTGGAAAATATTTAAAAACAATTGTATGAATAGACGAACATTTCAGATGATGGGAAATGTTAGTAGGATACAAGTTATAACATTATAATATTACGTAACCGTTACAAATATTTCGAGAAAGTATTCGCCGTTGTTGCCCCTCTGGAGTTGTAGATTTCTTTGCGAGGGAGACCTCTCCGAAGTGCTAGAGCGGATCCTCCGCCGCGGGGAGCCCGCGCGCGGTCTAAACACTGAATGCGCTCGTTACGGCGCGGCGCGGCGCGGGGAGGGGCGTCGCGGAGTGCGGCCATCTGCCCTAAGCACAGGCCGCGTCCGGGCGGCCACCGGGGCGGGGGGTGTCGTTATTTCCTTATGAAGAGCGCACGCCCGCGCATTCAGGATCCCTCCTTGCGCCGTGTAATCCAGCTGCAATTAACGCGCGGGAAATGACAGTTGCGCAGTGTCTTGGATCCGTCCCATTCAATTTACTTCTGACTTCTTTATGTGCCGCGCTCCTCTTCTTTTTGTGGCAGCGCTCGGCCCGTCGCCTCCGCCCCGCCCTTGCCCCGTTTCTCGGCCGGCGCGCGGCCTGAAAGCCCCAAAACGCTCCCCTGCAGTGACGGAAAACATCCCGCGCAGAATAGACAGCAATTATTTTGTCACCATGGTAACAAATTCTGCCATTAGGTTGGGCGCGCCACAGGCTGTTCCCGAAAGCGCGCCGCGCCGCGCCGCGCCCCGCCGCCCGAGGGCCAGCTCCCGGCCGCGGCCGGTGCTTATTATGTAGCGCGTGCACTCGGGGCGTCGTGTACTCGGAAAACACGAATAAATGAGAACTGTTTCCTTAACCGATGAAATATTGATACACTATTTCGGGGTTCTGAAAATTTCTGAAGTAAATACATAAAATTCTAAAATTTGTCAGAAGCAAAGTAATATTTATTTTTTTTTGGCAATGTCATACAGTAATAAAAATGCGCTATTAGATGGACGATAATTTCTTTTTGGTATTATTTAGTTTTTGAAACGTTTACATTTGCATCTTCTTTGGCAGATGTGAAATTATGAATTAATATTTATTTGTGATATAATATTACTGTTCTGTATTTGCCCATTCACCTATTTTGTTTCATAATATTAATACCTGTATTTTTCTTATTTCGGGAGTATCAATAGTCCTTTTATGTCTTCACATAGCAAACAAGTTCGAGATGTTTCGAGGTCAAATAAAATCTACGTACCTACTGATGACTGCTGAAAAAGTAGGTTGAATATGAATTTACATAATGATCGTTACTCAAGAAAATATTTACAAAATGACAAATTGTGTTTTTCACATGTTTACTTGATTCTAATTTTACCGCGCAAAGTAAAGTAGCCATTTTCCCAACAAATTATAACAGTTATAACAGTTTTCGTGATTAAATGTCCCTTATAATGTATGTGATTAAAATTTGGTGTCAACAAAATAATTTTCACGATTACTAATGAATACTCTAGTTCATTTTCATAAACACTCCAACTAAAAGACTGAGATAATAAGATTTCTGCCAGAAACACTTGCTAATGATGTACATAAACAGGTTGTACTGAAAATACAGTCGCAACGTTACAAATGAATCCTGTTTTGACTGTCCGTAATAACCTAAAGTAAAGCCACTAGCAAGTTACTTGAACTAGGCTGTCCGAGTGACGCCACGTTGAACATCCTGGCGCACTACAGCTCAGTTGGTCGAAACGTCGGCACCTCAGCCTTCGACGCGGCGTCACCCGGACAGTCCACATCATGATTTGCCACGTAAGCCTACTACATCATTAAGTTAACACATCGAGCTGATGATTATCCAACACATTACGCTTTCAGTTAAGAGGAAGACCGCTCCCAACCCATGAGCTATCGCTTGTGGGGGGTAACTTGAAGCATGAAACAGGATGGAAGCACGTCGGCCAAGTTGTTCGTCAGGGAAAACCTGTTCTCAGCAGCGAGCAGACATCAGGTGAACGTGCTTTTCTATCAAATGCTGAACCTTGCTGAGCACTTGCGTGGCTGGGTCGCGTGGAGCGCTGTTGTAAGCGGTGGCGCTCACAATGCCGCCGGCGCTGAAGGGCCGGGGGGTGTGGCGCGGCGCGGCGGGGCGCCGGGGGAGCCCCGCGGAACCCCCGGCGTGCCGCACGCGACCGCGAGCGCCGCTCAGCATTAAGACGTGATTATTTCGGGGCAGCTGATTGCTCGCGCCGCCGGAGTCACGGGGCCGCGGGGCCGCGGGCGGGGCGGGGGCGGGGGAGGAGAAGTTTACGCGGGGGTTGACTCCGCGCCCCGAGCACGCGTGCGCTTCCGCCCCGCCCTCCGCGCCCCGCCACGCCCCGCCTCGCCCCATCCTGCGTCGCGCCGATGGGCGCTGTGGAGGGCGCGCCCCCCGCCGTGTACTTTTCAACGTCAATGGGCGGCGGAGCGGGGCAGGGCGGGTCCGGGCGGGACGGGGCGGGGAGGGCGGGCTCCGGGGCTGCCGCCGCCGCCGCGCCGTCGAGAGGCCGCGGAGCGCGCGTCCCGCGGATATAATGGCGGCCCTCAGCTCACGCCGCTCTTTGTGCGGGCGACGCCAACCAGAAAGTGCGCCCTCCTCGGCACGGCCGGGCAGCCAGCCACCGGCGCCCGCGCCTCCGCCCCCGCCTCCGCCCCTGCCCCACCCGCGCCAGCCCCTCGCTCTCGCTCTCATCCGCCGGCCCTCGCCTCTAACGGCGCGCACCCCGGCCGCGGCCATTAAAGAAAACTGTGTCCCGGGCGTCGAGTGTCAACTTTTGTTTAACCTGCGCCAGCGAGATCATTATTCCGTGGCCCGCAGTCTCCGGCGCCGCCGAGAGCCCCGGCGGCGGCGTAGGACGCGGGGTCTGGGGGGAGGGGTGGGAGAGGTCCGAGGGACGCGGGGGCGGGGGCGTGGCGCGGAGAATGCCGCTGGGGGCGGGGCGGAGGCCGCGAGTCCTCTACGGCCAGAGCCCTGCAGCGCAGACACAGACGGATAATCTGCTTAAGTCTCGGTGCTCCACACCGCATTCAGTCGACGTGAAAAAAGGAGCACAAAAGGAGGACGCGAATGCTCTCGCCCCTCGCGACCCACCTGGGAGGCGAGCGTTTGGCGGCGCTGGCGACGGCAGCGGCGCGCGCGCTGCGTGGCGTGGGGCGCGGGGCGCGGGGCGCGGGGCGCGGGGCGCGGGGCGCGGGGCGCGGGGCGCGGGGCGCGGGGCGCGGGGCGCGGGGAGCAGCCCAACAGCGGATCTGCCGCTTGCTTCCCGCGCGGGCAACCGGTCTTCGAGTGACTTCGGGTACAATTTTGCGTGTGACTGCCCCCTCCCGCCTTTGAATTCAGAAGAGATCCGCGGTTTTCCGAGCGTGCGCTGGAAGAGGAGGTTTGGAAAAAAGCACCGGGTGTTGCGAGAGTCGTTCTTTGATACAACCAAAGGGGGAATCCGAATATTTTTTGGTGGGATGTATTTCTTTATAATATATTTTCTGTCCTTCTAGTTATAACTACTCTTCACATGTGTACTTCAATTAATATGTAAATTCATATACGCTAAATAGGAAATCTACTCAATTTTTTTCAAAAACTCAACTGGCAATGACAATGTTACTTTTAAAGATTTGGTAAAACAACGTTGTAATATTAAAACTTTCCACTATTATTCCACCTGAAGTATAGCTTTCTCAATTTTATTCAGATCGAACTATACACTATTACTTATTATTCACGTTCTGTTGCTTGCAAGTGTTTTTCAACTATTTTGAACCTGTGAAATAGTAAAGTTGTATTTTAAAATCACACGCACTTCGATATATTATATTAGGAATTTTAAAATAAAAAATAATTATTTGAAATATTATAATGCATTGTTAGTGTCACCAATATTATAACGTGTTATGTTAACATCGCTTTTGCGGATGTATTGTACTATTCAGTCAATTGCAGCAAACAAAATGTCATTCGAAAGCTTGAAGTCTCCGATGTTTGGACATGAAAGTTTCATTTTTGTGGATGTTATATAATTATTAATAATATGGCATTTTTTTAATGTGAACAGGGTTTTACTTATTACGTATTACTTAGTGTAATACTCTGCTTTTCGTGTAATGAATAATCAACTAATGTTTCTCGGGACAGATATCGCAATTATATCGATTCTTGCAACTGATTGTATTAGCAGTCATTTGCATTAACCCAAGTAAGCAGATATATGGCATGCCTAAAATGTGACATGACATTTATTATATTGTGTATATTATTATCACAGCTACGTATCACGTTTGAACCAACGAATAGAATTATTTAGAAATATATTTAAAACATTAAGGTTTTTCAGTAATTTGAGCTTTCTAATAAACTAAATTTCCTTTTTTCTGTCTTCAAATCAAAAATAGATGTGTTATCACGTGCTCGTAATAAACGATTTTATAGTATAAATACTACACACTACCATTTTAAAATAAATTTAATGAACACTTACCTGCCGTCATTTATTCTGGTATATGTCTACCCAAAGCAAAAATTTCCTATAAATCTAGTTTTATCTCTTAGCTTTGTGACTTTAATGAAGGTATACATGCAGGAAACGATAAATAACATCTCAAACTTGTTTATAAAAATATCCCCAAGGAAATCAATACCCAAGGAAAATGAACTTTTTAAGAGAAGTAATGAAAGGTTGCATACCTATAGTGCCGCTGAAGCGTAAGTTACATCTTTTCCTTTCCCGTTTTAGTCTTCCCTCTCCCTTTTTCTTGCTCACAAGTACTTTCACCTGCTCTTGTTCTCTGATGTTTTCTGTTGAATAGCCAGAATTCGTTTTTAATTTGCAATTACAAGGATTCATTGGCAGGTCAAAGGGGGCGTGGTAGCGACGCCATTGAAAACAATTTATTATAACTCAGAATATATTACAGATAGAAAAAAAGGATTTCACCACAAGCAAGTTCAAAAAATGACACTTTCAGAATAGCAAAAAACAAAAATGGCTTTTTCCATCATTCTCGATCACTTTTGAGTAGACATAAACTTTCGGTTTTGCGAGTTGCAATTGATCTGTCGATAGTAGTCCTCATTTCGTTCTCTGGCGGGAGTGACCCTGTGATTTTGATGTTAGAGATAGTGAAGCGAAGATGGCGATGATTTTGAAGTGCCAATGCCCATGAGTGTTTTTAATACAAAGATCATTAAGTTCGTCAGTAAACGCACAGTTCAACAATCGGTCCGGCTGAAACAGCTCAGGGCAACTGCTGTTGCCACTGCAGTCCTTCTAACCGGAAGACCTTAGAGACTTGACGGTGACGGAATTTCAATACAAACTACATAGTTAGGTCGATTTCAGCTGTTTTCCGGAGAAACCTTCTAGTGACCGGTTGCTGTGATCTGAATTTTCAGTGCTTTCTCCGATCAACACCTAGCGAATGTCAGTGCAGTAATTTGATAAAGAGGCCACGGACTGCACGCGATCTTTCCTTACACTTTTTGTGATATCCTCACCTCTTATACACTTACACGCTCTACAGTACCATTAATATCGGAATGTCAGGCGGGAACATTGAGCTTGTCGCGGAATGAGCGGTGCCCTGCTGTTAGTAGACACGTGGATGGGGAAACCCCGCTAGCCGATGTGTAGGTCGGTGACAAATATTACCATCCAGCGGGAAAAGACCATCGCCACCTAGAGGCGAAAAACACGCATTACACTTATGGGAGTAATGAATAGCATTAGACGCGCCTGAAACACGAAATAATCAACGAATCAACCACAGCAGTCGACGCACCGCCCCAACCGGAATAAGTTTTAAGTTCCTGTCTGGGCACTCGACATGTGGTAGTGTAGTGCATGTACATGTATGTGCAAGAAAGGAGTCAATTTTTAGTGTTCATTAGAATGTCATATGTTATAGCTTTTAATACGCCTAACATATTAATTAATAAAATATACAGTTATAATTGATTAATTTATTAATTGTTATTGATAAAACTTTTCAACATCTTTTTTCTGTGACCCTACTGTATTTGGTGTTTGTGATCCCCTCTACTAAAGTACATGGGTCTATCGAGTCGACTGTAGATATCTTTTCAAGCTGTATGATGGGTAAATGCTTACCAAGCTTATTATTGGCTACGATGAAAAGGTTCTTACTTAACCCTCTTGATTTCTAGTGCCTTCCATTTAACTTTATTCCTATTGCCTATAAACGTATGTTTGCAAGTTCTTCCCTGTCTTCTATCTAGATTTTGCTGTTTTACAGATCTATATCATTTCAAAGAAACATCTCTATATTCCAATAATGGAAAAGCAAACTAATCCTCTTGCTTTCACTCTAGGAATTCTTTTTCAGTAACTGCATAGTGAAATGCAAAGCCGTCTAGGATATCACTACGACCAAATTTGGATGATTTCCCGACCCACTTTGCTCTCAAAAAGTATTCTCAGCTTCTTGCACGATAAAACTCTTTGAATATTCTCGTGGCCTAAACGGTAGTGCGGTAAACGGATTTCCGTAATCCCTTCCAATCATGATTGTTTCGTTTTTTCGATTTTTTTTGCCTTGCTACTTTGCGCTCAGAATGGTCTATATCTATTAATCACTCTGCAGATATGTTCGTCTACTTTTGTTTGAATAACTCATTGCGCGTATATTATTCAGTCATCTGCAAATTAAGCACTATCGAAAGTAAATTATTTGGCAGGTTACTGACGAACGCGAGGTACAGGAGTCGCCCATGAAACTGTTGTTCAACTCGGACATCCTCTTTCCTGCCTCGAAGAAGTTCATCATTCCATGCCATCCCCGGTGTATCAATACCCGAATGCAGAGTTTTTTGAATCAGTTTATAGTCTAGAACAACATCAAATGTCTCGCAAAGTCTTTTATTACGGCTCCACCCTCCCACATCATCAACTTCGTATCTTCTACGTCATGAGACAATGATACAATCAGAGTCACGAAAGAAAAATCATTCCTAAAGCCAGACTGTTTCTGAAATAGCCATTCTTTTTGTTCCCATTCTTGTCTAATGTAGCTGGTAATAAAATGTTCCATTACCTTACATATAACTGACGTAAGATTTACCTGTCTTTAATTTACTAAAACAGCTTAGTCACTACTTTTAAAAATTGATACAACAGGAGCCAGTTTCCAATCTATGCCTCTTTTGATTTGTTTATAGAATCGTGAAATAATCTTATTAGATTCGACAAAATTACCTCCAACGAGTTTAATATAGCAATTGAAATGTCCTGTGGTCCCCGAGACTTTCCATTCTTCAATGATTTTATTCGTTTCAGCAAAGTATTTACGTGTACGTTAAATTGATTTGGTACCGAGTCACTCGATATGTGAGTATGGTGAGATTTAGTTTTGGAAACGGAAATAAAGAAGATGTTAAATGCGTTTGCTTTTGGCCCATTATCTTTTAGTAACGGACTCTTCGCATCTCTAACAATTGGAATTTATTCTTTATATTATCTCCTTCTGTAAAGTATTGTTTAACCAGAAGCAATTTTTCCTTCTTCCTCGTTATTACGCGATAAATATGTCCAAATTTCTTTCCCCGCTCTAATTATTTGGAACAATCTCAAATTTATCATGTGATTTTCTATACGATACCGAATATTTAAGACGTTTTATGTGTTTTTATCTCAATACGTCTAATCTTCATGTTGTAATACTTTGGATGTGGGTTATTTTTTAATGCTTTGCGGGGCACAAACTTTTGCAACGCATTATCAAGAATGCTCTTAAACAAGTACAAAATTTCCTTCATGCCCTCGCCCTTTCTCAGTACTCGATCGTACTGTTCTCTCAAGATGTGATGTTACCATATCTTTAATCCTTTTGAAATACGTTTCTTTGAAATATTTATATCTTAATCCACTGATACAGAATTGTGGTCGCTTTTCCCTCAATGACGCCGTAAGATAAATGGGGTACGGTGGGGCAAGAGTCCGCATTTTTTATAAAAAAGTGATTTTCCAATCCTTGTAATTGGTATATTGATTCTGTTTTTTAAGTAGAGAAAAAACTGCCCAAAGAGTAGTGGCGTATCTTAAAATTCAGTATCTAAAAAACATTAAAGAAGCAAGTGCAATATTCGCAATATTCGGACTTTTCCCCCAGGACACGGGTAGAAGTCCCAAACAAAAGGGGCAAAAGTCCGAATATACAAAACATTTAAATTCCTTAGGAATAAATTAATAAGGTTTACAAGGCGTTACTAACTACAACGTATTAAATTACCGTAACATAAGTTTTATAGGCAAATGATAAACGTGATACATGGATTCTGAAAGTTCACAATAAAGTCTCCAATTGTAAATTATACTTCGATTAAAAAATCTCATAATAAATCCAAAACAGATACTATATACATTATTCTCACACAAATCACATAGAACCTGCGCTCCCTCTTAGGAAGTTCATTTTTATGCCACCAGTCTTTACCCGAATAATTTTGGATCCTGTCTTCACCTGGAGGGTCTTCGAATTCCATTGCGCAAGCAGAGTAGAACCCTATGGAAGTATTTTCAGTGGCAACTGGTTTAGACTCATTCCCTTTCTTCTCTTATTTGTGGAGTTACAAAGCGATTTCTTATTGGCGTTTCTGGGCTGCTATTTCTACATTTCAAGTGCAGTGTTATGAGGGTACGATGTCAGTATGATGGACTTATTTCCTCGTCGCGTTCGTTTTTTATTCAATCCTGTCTTTGGCATGGACATAATGCCCGATGCAGAGTAATGTTGTTTCCAGAGATTTTCTGAAGTTTCACAATTTGGAGAATCACGTTCCTTGGTGGAGGGTGTTGTTCAGTACAGTGGACCATAGATCCAATAAGTGATTTATGATTTGATCACATGACTGGTGTACTTCAGGATCCCCATTTAATGCCAACACATCTGTCAGTCTAGTAGGATAAATGGGTGTCGGGTCTATTACTTGTGAAGGAAGGAAGTCTTCTTCACCAAATTTAAATTTTTTAGTGGGTACAATAACACAGACCTCAAAAGCTTTCACAGCCTTCTCAGTCGTACAATTCTTCATGTACGATTTAACACAGTTCCTCTATCTGGAATTGGGTGATGATCCTTCCTGGATAAATTTCAACATGCGCTATAATTCTAGAAGTGCGCCTTCCGTGTCGGTATGTCTGCTACCTGAGCTAATCCCCTTTCTAAGTCTCTTTGCTTGTTAAAGGTGCCTTTGCAATTTGTGCCGGGGATACTTAAAAGAAGCGAGTTGATTTTTTAAACCAATTCTGAAATGGATTTTATTCATTAAAGTGATTCGCAGAATAAATTAATATTTTTAATTGTTGTAACTCAGTCTTTATTTGCTATGGATCACAAAAGTTACTCTAGAATCTGAAAATATAACTTTCCAATGTAAAGTGAGGAGATTCGTGGTCGAACATTTTATTCGTTTTCGTCATGTTAAATGTAGTGGATATTGTAATGATTTGGAAGGTATAAAATTTGGTACAAATTATTTCAAAGGTGCCAGAAATAAAATAGGTCATTCATAAGTAGTGGCTCCTGGATCCGGTAGCGTCCAGAGCTTGTACGCGTGTTGGGATCCTAGATCACCCAGACCGATCTACCCCGCTACCGTAGGTTAAGTAGAACTGAAGAATTAATACTTGAAACAAAGAAATAAGTGTCTACAATTCCATACAAAAGTCTAGCTCAACCTTTGACTCATCCAACGCCATTATCGACTAATATCTACGAAGTTCACAGGATATATTAATATTTGCAACAAAACTCTTTAAGCGTTCATCAAACCAGAAAACGATTGCGGCTCTATCAGCCATATTCAATGGAAATTTGCGTCTATGGAATTTCCCAATATATAGAAAAAATCTACAAGTAATGAAAGGAAGAAAAAATAAAATAAATGCCACTATTTCAGTCAAAAATGTATTTCTGATCTTAAATAATTTGTGCCCATTTTGTATACATTTTGCGATAACTAATCATTGCCGAGTAACTTAATGATAATTTGCGGCACTAAAGTACTGATATTTAAAGTTTTATGACAAAAGTAAAGCTCATCGATTGAATCAAAAATATACTTTCGAATGATGGAAAAAGAGATAATCTAAGTATAGGATAAATTTTGATAAAGAATTAAACATTTAACTGAAAGCGTTATTTGAAGTTAACATGGGTTTAATGAATAAAAACACTATTTCTAAACACATAATTTTTCATATAAAACAGCAATTTTTAGATCTAATATCGGAAACGTCTATTTTTTAGAGATATTAATTTTGAAAATTGAAATATTCATTAAAACATTAAAATATCACATCAAAGGATTAGTCGTAATCCTCATTCTTATTTCACTGTTTCCACTGTTATAGACCCTGTACTTTAATTAGTAATGTTTTCTACGCTCTTGATCTAGATTCTTTCCTTTAGTAAATAGAATATCTGTAACAGTTGTGCAAATTGATGCTCAAATTGACCGTAAGGGGACAGACTTCTAATAGCAATCTCGCTTTCCGTCCATCCTGCTTCCCCGTCTCTAATATGCTGTAGTGTAGGGTAAAGCACTAATAGTAACAATTCGCGTAATAAACCTCGCCCTCCCCCCCTCGCCAAGAGAATCTAACGTTGGCCGCATTAGTTACCATCTTCCCGCCCATGATGGACCGCGCAGCGTGCTCCTGTGATTACTGTTGCCGCCGCGGGCTCTCGCTTGGGTTAACCCCCTCCGCGGCCCCTCCCTTCCCCTCCCCGCCCCCTCCCCGCGAGGGGAAGAGCAAACGGTGTTACTGCGCCCCGCGCCTGCCTCCCTCGCGCGGAAAGGGGCTGAAATAACGCGGTATTGTGGCGCGGTAGATTGGCAGATAATCACCTTGTTTGGAGGCGGGCGCGAATGACGCTGCGACGGGGGGGGGTGAGCGAAAGGGACGGCGGCGGGGAGCAGAGAGGGAGAAGAGGGAAGAAGGAAGAGGGCCGCGACTCGGGCATAGCGCAGCAGGTGCGTACAGCGCCGTACAGCGGAAGGAAAAGGCAAAGAAGTGGTATCCGCAAAAGTAGCGTAGAACCAAGACGATTAAATAAAAAAAAACCTTCAACAATTGAGACGGCAACAAGCATTGTGCGGAGGCGCCGGAGCAGGCAGTCAGCAGCGGGGGGAAGGGGGGTGCGAGCCTTGCGCATCCACAAGTTCCATCTGTGAGCGAGGACGATCTGTCGCCTTTTGAATGTGGACCCCAGCCTTGGAAACGGGTTATTTGTAGGTGAAATATGTACGAATAAGCCCTGAGCGAAACGGGTTTGGGGTTAGTTGCCGAGGGCGACTCCCATTCCCGGCGATGATGTAGTGCCTTTCTGTTCAAGTGTCTACTGAGATTCACTGTAATCATATCCGCCGCTCTCCGCCACCATCGTCAGTTCCTCATTGCGGCCTCAGGGCTGAGGACTAGAGTTGGTAGATACACAGACCGCCGCTATTTAATATCCTCTCCCCGCCAAACAGCATTCAGGATTTTAAAGGAAATTATAACAATTCGTAACATTACGGAAATTTTCAAGGAAATACCTATTGGTTTGGATGGTTCTCAGAGCACAGAATAATGTATGAACGCACGTTCTAATTCTCGTGATAACTGACAACAACCGGTGTCGTTAGACGAAGTGCTTAACCACACTTTGTAAAGTCATGAAAGTTAAGCAACTCTAGACATCACGGACTCCCGAATGGATGACCGTCTGGAAACGCCGATTACGTCGCCGAAGCGCTGAATCTGTGGCACAATGGAATGCGCTCTCTGTATCGAGGGACTCTTTGTGAAGTCCGGGAAGCGTGGACGGTGACGCGGTGAGTTAGTCCTTTTTCGATTTTTCCCTCTTCAGTCGCCCTGAAGAGGCGGGAATTTATTCAATTGTATAGGGTATAGCCTAGCTGCAGCTGATTGAGCATATGCAGCAAAGTTTCTTATAACTATTTACATGACACTTTGGGTCTGGTAGCTTTTGTTTTAAAAGTTCTTGTGTTGTTTTAGTATTATTTTCTTCTATTTTGTTTTTTTCTCATTCACACTCTCATTTATTCATAATCTATATTTACAAACATATTCATTCTCTCAATCACACAACACAACACTTCAGTATGTACATTAATTACACTTCACTTTTTTCGTCACGGACGGGGAGAGATGACTCAGGGCGTCAACTGATATCACTGCAGTCCCTCTGATCGATAGATCCTAGATTCGATTATCGACGGTGGCAGGATTTTCGATACTAGCTAGATCGAATTCAGTCGCTGACTGGAGGAGACTAGCGGTCGGCTGCTCCGATCTGTAGTTTTCTGTGGTTTCTCTGATCAACACCAGACGAATGCTGGAGTAGTACCCTAACAAACGCGCGTAATCTCACCTTCTTCTTCCTTGTCCTATCCTCTCCCCTTACACGCACACACAAACACACACACTAAGACGCACTACTCTACTACACATGCTGGGTGACCCGTCAGGAGATAAGAGCTTGTCCCGGCTGGGGCGGTGCCCCGCTGGTGGGAAATACCTAGTTGGGAAAAACCCCGCTAGCCGACTGTCGGCAACGCAGGATCTCGCCATTCAGTGGGGAAAAGATCACCGCCACCCCGAGCAAAAACATGTATTACACTTACGGGACTAATGATCCTGGTAGTTGACGTGCTCGGAATCCCTAAACAATCAATCAATCAATGTTCGCCTGGACGCAGGCACTACTCAAGCGTCCGTGGCGCCGCCGCGCCGCCTTCGGTGTCCGGCTGGAGGGCGTGTCCCTCTCGCTCGATGGCTCCAAAGCTGCGGGGAGGAGCCGCGCGCGCGGGAGCGGGAGCTGCGGAGACTCTGCGGGCGGAGAGGCAGGGGAAGCGGCGCGGATTAGCTTGGCTAATTCGGGCGGCGGCGCCTGATACAGGCCATTAGGCGCTCTATTCACACCGCCCAATTGGCGCCTCCGCCGCTGCCGCCGCCGCCGCCGCTGCCCGCGGGCGCGACGCGCAAATTGGGCGCGGATTCGGCGCGCGCTCCCGCCGCGCCGCGGAATTGAAGAACGAAACGAAGTTAGCGCTCGCCGCCCCTGAGGTTACGCGCGCGGCCGAGGGCGGCTGCGGGGGACGTACCTCGGGGGGGGGGGGGGGCGGAGGCTGGATGAACGGTGCGACAGATGCGGCTCCGACTGCGTTTGCGGGATACAGGCTTTGAAGAAGTGCAGAAGACGGTGATGTGTGAAATTACATTTTATCACATTTCAGCTAAAAACGTTGTACTTGCATAATATTGTATGAGTGATGACTCAAATCGGAATTCTTATCAGGGGTCAATTTTTGTGCTTATTTTCTATATAATTATTTACGAGTATTTATAAAAAGTAGTGGTTGTCATATCTGTCAGTTAATGGGGGAAAGGGAGTTCTGAAACACTGCCATTGAAGAATGTAAAATCATCAGCAAGTACACACAAGTTAACATGACTACGAGGGAAACCCTCTTCTCTTTTCTTATCTGCTGTCCCCCGGGAGAACTTAGTGCATGTGGGAATTTGTATGTACTTTTGTACTAGTAATATAGTCTGTAGGCGGTTCAGTGTCATTTCTACTTTCTCGCACTTACTAACGTAAGAAGAGAAAGTATTGTAATCGTGCGCCGGAAAACGGCGTATTTTCGACACAAAAACTCTTATTGTCGGACACTGGTAATAAAAAAATTGATAAACGCAGTTGCTAAATTTAGAAAAAAATAATCTTCTTATAGGTGATGTAGCCAGAATCCATATTTAGTGCGTCCTTTCTACCGAAAAATCGATTGACGAGAAAACATGTCTGTCCGTCTGTACACAACGCTTCAACGCTCTTTTAAACCGTTCAGATGATTTTGTCCAAAATTTATATTTCGCAATCGCTTTGGCTGATGTCGCGGCCTATGGAATTTAGAACCGATATTTTAATTTTAAGGGGTACTTTACATGAAATGGCCTGGCGGCTAACTCTTGGTAAGCGTGCTCGCTTTCCACTACGCGGCCTCGGGTTCGATTCCGCGACAGGCAAGATTATAGCTTGCGTTTTCATGGCAGTGTTCCAGTATATGTTGCTGTGTGACGATAAGAAAATTCGCTTTTCAGGTTGAGAAGACAGGAATAAGGCGTAGGGATGTCTACGTGCTAACCACACGTACCCTCTTAATCCAAGGCCGCGAGGCACGGACGTCGCCGGAAGGTTTGAGCCCGTTCACGGGCTGTCGCGCCAAGTATATACATACTTTACATGAAGCTTCTAGGACATTTTCAAAAATTTCAAAAAAATGGCACCAATTTTTTTAAATTAATAATATTAATAATTAATTGATGTTGTTGAATAGTGTAAAGGACGTTTTAGAGAATGGTAGAAGTCTCATTTTTGTTGATATTCTCGATTTTGAAAAATTGCAAATAATGATAATAATAATAATAATGATAATAATAATAATAATAATAATAATAATAATAATAATAATTAAAAACTACAAACTTTAGACAGTATGTTATACAAAATTAGTTCTTTGAAAAATGTCAGGTGTTTGCCTAATTTGCGCTTGAAAATTACGAAATATTTTTCTCAAAACCGCTCCAAATTTTTTCTTTAAATTTTCTTCACTTATATAATAGAAGGTGGTACAAAAAAGATAGCGACAGTCCCATTATGGGGTATTGATCTTTTTTCTTAAATTGCTAATAGTATATTATGTAGTTAGTTTATAATGTTGTCCTTTTTTGCAGAATAAGAAGATATTACCGGACGAACGACGTTAGGAGTGAGTTCGGTAATATCTTCTTATGAGTGCAAAAAGGGAACATTATAAACGAGTTGTATACACTATTTTTTTGTATAACAGTATTATAAGGATTAAAGGAAGCGAAATTAATCTGGATGTTACGTTGTAATTCGTAGTTGTAGTAGATCTCGAATTCATGTTATGACGTCATGAATGCTACCTAAGCAACTAAACTGTTTACAAATGGCAATTACTTTGAAAGTCACGATTCAAACATAGTATATAATACAACATATACAAAATAAATAAATATAATACAAAACAAATAAAATCAAAATATAATTTTAAAGGAGTAATAAATTAATCAGTTTTTAAAAGTAAGTTTTTTCATAACGTATTTGATTTTACTGCGATCACTGCAATCTATTTACATGGTACCACTGTCTTCTTTAAACTCCATAACTAATAATATATGGGGGCCGTGACTGTTACGTCAGTGATGGCTCATTTTTCATGTAGAAATAGCAATGACGTAATGATTCGTGAAATAATATGTCATGTTATGAACGATTTTGTTAATGGAAATGGATTGTTTATAATGCTGGTATACAATTTTTTTTTTAAACTACAAAATTAAAGATCAAGATTTTTGCCTCAGGCAATGTTCGTTGTACAAAATTAGCCCTTTTAAAAAAGGTCATGTACAATTGTTTGTAAATGTTAATTGTTTTCGCGTAATTTCTGTTTGAAATTAATGAAACTTTTATGGACGTTTCGTCGTACAAAACGATAACATTGTAATATTGCGAAAAAGTATGTGCTGTTGTAGCACCACTAATTTTAGTAGGTTTTTCCCTCTACTTACACACAACACAACATTGCGGGACAACAGAAAATTGAGGGGAACTAGGAAAAAGGGAACTGACCCTCCTTTTATAAATTGCCTCCATTACAATTATATTTAACTGCTCCTTCATTTTTTGTTGCAACTCCCTTTCTTGACGTCTTGAAGAACCTCAATATTAAATAAAAACCTAAAAAAGATAATGTAATCGCAAAAGGAGACACGAAAATCAAGTTACGTATACATTTGTATTGTGAATACATTATTGGGTTACTCATATTTTGACTTTCACATTTACATAAGGGTATATGGAGTTTTCTACATAGTGTAGAGAAAGTTATGTAATACTGCGTGTAGTGGTGGCCTACGAACCTTTGAAGGGACCGCCACAAGGGCGCGGCGGCGAAACTGCGGCGCCCAAAAAAAGTACGGTCGCTTCAGCCGGCGCGCACGGTTTTGACACCGCCCTAGTTGGCGAGCCCCCAGCCCGGAGGGGATACGGCAGCCCCGCCGCGAGGCGGCGGGCAGTTCAAGTTATACCGGCGAGTGAGTGACGTAGAGTACGAGATATTGCGAGTAATTCGGACGAAATCGGTAATGTGCAACGGACATGTTGGCTGTAGGGCTAGCGATTTTGAACATCTTGGATTTTGGTAACTCGGCGATACATTTCCTGGAAATTTTTGGAAATTGTTGTTTGTCTACGGTAATCTCTTTGTAAAATCCTGCATTGAATAAAATAACCTTTTTTGAACGTTTTTTTTCTTTTTGGTTACAACACTGCGTAACATACATTTCGAGATTTTAATGAAAATACATGTTTTCTGGTCGCAAGATACCAAAAATTTTGTTTTTTGAAAACGTCCGTCCTTTTGTCCCTCCGTCCGTCTGTCTGTCCATTGTGTGTGAACAACGTTAGCGCCAGTGGCGGATTTACCTTGAAGCGAAATAAACTCAAGTCCAAGGGGCCTCAAAAATGATTAAACAAAATTGCAAATTTGGTAAAAATGTTGTGAAAACATACTTATACAATTTTATAATTAGGTTCCGTAAATAAATAAAAAAAAACAAATTCCACAAAGACGCTGTTAAAGGATGAAGTAATTTCTCACATGTAAGGACGTGTCCAATTTTTTTGAAAACCGTGTAGTTTTCATGTATTTTCTCGTTGGATTTACTGCAATTTATAAATAAAACAATTCTCGAAAATGACCCCAATTTTTTTCATTATATTTCCTAAAATATAATAAAGAACGCTTAAAAATGATGCAAGTCTAATTTTTGTTGAACTTTCTGAATTTTAGATTTTAAAAAAATGTTTCTCACAACGCGTTTCTGAACTCTTGTTGGACGTTGAGACTCTGGCATAGAGTAATCCTTCGTTATTATTCTTGTCAAGATTCATCACGTTGCATTCAGTCAGTGCTTTTTATCCCTTCGGTCTCGAGTTTCCTAGACGTCACCCAATCATTATCTCACAAAGTCAATGCCACAAGAAATATTAACATATCTAGTAATTGTTATCAATCGAAAGTGAAATATGCAAGAATATTTGCTTAGAGAGCAAATAAATATCATAAAAAAAATGTTCAACTTCGAAAGTATGAAAAGTGCCTTTTTTATTTGTGCCTAGATGTTACCTATTATTGTTTTGTTGTTTGTACCTAGATGTAGTAGATTGTTTGTACCTAGATGTTATATATTATTTATCTGTAATAACACTTCAGAAAATCCTATATTTTCTATCATCTATTTACCAGCATTATAAAAGACCTTTTCTGTTACAAAAAAGCGTTTATTAAAGGGCCTTTTGTGAAAAGATGATGACGAATTAGTATTATACCGCACGTATGATTGCGTTACACATTCAGCCAATCGCAATCGCAGCGAGAGAATCGCGGGGTGGTAACAGTAAACGGAACAGCCGACCACCATTTTCTCGCACAGATGTCAAAAACCCTAGATATCATAAGATAGTTGTTTTGCAAAAATTAAGTTTGATTCTCTTAAAAATTTGTGCTGTGACACAAAAAATAGCGTATTCAATTTGTTTATAATATTGCTTTTTTGCATTCGTACCAATTTTAAAACTCGCTTCTAACGTCGCTCTTTTTTACAACATGTACTCATGCAATAAAGCTTATCATTATAAACTAGTTTTCAAAAACTACTATTAAACAACTAAATTTGTCTAGTATTAAAAGTATGTTATTGGAGTATTTCTTTAGAAAGCGGCAAAATGTCCTAGCACCAGGGCGGCAAAGCAGTGCGCGCCAGCCCTGTCTGCCAGCCCCTGATTTGACTGACAACACTGAATGTTACCTTCGCCTCAGAATGCACTGTGGGAGTGTCCTGTTAATGTCTCCTTTCACGGCAACGACCTGCGGAAGGGAAAGCGTTCCGGTGAATTTCAGCGCTGTGAAGTCCATAACTCGGAAACGAAGCATTTCCGAACACATGTAATGAGGTATTTTGATTGTCTACATATGAGCAATACATACCTGAAGATATGCCCCCTATTTTTTAAACATTCTGTATTGCGACTTGCTTTGTTTCAAAATACTACTGAATTGAATTACTTCAAAGGCGGTGTGTGTGTGTCAAGGTTTCAAATTGTCTTATTTTATTTATTTGTCAATGGTCTCCACCTAGAGTTGACAGATCGTGCACCGAAAAAAAAGAACCGTTGGAGTATATCAGATCCATGATACTGTAACAGTTTCCTTGTTACAGTATCATGGATCTGGTATACTCCAACGGTTCTTTTTTTTCGGTGTACCAACATTACGGAAACTTAAAATTATTTTAATCTCAACTCATTCCTCAGGCGAACCATAATACCATAATTATGCCTATTTTTATAGGATTTTAATAAACGTTGATAATTGCATAACCAATAAAATCAATACAAAATTTTATTTTGAATAAATTTTAATGTACTAAAATTAACGTAAATTTAATATTAAACTTGGAAAATTTGGCTGTTGGTCGGCTGGCTGGTTGGTTTATTAGCTAGTTGGTGGGTTTGTTGGCTGGTTGGTTGGTTTGTTGGCTGGCTGGTTGGTTGATTAGTAGTTCCGGGCGCATCAACTGCTAAGGTCATTAGTCCCGTAAGTTTAGTGCATGTTTTGTCGTGGGAGGTGGCGGTGATCGTCCCCCGACGGATGGTCAGATCCGGCGCCGACCTACATGTCAGCTACCGGGGATTTCCTCAACTAGGTATCTCCCGCCAGTGCACCTTCCAGCCGGGACAAGCTCTAAGCTCCCGACCGATCTCCCGGCATTAGTGTTGTGGATGTAAGTGTAAGTGTGTATAAGGTGTAAGATAGAACAAGGAATGAGAAAGAGAGATCGTGCGCGGACAGTGACCCGTTTGTCAGGGTACTCGTGGAAAACCGAAAAGAGGCAATTCCTCGAAAATTTTCTACTAACAAATCATGCTAAATGCCAGCGAAATTTCAAATTGAAAATTTATTGCTCTGGAATATGTCGAAAGACGCCGACCGCAGGTTTCGAGACGCGGTGCTACGCCTGCAGAGGGAGGCAAGGCGTTGCGGTGGCGATGCAATGCAGGCGGGTGCGGAGGTGACGGCGGCTGGGGAAGCGGCGTTGTGGCGCGATGCCGCGCGGCGGTGCATGGGGTGTGGCCAGGATGGCAGAGTCAACAGTTCGGCTGGGTCGTGGAAAGGGTCGTTGGGTGGCGGGAGGTCGGGGAGGGGGGCGGAGGGCTCGTCAGCGGCCATTGTGGGGGAGCGAAGCTGCTCAATGGAGCTCGTTTGCCGACTGAAAGGCGCGCGTTAACCCGCGTCGGTGACATTCCCCGCCCTCTCGCCCTCATACGACTCAAAAGTTCGCAGTAAAAGTTGTTTTAGAAACACCAAGTCGCGGATCAAATGCTCTTTAATTAATCAGTATCGCGGCGTGATTGTTAATTGTGGCTTTTAATGTTGGAGTTCAATTGCAACCCTAGATGTTTTCTGTTGCGAGTCGCCTCCCTTTTGCAAATTTGTATTCGTTTTGTATGTGTTCAGTGTTCCCTCGTCATTTCGTAGTGCTGTGTTCACTGTAATCTGCCTCGACGATGAATATTACGTTCGTGGCAAAGGCAAAGAATTTCCTTAATCAGAAGGCTCGTCACTGGTGTTCTTTCCAATCATCTATTTCAAAAATATAAGTATTACGTACATCTTATGCATTCATATTAGATGAGTGCGAATAATTGACATAATAAATCGAAACAAGATTAGTGATTTTTATTTTTTGTAACAAATCAATCTGTAATGCGAGGAAGCAGAATACAGAGATTGGAAAAAAACTCCACTCTACCAACGCAAGATGTTATACATCGCAGGATAAAGATTATCTTTCGTAAAAATGGGAGAGAGTCTCCCTTCCTCCGAAGATCAAGATGATATTTTTTTATATTTCTTAGTTCTTAAAATCATCAAATTGTCAAAAAAAGTCATAGACAAATTCAATAGATCCCCTTTATTAGAGATGCCTGGGGATGTAGATGTTTCTCTGTCGTAGTCAGGAAGCCATATAAGGTGATACTAACAAAAATTATTATTTCTCCTGAGTGAATATCATGGTGGCTCTGCACCGCGATGAATTAGAAGTTGGAGTCTTCATATTACTTTAATTGAATTTTGTAAGTGCATGTCGGAATGTTTTTTTGGCTCTACGCCAGCACGGATATTACAATGAAAACATTTTATGTAAATTACCCTGTTACTCTGTGTTCTGTTCAGTCTGGTCAGTATAAAATCAACTTGTCACGTATTATATGCTCTGTCACATCGTTTGTTGATAAAGAACACATCTAAAAAGGAATAATATTTCGTTATCCGGGTACAAAATGGCGCTGAGTCGTCTCACGACTCGTTCGCTTGACGATCTCATGCATGCCCTACGCTCGTCAATCGGTGGACCTCCTCCGTGACTCGTGCCGGTGGACTGCGTGCTTTTGAGTCTTAAGTCATCAATCATTTCATGCGACAATGGGCTAACAACTTAAATGTCTCATGATCCTGCTCTCCTAGGAGAAAGCACATTGCAAAAAACGGGATTCATGAATATTCGAAGTTTGATTACTATAAGCATTTTCTTACCTTGTACACGTAAGCTTCCGCGGCTCGAATCCATAAATTCTCGGCTGTTACTGCCCTGAGGAAGCCTGCGACATGTCAGACGAAACGTCGGCCTCCCAGCCAACGACGTGGCGTCTCCCGGATAGCCGAGAATTTATTTTCTTAACTTATTTCTTATGAATGATGTTCATTCGACGACCCTTCTTGCGGGTAAAATGTTCTATTACTCTGACATTGAAGTTTCGATAGAACGCATAGCGAACGCATCGAGTCTTTCTTGGCACATGGTACTGCATAGGAAAGTTTTTACCCTCTTCATAGTCGAAAAGCATCTCTCCGCTTCTGCTGTTGTCATGGGGTAATTTCTAGCAACTTAACAATTTCCTCGAAATTATCTGACAATTTATTTCTATGCAAAAAATGTTGGTGTGTGGCTGTCCGGAAATTCTTACATTCCTCTTTCTTGAGTAGGACTCTGTTTCCTAGCGTTCCTTTTTTAAAAAAAAGGTAAGGGTAGTTTTCAGAGTCACATTTAACATTTTTGAGATATAAATTGTTTAGCGAACTTTTTAAAATAATTTAGCACTAAAAGTGTTCAAGTTACGAAGTGTCCAGGAAACTCGAATCAAGACTAAACTGTATATATTTTCTTAGTACCATTGTTTTCATATTGACTGTCAAAATGTAAAACGTTCTGTACACTGTTTTTTTATTACTACTTCCACAATTTTTGTGAACATTATTTGGAAAGTTGTTGCGAAAATAAGAGCAAATAAAGTTATCATAAATCCCCAAATCTCACCTAGCCTCATTTTAGAAGCTGAATGCAAAGTAAACGATATGAAATAAATAACACTATGCAACCTAATATTTCATACCCTTACAAAATAGCATTCTTTTGAAAAACAAGAAGTGCAGTTTATCTTATCTTCTTGCATTTCCTCAGTAGTATTATAAGATACTTTTAACTTACATAAATCATACGATTTCAAAATAAACATGTAAATAGTTAGGCAGAATTCAGTAATTAAAGGAGAGTGAAGTTTGCATCACTATATAATGAGAAGAAGCACTTCTAGTCCTTTTTCCAATACTCCTTCTTCTTCTTCTTCTTCTTCTTCTTCTTCTTCTTCTTCTTCATCATCATCTTCTTCTTCTTCTTCTTCTTCTTCTTCTTATTATTATTATTATTATTATTATTATTATTATTATTATTAGTATTTCATTAAGCCCTGTAATATACATATTTTGTTGTGTAAGAAGTAATTGCTACAAAAATTGATCAGGCTTAAGGACTGTTTGTCGTCTCATTTCGCTACCAAGTCTGTTGCACGAGAGATGAACACTCCATTTGAAAGTATTATGCCATAAAAATTATAGCGTATAAGCAGGAAATTTTCTCCTGTATGTCTGAATGAAATATGAAAATAAAATGAAAACACGAGAAAGAGGGAGATGCGCGTACTTTAGTTAACCAAGTGAGGATGCGGATAGAGAGTACAAAAAGCTGTGCAGAAAGCTGTATTCGTTTATACCAGGGATGAATTAAATCGGGAATACCAGCTGCGTAGAAGAAAACAAGCCAGTTTACTGAAGCCTGAGTGTACCGCTGAACTCTCCAACGGCATAGAACGTACAAAAGGGTCAGCGGACTGGATAATTAGGGCTTTCGTCCTTCGTGTTCTGCCAGCTCAAGTGGTGGGCGGGGAAGTTCTAACTGTATCGTGTTATATTGGGCAAACAATGCTGAGTGCCTCTTAAGCGAGAAAGCAGACTTCTGCATGTTTTGATCGCAGATTTTATTTAGTACGGAACAAAAAGGAAGTAATTTAGGTCTGTCATAATAGAGCCCCGTAATTAACGTGAAATCGCATGGAAAGAGCCGAGCTCATGGATGGATTCTTAATAATTGTATACGGGTTTTGAGCAGGTTACTGCATTTCCCCTCGCTTTCTAAAGAAGGAAAATCCTGCAGAATCATATTCTGTCACTGCCTCACGAATCCAGTCGAATGGCTCTTTTAAAACATTTCATGAGTTTTTGTTCTCGTGTTTCATAGAAGCAGCAATTCGTCATCTCGTCGAACGAACTCATTGAAAGCAACAAAACCACAGCATTTGAATCCGCTAACATACATCTCAATTATGTTTCTACGTAACGTCTAATTACGCGATGACATACAAACTTTATCTCATTGATACCGGACATTCACACACGGTGGTGTAAACAAACCTACGATTCTTCGAAACGAGAAGCTGAATTGATACATATACATACTTTGACCTTATGCCGATCGGGTAATACGATCAACCAACAACTCTATTCATTAGTAAACAAAATGATAAAACTCTGTTCACCTCGTTATTTCCATTCGCTATTTTCACTTGTACAAAATCTTAATTTCCCATATTTCATTTATATTAGCTATTTTAATTTTTATTTTTTTCTTAAAATTGGATAAATCTTGTTCCTATGTATAGTAAATTATTTGCTCTAAAAGGTTGTGTGGTGAGAATCCATGATTTGTTAGTCCTTGAAAAATTGATTGACAGAAAAATGTCTCTCCGACCGTCTGTCTGTGGGTCCGTCAGTCTGTCAGTCTGTCAGTCTGTCAGTCCGTTCGTCTGTCTGTGTGTCTATCTATGAATAACGCTGGCTCCTAAACCAGGGGTGTCTTCCAAGTAAACTTCCTGTAAACTTCCAAGGCCTCGAGGGTCACGTTTAAAACATCAAATTTTATATGAAGCTAAAACCTATATCTTCAATTTTGTAATTCTAGGAAGACCCAGAAAAAATGTTCTAATTTTTGAAATTTTCGAAAATGCAGAGTTAACCGTGAAAATATGACACATTCATTAGTGTTTTTTTACTCTATTTTACATGAAATTTAAAGAAAAAAATTGGTGCCGTTTTTGAGAACATTTTGAAAATGTCCGGAGGGCTTCATGTAAAGAACCTCCAAATTTTAATGAATGTTTTTCAAAACCTTAAAGCTTTGATTCGAGCCAGACGGACAGGAATTTCTTCAATTTGGAAAAAATCCTATGCCTGGTTTGGGCGCTAGTAGTTTACAGACGGTCAGAGGGACGAACAGAGGAACAAACAGACGGACGTTTGGTTGTCAATAGATTTTTCGGTGTCAAGGACCTATAAAGCAGGGATTCTGGCTACACTACGTATTAGAGGATTTTGTTTTTTTTAATTTAGCAAACTGGATTTATCCACTCTTTCATTATCAGGGCCCGAGAATGAATGTTTGTCTGTCAAAAAGTCGTCGTTTTATTGCTCAGCTTTACATAACTTTCTCTATACTATGTATATTACTCCGTATGTATCTATGTATACGGGAAAGTAATAAGAGAGGAACTAGAGCGGAAAGATGCATTACGGGACAAAATTAAGAAGTTCAGGCAGAACTGGATGATATTCGCAATATTCCGCAAGACAGACTTCCAGTGCCAGCCCTGAATTACAAGTTGATAGAAAAGAGAGAAACATTGGAAGGCAAAGAATGAGATGGAAAGAGGCCGAAACCGGCAATGTGAAGGAAGATGAAAATGATGATGATGATGGTGATGATATATTTACCAAGATCTGCACATGAATATTGCAATGTTAAAATTATTGTTAAAATTAATATTACTTTCCTTTTGGATCCTCGGTATAGTCTCTAATTGTAAAGAAGCAGTTGTGCAGCAGAAAATATTTTACTTGGGACTTGAACTTTTGTATCGAATTTAATCGTTTAATGTAATTTTGCAAGGTGCTGTAAAATAATGTTCAGGAAGGGCTCAGTACTGCTCAGAGGAAAGTGGATACCTGCCTAATAATTAGACAATTTTCACATTAAAATGTTTCAAATTAACAAGATTAGTGTGTCCAATTTTACTTTTTTTAAAGGGAAAAATGTATATGTGCGTAACTTTTAGTCAAAATTTGAAAATCTTTTCACCCGATTAGAGCAATGGAATGTTCATGATGTGCCGATTTTGGACAGACTTACTGTAGCCTCTCCCGTGCTCCCATAGTCTTCGACCACGCAGATTCATCTTGTGGATGTCCAACCTGTTCAGTTTTCTATCCTTTTTCGCGTTTTATTTCTATGTGAAAGCGACTGGTGTGGTTTCGCGTCGGACATTTGACAGTAACCAAATCGGCTTTTGTGTTGCACTATTCCCTCAGAATATCCGAGGAGAGTGCTTCTCTTCTTTGCCCTATAGTGAGGACGTGTCGAGCTAATTGTTTTAGCTTTGCCGGAACTTCGTTGGTTTGAAAGGCTTGATGGACTTCATTAAACGAAAACCGTGAAGAATTGCGTGAAGTACTCTATATCACGTTCCTTCCTCAGTACTTTCAACCGTTTCCGAAACGGAGGGCGCGCTAGTAGCCGTAAGAACGTTGTTCTGTACTAGCTCAAGTGTACTTCTGTGCTGTAGTCTACCACGTTGCCGCAGCGAAGGTCGCCACAGGCCGGCAACACGTTTTATACAGTGCTAAGCGAAGTTCCAAGGTGAGTGTAGGTTCCCTCAAAAGATGATGTAATAGTCGAATTCTTTGCTGTAATTTTGATCAACTTCGCCCGATATTTAAATGCCAGCGTAACCTTCGATCAAATGTGGCGCCGAAATAAGTTACCTTAGGCGCCCATATAATTTTTTGTGTGCCAAGTGTAATTTGTTTTGGTCATGTAAAAACGTTTAACGTATTTGTGTTTGCGGCGGGTGTAACAGATTTCCTGCGACTTTACCGCTGAGAAAGTCAAGTGGTTTTGTTCCACTCACTTCAGCGTCAGGTTCATCTGTTTTTGAAGTATTTTCAACATTTGGCCTTGCTAAGACGGCTATGTCATCAGTGTAAAAGAAAACCCGTATTCGTGGTATATGTGAGATATTGATATGCCACCACAACAGTAGCGGAGAGAGGACGGAGCCCTGAAGGACTCCGGCCACAATCCTCCGCTTTGGGGATCTCCCTTTGCCCACATTGACCACGAATGCGAGGTACGTGAGGAAAGACTTAACCGTTTCGGTTGCATCTGGTGGAAGGCAGCGCCGAAGTTTTGTGATGACTGGACTGTGTGGTACTTTGTCAAAAGCTCATGTCGAGATGTATGAAGGGCGTTCAAGAAGTTCCAGGAATGGTGGTTCAGCAAGATAATGTTATGGTCTACTGCAATACTTACCTAATCACTTTCAATGTAGGACCCTTGCGCGCACACACACTTGCACCGTCGATCCTGCCGTTGTTGGAAGCAGCGGTAGAAAGCTTCTTTTGGCATGTGTTGGAGACGGGCCGTCGCATTCGATCTGATGCCCTCCACGGTTGCAAAACGTCTCCCTTTGAGGCCCATTTACAGAGTAGGGAACAGCCAAAAGACACTGGGGGCAAGATCTGGAGAGTACGGTGGGTGAGGGACTACAGGAATGTTCTTCTCGGCGAGAAATTTCTGCACAACAAGCGATGTGTGGCTTGGTGCGTTATCGTGATGCAGACACCACTGCCCTCGCCACTTGTCCCGTCGCTTCCTTCGAACCGTTTCGCGCAACCTCTGCAAAACTTGCACGTTCAAATGGCCACTAACAAACTGTCCAGGTACATACTCATGGTGCACCAAACCATCGATGTCAAAGAACGCAATGAGCATCCCTTTGATTTTGGACCTGACGAGGCGTGATTTTATTGGTCTTGGAGACGATGCTTGGAGACGTCTTGGAGACACGTCTTGGAGACGTGCCACTCCGATGATTGGAGTTTCGTCTCCGGATCGTAAGCGAACACTTAAGTCTGATCACCAGTGACGATCTGCTGGAGAAACGTTGAGTCCTTTGCACTTGTCTCAAACAGCTCGCCAGCGATTGCCACGCGAGTGTTCATTTGATCTGTACTCAGCTGCTTCGGAACAAACTTCGCACTGACTCGTCTCATTTTCAAATCGTCGTGTAAAATGGCGTAAATTGAACCACTTGAAATGCCAACTTCTTGCTCCAACTCTGCAGTTGTAGATCATCTCGAATCAATTGCTCCACCTTTGCAATCATTTCCACGTTTTGGGATCTCGACGGTCTCCCGCTGCGCCCGTCGTCATCTAACGTCTTCTGCCCTTTGTTAAACTGTCCAAACCAGTCGTAAACTGCGCTTATCCCCATAAACGTACTGCCGGGCCGAGAGCGCCTCTGAAGCCAATTTCCCTAATTTGAACACGAACTTGATGTTCGTACGTTGTTCGAATTGCGACATTGCCCCGACTCTTCGCCACTTGCGTTCACGTCACAAGGAACTGTGCAAAAACTGCGCACTCAAACCTGATCCATACGCGATCCATAATAATCATGACTCTCCTCCCTACCACAAGATCGGGCACGCTGTTATCTTTCTTATCACTAGTTCTCCGTCAACAATACGATTCCGGGAACTTTTTGAACGCCCCTCGTATGTCAGGTACATCCTGAGGTCAAAGTAAATCTGCTGAGCCATGCAAAGTGCTTTTAGTGAAGCGGAATAGCCCAATGGTCTGAATGCAAACTCTTGATCTCGTCCTCGTCGGCCTGCATCAATGCATTAGCAATGCGCGAGGCTTAGGTCTTCCTGCTGCTTTTTAAAGGGGCTGTATGAATGGCAGGAAAATCCTGATGAATGATGACGTCTGGAATTTCTCCCAGCGTCATGTTGGCTACAGCGGCGGCGGATACAGCGCAGGTGATGCTGGGGGCCGCGTGAAACTCGGCAAGGCCGTCGGGTGCAATCGAAACCGAGACACCGTTGGTCGAAAAGACCGGTCCGAAAGCGCGCAGGCCCGCTTCCGTTGAACGCCGTAGCCGTTCTCCATTGCTGAAAATGGGAACGGCACCGTTGCTCTTTCCTAAGAAAGTAACTGCTTTAAAACAGAAGTACGAAGTCCAAAATATGACTTGAGCTTAGTCCTGAAAAGGACTGCTGGTTTTTGCTCAAGCTCTAAAAAGCATTGATGTATGCAAAATTTTCAAAATCTGCAAGCGGGTGTTCGAAAAATTTCAAAGTCCCGGGAGGCACTGATGGAAATATTTACAAGTCCTTAAAACAATTTTGGACTTAGAAAATATTCAGCTCCTGGGAGAAGATGCTGGGAATATTTCTAAGTCCGAAAGCGAACTTTCGAACTTACGAAGCACAGTGTAGCAGCGACGGCATTCCAAAGAGCGGCCGGGATCGGCAGAGGCAGCGGCTCAGGAGCTCCGATCTTCACTGGTCAGCGTCAGCAGTCAGAAAATATGAGATGCGGCTCACCCAGTCAAGTATCCAATGACTCCGGCCGCGGAAGCCTACGAATACTCGAGAATGATTTTTTAAAATGTGGTGGCCAAAATGGGCTTGTGGTGCTTATTGCAAAGGAAAGGTCCACAATAATAATTATTTTCTAAACATAAGCTGTGAATGTGGCATGTCCCTCTTAGAAATTTTAGAGAGATGCGTAGCATATGTAATGATAAACTATAGTATATGTACAGTTAATTTTACTAAACAATTACTGGAAAGTAAAAAATGACAATGTCCATACGGAAAAGAAAAAAATCCAAGTGTTTCATAAATAATTTAGTAAATTTTCCTGATAAATAATTGACTCTCAGTACCTTCCTAAATTATCATTACTATCATTGCCAATCCAATCACACGTATCTATTCTAATGTCATATATTCTGCTGTAGTAGTAAAATTCAAATGCTGTTGTTGTAATATTCTTGGGTTTTCTTTGCACTGTTATAAGTGATTTGTAGTCAATGAATTACAAAATATGTTGTTTCACCCCTCTCCAAAACCCATCTCTTTTATATAACACAATCCGATTAGCCCCTTATTAATAAAGTTTATAGGTTGAACGCGAGCCAAGTTTCATCGGCAAATGCTCCTCGCCTGCTAAGCTCTGGACGCTGTCCCCGAGTCGGGAGTCTCGGCATCCGTCGTGACGTCACTAATCTTACGTTCTGGCCTCTAGATCGAGACGGCCTTGATTGTATGATGTTAATATTATCATGAGAAGAAATAGATTAAAGGAAGGTATAGTACTAACAAAAAACTTATAAACTACAAGTTCAAGAAGTTTTAATCGTTAATTATGGTTTAAAAAAAATCAAAGCTCTTTTTAAATGTAATGAAGGTAGGCTTGTGAGAAATTCTGCTGCCATAACAACATTAAAGTCTAATTTCGCCGTTTCTCGCTAACGGATACGTTCGTCTACGACCAACATTGATTTCTGCGGTCCTTTCACGCAGTGATGCTTGTCTGTTCGCACACTGGCAACTCTAGGCAAACGCCGCTGCCCACGCTGCCATTAAGCGAGGGCCGTCGGCTACTGCATTGGTTAGAGTTTATACCTGAAATTAGGTATTCTTGGTGCACTGTAGACACTATAGTCAGAATATTGAATTTCCTAACGATTTCCAAAATTTAATATCCCATGCGTGTAGCTCCAACTACCAGTCGCATTCGAACTCTGTTAGTGCTCACTGGGCGGCCATAATAACGACATAAACCCGCCAGTTTGTATCTAAGTGGGAAAATGTTTATTGTACCCTTGGTTGTACGAGAACGAACCTCCCCCGGCTGCCACACGGGAAGGTTACACGGGAATTTGACGCCCTTGCAACAACTCCGCGGGACTCTTGCCCTCCTGGCTCTGAAGAGCCATATAATACGTCGGGACCCTGAAGAAGGTTCGGTCCTTGGTTGAACTAGCGGCTCTCGCCTTATACAAGTCGTGAGAGTGAGTGGCGGTGCACAGAAATACAGCCCTCTGCTGGTTGGGTCTGTGCTGTCGCCGAAAGACGAGAACGATGTGGAGAGATCCATTGCCTTGACTTCTGCTGCTAAGTCGCGATCCAAGGCCTCTATGGGCCACACCTCTAGTGGACCACATTTCTATTGCAAAAGAAAAGCTTGATAAGGAGACCACCACCAGCATCCACAAGGTGATCCCAAAAGGGCCCGAGAAGTCCACGTGAACCCGTCCTTAAGGGTACTTCGTTGAGGGCCATGAGTCAAGATCCTTCCTGATGATTTCGTTCAACTTGTCAACACTTACACGTCCCCACCAACTGCTGGACGTACCCTGAGATGCCGTCTCCTAAGCAATATCGTCTTGCTAATTGCTTCTTGCGAGCCAGGCTTCAGAGGCCCTTGTACAGAAGCTTGAGGTGAAGCATTCACCGGGAAGTCGTACACATTTTGCAGCTGCTCAATATCCAACTGGCAACCGAGACAGCGCGTCCGCAATGCTATGATGTGAGGTAGATCAGTAATGGATGTTATTATTGTATTCAGAAAGAAAGAGCGCACAGCGCTGCATCTTTATAATCGTGCCTTGCGACAACTTTTTGTTGATATAAAAAGGTGCACGAGCAGATCATGTTCTATGATCAGGTTCAATTTAGCTCAGTACAAAAGATCATTAAATGTACTGCCCGCACAGACAAATGACAAGGTCTCTTTCTCGATCTGCGACTAGTTGCGCTGATGCTTGTTTTAAGTCTTTGAGGGGAAGGTAATGGATCTCTCCACATCATTCTCGTCTTTCGGCGAGAGCACAGACTCAACTCCACGTCTAACGTCGTTATCCTGCCAGGCGCAAAGCGAGGAGCCTAGTCACCTACACAATGTACTTCTTCAGCATATCCAAGGCCCCCAGGCTACGTACACTAGATCTTGACATCTTGTTTCTTGAGCGCGTTCAAAGACGCAACTACAGAAGAGAACCCTTTGATGAAGTTATTATAGCAATTTATTTTTCCATCAAGACCTGTATCTGTGTGATATTATTGGGTGGCGGAATTTTGCCTTCACTTTCACGTGTTCCTCCGTGAGCACAATACCTGCTCTGGTCAGTACATGACCAGCGAAGAATACTTATTCCTTGAAGAATTCGCCCTTATTCTTGTTCACTTTGATGCCGTTATCCCGAAGCACAGTCAAATCTTCCTAAGATTCTCCACCTGCTCCTCCCTTGAGACATACGATTAATGTGTGAACATATTGATGTGTCTCAGCAAATGCGCTGTCAATTGCTCCACACCCCTCTGGAACAGAGCTGCAGCCGAGTTCACCCCGAAGTAGTGATGCGACCTCGATAACAAAACATCGATGTTCAAAATACATCGACTAAAAACCATAGTTGTTTCTCAACATCGATGTTTTTAGACTGGATTAGTAACCTATAACATTTAATTCGGGCGATATCAAATTTAATTTGACAGTGATCGAGTTTATCAATTCGTCGAATAAAAGGATGATACGCCCATAGCGAATTTGTTGGCTACATATCAATGTGCGAAATGAATATGAAAAGGAAATACAATGGCATAGAGCGTGAGATCTCGGGGGGGCGTGTTTGGTCGATGAAGATAGTACAAAGTGCGATTCTTTGGTCAAAACACATGAAAAAGAGTGTTACTGTCTCTTATTATTTCATATTTTAACTTTTACAGTATTGAGATATGGGCATTTTTCATTCAGAAAATAACATCGGAAAAGAAAAAAAATCTATCACAAAATATCGATGTCAATAAAACATTAATGAAACATGTTTACAACATCGACGTTTCTATAAAAACATCGAAAACGATGTCGCTTCCCGACCCTGAAGGACAAACGGTTAAATCTAAACAATCCTAATGGCGTGGTGCACATCGGTTCATTCCATCTCTTGTATTTCTCCGCAACATACTTACTGTAAATTATTTGATAGCCATCAAACTTTGCAAGTGTGTTAGTGAAGTGATAAAACCTTTCTATGCCATTTTGAAACTTTCAAAATTGAGCATAATCAAATATTATCTCGAATCTTCAAAAAAGTTTCATTCCGCTTCATCCCTCGCAGGAAGAAAGCACGTCTGCGTAGGTGGGCACGACTTTTAGTGGAGGGTTGTAGTCGACTACCCGAACGGCGACACTCACGCCGTTAGCTTCAAGGTGGAGGCAATGAGTAGACGATGCGAAGCCCCGTGTTGCAGGGACTTGCCGGGTAACCCACCTGTCGGGGCCCTGGCTCGTCGACTTTTAAGCAGGATTGGGGGAAGGAAGTTCCTTGGAATGCTCCGGATCCCACATATAGAAGACCGACAGGGGCCGAATACCTCCTTTCAGGTTGCCTAGGTTATGGCGGTACTCGCGTCATTAGCCTGTAGGTGGAGGTAGTGAGGAGACAGGAAACGGCCCCCTGATGGGCTCTTGGTTTCGTTGTGGCAGTGACCCGATACTCTGGGCAAAGAGGAGGGGCTTGTTCCCGGCGCGTGTGAGTAGCGCATTGTTTGGACTCCGGCACTAGCCTGGATAGCTAGGAGCTCTCAGCTGGCAGGACGGTCCCAACCCAGCCATCGTAGCCGAGGTATAGTAGAATCCGAGGTATCGTAAAGTTGCTGTGAGAGCAAACAGGGTTCCGAAAGGAATACCAATCTGTAAACGTACTTGTGCGTCGGCGGGGGTGCGGATAAAGGCAAAAAGGCAATGGTGCCCACCCCGGAGATTTATGCCCCTAGTAGAACAAGTTAACTGTAAGGAGTAGTGGTCCACGCAGGGTCCATAGCCATCTCCATCACGAAATCATTGGGGATGAGTAATTGGGTGTAGAATTTCTCGTCTAACACGGTGTCAATCTGAATGTTCGCACTGTTTGTGGTCAAATGCCACTTATTTTGCCGTTGCTGGTGGTGCGCCAAAGTATTTACTGATTCTTCAGCGAAGCTGGGCAAACATGGAGGTACAAGTGACGGATGGTGGAATTTATGCATCTGGCTTCAATATCAAGCGACAGTGTTTTTATAATCCATCAAGCGTACATAACATATACGAACAATAAAGAGTTTCACTTCTTCCTCCAAGAACCTCCATGATGTTTCTTTCGAATTGAGAATACACTCTTCATTTTCTTTGAATGACTCCCTTATTACTGTGTGATATTGAAGTGAACTTGTAAAAGTGGCCAGGCGTAAAAACAGTCCAAACGGTCTGAGCCTCAACACCAATAAAGACAATTATTTACACTACTCTCTTCCGAAATTCGTTTTGTATGTTCTGTATTGAATCATCCTTCGCCCTTCGCAAAATATTTCCTATTTATCCAGCAGAATCAAGAACATAATGATGATTCTGTGCACTTTTTAAATCTGTAAATATTGCAATCTGCGAGTCAATCAATTCTCCATTAGTACATTTTATATCAAGTTCATACATGTGTGTATCATAGTAAAGTATGCTTACATGATTTAATGCAATAAATATCTCGTCGGACGTCTCGTATTTTTTTAAACTATTACCACGTATATCGGGTGTGGAAAACCTGCATTGTGTGGGTTCTCATTTCATACTTCCTCCATTTTAAGAAATATCGATGGCTCATTTGGGTTATATCGAATTGACAACTGTTACTAATGTTGACTGTTGAATATCACAAAGATAACGACTAGACGAAGCCCAAAACGATTATTCATCACAACCCAACATGCCTTTATTAGTGTGATGAATCATTTAAGCTGATGCATTGCCACCGTGATGACCCGTCACCGTTACACGGCGAGAGCCCAGTCGAAATTTTAGTCTGCCCACGACGGCGGATGTGAGCGGGTGTTCCAGGCGTTCGCATCATTAAGTGTTCTGACGATAACGATTCAGACACGAGGAGAGCAAACACCAGAAGGCTAGACTAGATGACGAGGCACCGGGCCAGCTTGCACCCAACGATCCTACCGTGGTGAGTAAACAACGCATGCTAAACCCTCTGTCTCCTTGCACGGGTGAGTCATACGAAGCACGATTGGCGGGGTGTGATCCAGGATTCACATATATCGGACATGGCGTGGGGAAGTTCGTTAACAACAAGGTTCTTACTTGTGATTTTTTTATTTTGAGGTCATTGATATTGCGGTCACTGGTCGAGGTTACTACAGAATCTGGAGAGGATGCCTACTACTTAATGAGCGTTTTCCACAGCATGTGTTGGAAAACATGTCATATAACAGAGTATGAGTCAATATAACGTTCTGCCATAAATGTTATAATAGTGGAATCCACAAAAAACATATTAAAAACTCAGTCTCCCGTAAAGAAGCCCACCAAAACCTCATTTACAAAGTACTAGATGAATGCCCGTCGGAATTATAGGTCCCCAGTGCAACTGACCATGGGTTTCACACTACGAGGCGATTGTATTTACAAGTTTAGGGCATAGTACAGAGGCACATGGATGCAATTATTAGACTGTAAAAACTATAATCATCGCCACAACATCAAAACCTGCTTTGTTGAATATACAGCACAAGTCATATCTATGCTGAAATGCGACAATTGGGTATAACTAAAAGGCACCTGGTATAAATACCATTCTCGAGTAAACGATTTCTTTCTAAATAGGCAATTAGCATCACCAGTCAGCATAGGATATGAGCGTCAATAGAACCATAGAATTCCAAAGGCAAAAAAGCCCCAACAGTTCCGGACATAATTTTGAGGCCTTTTTTGTAAATTTACGAAGCGATGTCGTAAGGGTCTGTAGTAATTGACAGGAAAATTCACGAATGACCCTCTACCAAAAGATTAACTAAATGAGGATATCTGAAGGACAATAACTGAGATTAAGTTGGTTATTCATATATTTTTATAATTGCACATAATTTAATTTAAATTAATTATGGGTCTCCATTAAATGAATATTTTTTTTAAAATATTGATATTTTGTTTAACATCAATGATATTAATTATATTACAAAAACTAATTGGGTGTTTTTCGTAGGAAATTATACGTGCAATAATTTTGTATATGGAATACTTTTCTGTAGAATTGATACTTATGGATATATTATATTGATTAGTATTGCAACAGCTAAGGACATTAATCCCGTAAGTGTAGTGAATGTTCCAATCTCGGGAAGTGGTGGGGATCTTCCCTCGCGAGATCCGGCTGCGACCTTCATCAGCGCACGGAAAGTTTTCTTCAACCAGTTATATCCCACCAGTGAGGCACCGCCCTTAGGCGCGAAGATCTCTAAGCTCCTCTCTGGTCTCCTAGTAAGTGTGGTAGTTACGTGCAAGTGAGTGTAAATGTAAGTAAAGCGTGACGAGAGGATAAGGAAGAGGAAGGCAATATCGCGCGTGGTTCCTGGCCGCTTGTTAGGATACTGCTCCGGCTTTCGCCTGGTGGTGATCCGGAAACTACTGATGGCAATAGCGGCCTCTGGAATTCCGAATCTACGAATCTACTTTCTTCGCAGTACTCTGCTTTCTCTGAGCATTTACTCATTAGGCGCGATCCCCTAAAGTATAAATGCACTACACTAAATACTGCACTCCTGCACTCAGCCGTAATTGCGATACTTGTTCAGCAGTTTCTCCTAAAAACTCTGAAACCTCCACTCAGTCCTAAGAGTTCCATTTATTCCATTAAGCGTTAAAGTGATCCGGATTCACTGTGGGGTCTTCATTGGATGGCTGTCTTCCGAGCCTGCTAGGGAAGCACTTCCCGATGTGGGCGAGTGACGGCTGGTGTGTGCGTGAAAGTGGTATGCTGGAGTGGGGAGCTTCTCGCGAGCGGCAATGTGTTGTTTGGAGAGGAAGGAGGCTTATAGGTCTGTAGTTGTTACTTAGAGATGGCGCGCACGTTAGACTAGCAGCGCCCTCTTTTGTCTAACACGTCAGGTGAATGTTAAGTCACAATCAGCCGGTAGAGAACCTTCAAAGGACATGGAAACGTGCAAGCACGTGTACACATGACTCGTCGATGCCCAAAGAGCGCAAATGAGTGACAGCAGCAAATAATTGAGTTCGAACGGGGCAGAATGAAGGAAAGCGGCTTTGTCGTGCCGTGATTTTGCGGCTCGAACGGGGCACGCTGCTACAGCACTGATGCGTGTGTGGAACCAGTGGATAAAGGATGGTCGTACATAGCGACAAGCGGGTGCTGGGCCACACACTACGACCACAGCTCGAGATAACCGCCATCTTGTCTGCATGGTCGTAACCAACAGAACAGCGACGTCCACATTTTGGCTTGACTTTGGAGCACAGCAACGAGGGTGGTCAAGTCTGCGTCCGCGGTTCGACGCTGTCTGCTGAGGGCTGGACTGATTGCACAAACACAACTGTGTCGCATTGACCAGAAACCACTAACGCCTCAGGTGGCAATGGGCACGATAACGTGTTCACTGGTGTGCTGAGTACCAAATGTAATGTTTTTCGGATGATTCACGCTTCAACTTGTACTATAGCGATGCCCGCGTACATGTTCGACGCTACCGCGGTGATCTAAATCTGCTAGCCTACATTGTTCCGCGCCACAGCGGTCAAACGCCAAGTGTGATGATTTGGGGCGTCATTAGCTACAATGTGCGTTCTCGCCTCATACGTATTAAGAGCAACCTGAACAGCAACCGCCTGCCCCTCCTGTAAGCAGCTCCACGTGCCATATTTGAGCAGGACAATGCCCGACCGCTTGTGGCAAGGAATGTGCAAGCTTTCTGCGAAGAACGCCAGGTACCACTACTTCCCTGGCCTACACTTTTGCCTCACATGTCAGCCATCGAACATATCTGGGATATGATCGGTCGGCAACTTGTTCGTTGTGGTCCTCCTGCAGTCATTGATGCTTTGTGGTCGCGCATAGAAACCGTGTGGCAGTGTGTTCCCCAGCAGCATATGCAACCTATCTTTGAGTCCATGCTACGACGTCTAGAGGCGCAGATGGCGGCTTCACACCGCACTAAATACTCAAGGTCAAAATGCAGGTAGAGTTCTGTAATTATAATCATTTTTATACAGCGATATTCCAAATCTGGAGAATAAATTTAATTGTAAAAGTATGTTTCCTTCTTGGTGTTGCAATTTTCACAAACATCAATGTATATATGCTCTTGCAGGATTCATGAAGGTTTTTTCTTAAATATTTAATTTATTCCAGAGTAATACGAGAGTATTTATCTTGTTCTTGAGGTGTGTGCGTTCTACTTCATGTGGGTTTGTTAAGAACCACTTTGGCTGCTGTTGGCCACAAGTAATTTACTAATTTGCGTTTCCGCGAGAGCCCGCTATTTGCGTTCCAGGAGGAGAGGATGAATAGTCTTTGTCTTTTCATGAAATTAAATAATGTCACAGATTTTTGTCAGTTTGGCGATAATCTTGGTCATGCCGACATTTGAACTTCGAGAATAGTGATAATACGTACCTTTGACAATGCTGATAGGATGCATGTTTTGAGGAGTGGTAGTAAGTCATAAATGCCGTTCGTTGGGATGTTTGATGTGTTTGCTGCCTTCACATAGGTTAGGGGGGTTGTTGCAATGAGTTGGTTGTGATGGGTTAGATCGGTTTGGGAAGTTGGATCTTAAGGGCTCAGTGTTGTGGGAGTTTGGGTTGTTTGGTCGGTTGTAGGACACTTTACCTGTCTTGGGGTTTTTGAAGGATTGAGGTCAGCGAAGAAGGAAGAATGGTATTGATGGCTTTTGGCTCATTTACAGTAGGAATATGGACAGTAGTGCAATGGTTGTCGCTACATTTGGCATAGGCGATCCTTCAGATGCAGCAAAGTTTATTGCAGAAGAGGAGTTGACAGTTTCTTCATTATCTGTTGGTAAGTCTCTAAGGTGATTCTGTGATGAATTTAATTGTTGATTTAATTTAAGGAATGGCCTAGTCCAGTTGGAGTACTACTTATTTCGCTTATTCTTCTTCGATAAGTGGTAAGTGGGAAAGCGTGCTACAGTCCTCAGGTGGTTTGCCCGAGATAATTAACGAAATTTTCGTGCGTTTTGTGTAAAAGCCGTTTTGGATGTAGTGTTGTAGGTCTGGTGGCGTTAATGAGTCCTTTGTTTATAGCGTATATTGTTCCAATTTTGGATTTCTTTATGAGTGCAAGGTTTGAGGTTATGGTGTCTCTATGAGTTTCGTTATATTGATTGTCATTGGAGGTTTCTGGTGGGGTTTCTAGTTAGAGATTCGAATGTGGTGGTTGGTTGTGGTAGTTGATGAGAAACAGTCGTTGTGGGCTTTCTAGCTGTGTTGTTAGATTTAGGGGAATCGAAGATTTATGTATATATATATATATATATATATATATATATATATATATATATATATAATCACTTATCAACCAATCAATAAATTAATTGTGACGTATTCCTGTCGGACAATAAGACATTTGTGGAAAGGCTTTTGGGGAGGCCTGATCTGAATAACTCTACTGCGCTGGGTGGTTTTTTGTGGAGTTGAATGTGGTCAGATGCTTTCCGGTGACACTATTTCCTGTTTAAGAAACACCTTTCTCTCGGGTAGAAGTTCAGCTATCATCCCTTACCGTAACGAACCAGACAGAGTCGGCTCAATTGCGCGAGAAAATGACAAGCGACACCTACGAACCGCGTCAACGTCTGTCGCTGGTCGTCATTCTGTCGCTGGTCGTCGTAGCAGTCGGACGTGTTTTAGCGGAGCTCCTCACGAGACAATGGGTTGCTACCTGCAGGAGTATCGGGCTCGCATCGGGGCATGGGCTGCGCGCTTTTCCTCGTGCGGAGCGCCAGCCCCCTCGGCATCGTTGAACGGGAACGGGGCAGCGGCTGGAGCAGCATCGTTGTGTACGACCACGATTGCAGTACTTTTATTAATTGGAGGCGTCGAACCTAATCCAGGACCTGAAGTTGAAGTTAACGCAATTCCATCGTGTGCAGTGGTTGCAATAACAACCTAAAATCCGGGAAATAGTGTGAATTGTGTGGACTATGATACCATGCGAGTTGTGGTAAAAATGGAGACATGGACAACGGCAAGTGGTTTTGCAGTAAGTGCAGAGAAAGCAGAGTGCGTCAACTGGAAGAGAAACTGGAAGCTGCTCTCCTTCAAATCCAGGAGTTGAAGGAGTTAAACGCATCTCTGGAGGAGAAACTTCGAGCTGCTACAGTAGGAGACGCCGCACAGCCAATTGTACAGGCGCCAACTGCGAGAAAACCCATTCTCGTTATTGGTGACTCGATAGTGCGACATGTAGGCAATGTCAACAAGCACATGGATGTTGTGTGCCTCCCGGGAATCCGAACCGAGCAGCTGCGGAGGTATGTAGAGAATAGGGACCTTGGAACGCCAGACACCGTAATTATACATGTTGGCACTAATGACCTTAGGAGAAGAAATACTGACTTGGTCATGGGGGATATGGGTGACCTCGTGATGAAAGCACAAGAGAAATTCCCTAAAGCAAAAATATATATTAGTGGCATTCTCAGGCGTCGTGGCATTCCATGGAGACGGGTTGATGTAGTCAACCGAATGTACGAGTGGGTGGCGCAGAGAAGGAATGTGTTCTTTGTGGACCCAAATTCGTGGCTGCGGGACGGCGATTTCGGTCGTGACGGGTTGCACCTAAATCGCTCGGGGTCCACAAAGCTGGGTGAACTCTTCTCGCGTATAGGAGGCCCGAAACTCCCCGCGACAGGCTCGTGAGACTGCATGGAGGTGGCGGCAAGGGATGTCGTGTCCCTTGTGATGGTTTGCGCGGGGATGTCGGCGACGGACGGCGGCGGGGCGAGGGACGGCGAAGTGGCGGCGACGTGCAATGGTGCGGTGACGGCGGCGAGGGACGGCGACGCGGCGGCGGCGAGGGATGGTGAAGCGGCAGTGACGGCCGACGACGCAGTGGCGGCGGGGAGGGATGGCGTCGTGGTGGCGGCAACGATGAACGGCAACTTATCGCCCGACAGCGACGCGGGAATGACGGCGAGAGACGGCGGCATTAGAATAAGGAACTACGCAGAAGGTGAGTCTCTAGTTATTCTGCAGGTTAATTGTAGGAGTATTTACAAAAAAAACTGTTCATTTCTGGAACATGGTAGAATCGTATAATGTAGATGTCGTGATAGGTACGGAGTCATGGCTCAATGCGGAAATATTAAATGCTGAAATCTTCAGACCACATTTTTTAATATTCAGGCGCGATAGAGTAGATCGCATTGGTGGGAGAGTTTTTATATGTATAAAAGACAACTTCGAAGCAGTAGAGGCATGGGTGGACGACAAATTTGAAATCATAGGTGTTGACATTCGAGATAGGAATTCAAAAAATCAGTGGGAAATTAAAGGCGTGTAGAGACCACAGCAAGACGGACACGAACCGTTGCAAAGACTTATAAAGAGAACCCGTGTAATCAGGAAAAGTGGAAAAAATGTCATTATTGGAGGAGACTTAAATTTACCGCATGATAGCTAGGAGGGGGATGTGGGGGCTGAAGGCGCCGCTCAACGCCTCATTAACGAACTGGTCTGGGAAAATGGCTTAACACAGGTAGTAACCAAACCGACCCGCGATAATGCTTTACTGGACGTTTTCCTTATTAGACCGGCAGACCAATTTCTTGCCTGCGAGGTAATTCCTGGAATTAGCGATCACAAAGGAGTCCTCCTAAAAATGTGCAGAGAGGGTAAACGAAATGATCTTGTAAAAGAAAGAGAAATTTTTCAGTTTTCTCGAACAAACGTCACAAACATGCAATTATACTTGAAAAGCAATTTTCTGGCTTGGGCTTCTAGCGGATGTACAGTAGAACAGATCTGGTCAAATTTTAAGAACATTATTTCTGAATGCTTAGCAAAATTCGTGCCTACCAGGAAACTACGGTGCCATTCGGATCCTGTGTACTATAACAAAGAAGTGAGGGGACTGAAAAGGCAGGTTAGGAAAGCGTATAGTAAAGTAATATAAATAAGGATCAGAAAAATAATTTTCTATAATTATCCAAAGACCTATTAGCATTAAAGTTACATACCCAAGAAAATTACCTAAAATCAATTCTAAGCGACCGATTGACCTGTTGGCAAAATTTCTTCAAGTATGTGAGACATAAGAAAGGGAACAAAGAAAGTATTCCAGCGCTCTGCGGAGCAGATGGTTCGTTTATTACAGATGACAGTGAAAAGGCGACTCGTTTATACAGACATTATTCATCTGTTTTCAAGCCGAAGGATCAAACCCTAGTAAGTGAAACAACACCCGTAATAGAAACCTTTCGAATCGATGGAGGAATTATTTAAAAACGAATTGCAAAAATTAGGAGAAATAAATCAGTAGGTCCTGATGGAATACCAGGAGAAATACTAAAACTGGAGGGGAAGCCATGATTCCGTACCTTGCGCGCTTAATGGAGGTTACTGTAAATAATAGCATGATTCCTCAAAATTGGAAAGAGGCAGTCGTAGTGCCGATTCACAAGGGAGGAGACAGAAGGATTGTTAACAATTACAGGCCTATAAGTTTGACATCAGTCGTATGCAAACAGATGGAACACATAATCGCGGAGTATATTAGACGAGTTTGGAATAAAACTGATTGGCTATTTCAAAATCAACACGGTTTTCGTCCTGGGTATTTGTGCGACAGCCAGACAATTGCGTTTTGTCAGTACATAGCAGATTCATTAGACGAAGGGAGTAGGGTCGACGCAATAATATTAGATTTTTCTAAGGCATTTGATCTTGTTCCACGTGGCCTTTTAATTTCCAAATTGTCAAAAACGGGAATAAATCATCGAATAATCCTGTGGATAAAAGAATTTCTTACGGGGCGCACTCAAACAGTCAGAATAGGAGACAAATATTCATCGAAAGCCGATGTAACCTCGGGGGTCCCCCAGGGGAGTGTGTTAGGGCCTTTGCTATTCTTAGCGTTTATTAATGACATTGCAACTGGATTAAAATCAAAAGTTAGACTATTCGCCGACGATTGCATAATATATAGGAGTATTGGCCCCCTCTGAGGTCGAAAATGTTTTACAGAGCGATCTTAACTGTTTATGGAACTGGGCGTGCAGAAATAAGATGTAATTAAATCCGGAAAAGAGTAAATTCATTTGCTTTACCAAGTCTCGCTCGAACGTACGCTCCAGTTATGAATTAGGAACTAACGTTATACCACGTGTAAAAAACTGTAAGTATTTGGGTTTGGCCCTGCGAAGCGACTTAGGTTGGTCGGATCATATTAACAATACGGTTAAAAAATCCTGGAGAGCGCTGCACTTTGTAATGCGTATTCTAAAAAATAGTAGTCCAAATGCCCGATCCCTAGCATATACTACCCTTGTTCGTCCAATTTTAGAATACGGAGCGGCATGCTGGGACCCGTACAGAAAAGGGCAAATCGAAGCGTTAGATAAAATTCAAAAACGGGCCTCAAAGTTTGTAAATCACGGGTGTGTTGGTGACGAACGAGAAGAATGGGAGTCCTTATCTAAGAGAAGGGAACGGGCGCGTTTATGCGTAATGTATAAGACATACAGAGGGGACACAGCATGGGCAGATATCGGTAAAAGATTACAGAAATCAGATTATAAAAGCAGAGGAGACCATCCTTGGAAAATACGATGTAGAAAGCAAAGAACTGATGTAGGCAAGTTCTCCTTTGTGAATCGCACTATAGTAGATTGGAATAAACTACCTGCAGAAGCACTAGAGGCTCTTCCTTCTAATGTGGCCAAATTTAAAAATATGCTTCATTCCATCTAGATCATCTCGAATAATACTGACTGAGACATTTATCTTTATTATTATTATTATTATTATTATTATTATTATTATTATTATTATTATTACTATTATTATTAGTAATATGATTATTACTTTTATTATTATTGTTATTGTTAAAATTATTATTGCTTTTATTATTATTAATATTACTATTACTTTTATTATTATTGTCATAATTATTATCGTCATGGCCGTTATACAGTGAAGTGATGTGAAGTGTAGTGTAGTGTAGTGTAGTGAAGTGTTATGTAAACTAGAAGTGAATTTAGAGTTAGCTAGAAATAAATTGGAACTATTATATCGACCCCCTAATTCTAATAGTAAACCCAATTGTAAATGTTGAAAATGTTTAGTAATTCTAATTTTAATTGTTATCATGTTTGCCACCGAGCATTAGCTCAAAGCGAACTTTAATAATTTCTATCTATCTAACGTAAATGGAATGGCCGCATTTACAACCTCAAACTTATGTAAATTCAAAGACAGTGACGCTTCGCTGACTATGTCCAACATGTCTCCGGACTTCGACCTACATGATTAACGTAAAACATACTCGAGACTGTCCAACACTTTTTATACCTAGGTCCTTTTTGTTGAACACCTTTCGTCACATCGCCACGCGTGTCGAAGTTGTGTGACGAGGCTCTGGCCTCCAACCTACGCGAATAACAAAAAATCCTTGAGATTGTCCAACGCATAATTTCTAATGATTAATCAAACTACTTAAAAATAATGCCAACGTCATTTGTCATGTCATTGCCATGGTACTACGTAACCCAGGGCGTAATAAATATTTCTTTCACGGTGCAAGAAGTACTACGTGCGCACGTTTTCTTGATTCTTTCTGATTCCTCCAAATTGTTTTGTAATAATCTGGAAAAATTGTCCGTTAAATTGAAAATAAATAAATGTTCCTCTTCCTATTTTATGATTCACTCTTTTATCTAATGACTCATATCCGGACTGGCACGAATGACTCGTGAGTAAAAAACATTGAAAACTCAGTGGGTGACGGACGGATCAGTTTTCTTATGAAGAGAGAGAAATTTGTTACTGAAATTTCTAAAATATTCATTATTGATGAATGTTGAATGTAAACTAAACACCTGCATTCTGAAACATATAAAGTTACTATTCAGACTCATTTCTCGTAAAATATCAGAATTTTACTTGCCCCGTCTGCTCGAACAGCATTTGGCTGCACTTCGTAATCGTTAGCAATATTTATTACACGGATTAATTTAACAAGAATAAAATGACTTACGAATTAAATATATGTTTCGAAAATAATTGATTAACAATTTCGGCGCGGCGGGAGGATTTTCGACACTAGCTTGTCAGCTAGGTCGAATTCAGTCGCATTCTTGAAGAGAATTCTAGAGGCCGACTGCTTTGATCGTTATTTTTCTCTAGTCTCCGATCAATGCCAGGCGAATGCCGGCGCAGTACCCTTACAAACGGCCCACGGGCGGCGGGTCACCTTTTCTTCCTCTTTGTTGTCCTGTCCTCACCACTTACACACACTTACACTGACATGCACAACACTACCACACATGCCGGGAGATAGGTTGAGAGTTTAGAGCTTGCCAGGCTGGGGCGGTGCCCTGCTGGCGGGAGATACCTGGTTGAGGAAAACCCCGCTAGCTGACGGTAGTTCGGCGCTGGATTTCGCTATCGAACGGGAGAAGACCAGAGCCCCCTCTAGAGAGAAAACATTCATTACATTAAATTTTGGATTCCAATAAGTAACTACAACAAGCCTGACCACCAGGTCTCGAAAAATAGTGAAGGCAACCTGTGTTTTATTCACAAACCATTTGCTACTTTTTATCACATCCCCTAACCGATCTTCCATGAGACGCCACTGACTCGCACCTATAATATGACTTCCCGATCTTAAATACTGCAGTGACATCATTTGCCCTGAGCCACCTATAAGCATTTAGAAAGGTTTAACTTACTCTCTTCTGGAGTTTTCTCGTAAAATGATCAGAAAACTACAAGTTACTTTCTCGAATATATGGATCATTCAATGTCAAATCGCACAAATTTAAGGAAAATTTGACCTTGATGTCCCAGATCTTAAAACTGTTTTTCTGTGAAGAGTATAAGCAAGAACGTGAAACACGTGTTTTCATTTTTGTCCAAGTATTATTTTTCGAGATTATATTAATTTTCAAATGTTTCAAAATAATGCTCGCTTCGCATAATTTAATCATTTTTAACTCGTGATATTGTGACAGAAAAGTAACATTTTGCGATATTAAAGAACAAAAGATGCTCTTTCATTTGATATATATATATATATATATATATATATATATAAATATATATATATATATATATATATATATATATATATTGAATGCATTAATTTTTTAAAACATTCTTTGACCTATTTTAATTTTTAATTTATTCCAAAACTCGACAGTTTAAAAATTCGAAAAAGGACCATTGAATTGTCTAAAAAATTCTACATACGTTTAGTAAGTTACAAAGAGGGACATTGAGATGATTCTGAGAAATTAAATAGAACAGAAATGTCTACTTGCTGTTTTGCTGAGGCGTCTGCTAGAGAGTCACCTCTCAAGCACGCTCCAATCAGCTGTAGAAGATTACCATCAATATGCTTTCAAAGAGCAATAAATAGAAGTATCCCCTCACATTTAAGTATGTGCTTTAAACAAGCATGTGACCTTCAGAGCCGATTAAATTCAAATTAAAAAGTGACAAACAGATTCAATTTAGTATCAAATGGACGGAATATTTATACGAACAAGAGTATGTGATACATTTAATTACGTTGGAATTTCTTTCACTTGACTCTGCAAAGCATATCGTTAATTTACCTTTACATAAAAACTTTAAACTATATATTTTCTTTAAACCTTCTACTGTTTTATATTTTATCATTGTTACAATTATCCTCTTTCTAAGTATTGTTCAGCGTTGCAAAAAATATAAAGTTTATGTTCTTCACGTTACCATCAATCCTTATAAATAACTTCCTGGGTAAAGTAATAAGTTTCTGTCAGAATTGGAGGCTTGCTCTTATCGAGAAAATTACAATCCCCTCCCTTCCTACGTCGCATGGTCCCTTTCCAGAAGACGTTGCGAAGCGAAGAAATGCCATTCAACACACTGAAGGCATCTTTGTGGAAGCATAAACTCGCATTATTTTGCAATACTAGGCACTGACCCTATCCCCAAAATTGGTCTGATAACACGGTCATAATTTTACTTGAGAAGTGTTAAGTGTTTAAACTGAAAAGTGTAAATTGAATTTGTGATTTGTGTTTCTGGCAACCAGAAAAATTTCTTTTTCTGAAGTATAGCAGAAAAGGATGAAGAGTAGCTAAGACATTAATTCACAGCAGTCTCTGAATAACCTTTTCAAGTATGAAAAATAGATTAAAAAAAAACAACAACACAGGACAATGAACACTTGTGTCAAATTTTATTTTTGTCTCATGAAGAGAGCAGAAGACGATGGGCCAATACAGGAGAAGAAGCAAGAACTTCCTCGGTCAATTTCTTTATTACTCGTTTTATGTGATACGTTAGGGTGACCAAGACCAGCGGAGGATGTTTATTCATCATTGACACTGCCCAACATATTTAGAGAATGAACGAGTAGGGTCGATTCTCACTTTCTTTGAAAATCGTTTCTTTACTCGTCAAGAGAAGGAATTTTGAAAACCAGTTTCTTCAATACACATAGTTGTTCGTTGAGCGAGTCCGGTGGGCAGCAGGTTGCCTACGAGCGTCGGTGATGAAACTATTTTCAATAGGTTTCAATATGTGTGTCCCTTTATGAAATTTGTCGGAACTATACAACATTAGTGTATAAATACAAGAGTACTTTTACAATTAATTTAAATGTCGATCTATTGTAAACATTTGCATTTAAAAAAATTAAAATATATTTGAAATACTTAAATAATATGTGTACAAAAATTATTTTTACATCAAATAAAAACATCTTTTTAAGTTAAATTTAAGTGTATTGTTATTTTTCTAAATAATATGGTATTTGCGCAAAAAATTTAAACATTAGCGCGCGCAAGATTTTTCGGAAAAAATAATTGGGTATATTTCTAAAAGGGGTTGGATTAGAAAAAAAAATATGTCACCTCTCTTCAACCCTAGATTTTATAAAAAAGTTTCGATTCGCTGAAAAATAGAGATAATTCGTGAGTGTGCGATTTGACGTGGAATGACTCAAAGTAATATACGTAGTATAGGGAAAGTTATGTAATGCTGCGAAAAATCGATTTCGAGATTTCGACGGAAATATACGTTTTAAGGTCCCTTGATTCCGACAACTGTTGTTTTTTTTCGAAACTGTCTGTCCGTTCGTCCGTCTGCCCATTCGTCCATGTGTCCGTTCGTCCGTCTGGTGACAGTGAACATTACTAGCGCCTAAATCGTGATTAAGAGTTAGGGGATACTAGTTAGTTTTCTGATTTATTTTGGTTCTTTGGGCCTTGCCCCATCCTCTTGCCAGCTGCTATCTATTGCCGCACAAAATACACTTTTTTGTATTAATCTCAAATATTTTTTTGAAATATAAAGGAAGAGTAAAACTTTGTCCTATGTGAAAACTTTCGTTTAAAAATTTGGAGCCGTTTTTAAGAATTTGGTGTTTAAAATGCGAAATTTGACGCTCTTTTTCACTGAAGAGTTTTGCGTTTTCTAAAATCATCATTGGAAGTCATTTTTAGTACTTTAACTCACAAATGCACTAATGTTTACAAATCTCCGTTAATGTAAGTATTAACGACGTGAGAGGCAAGTAAAAAACAGTGGTTACAGAATGGCACGGACTTTCTCGTATTACTTATCTATTTTCTTTGGTCTGGGCTGGCTATACTGACTTGCCCCATCTTCTTAACAGCTGCCATCTACAGCCAAAGTACATTTTTTAAAATGAGAAAACTAGCTCAAAATTCCGCATTATCAGAGACGCTCAAAATGCAATTTTCTCAAAAATGACACCAAATATTTTTAAAACTTTTTGAACGAATAGTGCTAATTATGACTCTTTAATATGACGTTAAGTTCATTTCGGCGTATTTTCTTTTTAAAAATTACACAATGTAATTTTTTAAAGGTTTCTCACTCCGTTAATATGCACATTTCCAGCAATTTGTAAACATTATTGCATTTGTGAGTTAAAGTGCTTCATATGACTTTTAATGAAGAGTTTTGAAAACTCAAAACGTTTCTGTGAAAAAGAGCTTCAAATTGCGAATTAACAGTCGCGGTTAAACGCTGTTTTCTTAAAAAACGGCTCCAAATTTTCAGAGAAATTTGCCATGTAGGACGAAGTTTTACTGTTCTTTAATATTCTTAAAATAACATTTCCGTTCTATTATTAGGAAACCGAAAAATTAGGAAAATTTCAAATAAATGTACTTTAAGAGACGATAGATGGCAGCTGGCAAGAGTGAGGCAAGTCCGAATATCCACCAGAGAAAATAGAAAACTAATGCGGGACAGTCTGTGTCATTCTGTAGCACTACCAATTGAACGAGGGGTATTCGGAAACTAAGTACCGTTTTGAAAAAAAAAAAAATAGTAAAACAATTTTTTCGAATCCAATTTTATTTTTACATGAAAATACATGTCTTAAACTATTTTTCAACATAGTTTCCGCCATTGATCAAACATTTGTCATAGCGGGTGACCAGTTTTTGTATACCATTGTCAAAGAAACTTCCCGCCAGTTTCGATAACCACGACTCCACAGCATTTTTCGTGCCATCGTCAGATCCAAAGCGCTTGCCACCAAGCTCGCGCTTCATGTGCAGGAACAAGTGATAGTCGGACGGCGCCAAGTCCGGGCTGTACGGCGGGTGATCGAACTGCTCCTAATGAAACTGTCGAATTAACGATTGAGTGACACCAACAGTATGGGGCCGAGCATTGTCATGGAGCAACACAATTCCATTACTGATCATTCCTCTTCGTTTGTTTTGAATGGCACGTTAATTCTCACAATATCGTGCCGCATTAATGGTTTCACCGCTGGGAAGAAATTCAGTAAGCAAAACGCCTTTCCTATCCCAGAAGACAGTGCACATGATTTTTTGTGATGACATTGTCACTTTGAAGTTTTGTTTTTTCGGAGAATGAGTGTGTCTCCACTCCATCTATTGTTGTTTCGATTCTGGTGTGAAATGACACACCCAAGTTTCATCACCTGTCACAATTTGGTTTAAAAAGTTTTCTTCCTCATTACTGTACCGCGTGAGAAATGTCAGGGCACTACCAAGTCGCTTTGTTTTGTGAACATCAGTGAGCAGTTTTGGAACCCATCGGGAACACAGTTTGCGATAATTCAAGCGGTCAGACAAAATTTCGAACAAAACATTACGTGAAATTTGTGAAAATGCCTCTGAAAGAGTTGTCATTGTGAAGCGTCTGTTGTCATGAATTGCTTCATCAACTTTCCTTACCAAATCATCGGTGCCAACAGAAGGCCGACCACTCCGAGCCTCGGCGTGGACATTTGTTCGACATGCATTAAACATTCTTACCCACTTTCTCACCATTCCATCACTTATCGCTTATTCACCGTAAACTTCTGTCACTTGACGATAAATTTCGGCCGGTTTAACATTCCTCGCGTTCAAAGATTTAATCACGGCACGAATCTCACAGTCAGAGGGAGGACTAATTGTCTTAAACATTTTGAATGTGCACAGCAAACTGAAAACACAACATAGAGCAACCAAACTGGCGACAATTGAAGGTCAGTGAACAAGAAAGACTAGTGCGCATGCGCGGGACGCCTACCACAGCGCTGCGACGGCGCTAGAATGAAACGGTACTTAGTTTCCGAATACGCTTCGTATATGTAATGTTGCTCTCGTGTTTTGGTGATATAAATGTGTTGCTATAAGAAGAGAGCTAGGATAGTGAATGGATGGCTCCGTGTTAAAGTGTTGTTCCCGAAAAGATGGAGGGGTTGGTTCCATTCCAAATTTGGGCTATTTTTTTATCCATTTTACATTGCTATAATTACATTATTCATTTAATTTCATCATGCATTTTTCATGTCAATTTTATGCATAAAGCAGCCAAAATTCGCTTTCGTGAACAAGGCGAATATTTGAATTTTTAAGAAATTACAAAAATTGAACGCTTGTATTTGAATTTAAAAGTATGCATAATGCTGGGTAGAGATAAAAAATTATAGATCTTAACTCTTCACTGCGCGCGCATTTTTTCATAACGATTCATATCGCATGGCTGTCTTTGGACCCGTGGCTTGTTGGAGATTTCTAAAAGATTCCACTCAGCACGGGCGAGGTCAAAAACACTAAAAATACAAATAATTGTTTTAATTGAACAAATGAACAGAAATAGTCCCCGAACTAACAAATTTTCCTGTTTCTGTGTTTTCTCCATTCAAGAGCGTAGGAGGGCAGGAACGCGGCTCACATGCCGAAGCTTTTCCCGCAGCACAGCGGGTGGGGTGGGGAAGGATGAGCTGAGACACGTGCAAGAAACAAAACTTCTCTTTAGGTGAATCTGTCCAGTATCCTTAAGAAACAAACCTGTTTATGGATTCAAGGCAGTCTAGAGAGCATTGCACCTCAAATTGTGACGCTCGAGTCGGAGCCGCCGGGGGACGGGACGAAGAACGTTGTATATCACAGCAAATTTTCAGATTTTCTTTCGCTGATAGAACATAACCACCAAATTCGTATGGTACAAATGGCAAAAAACAAGTTTATTACGGCATATGATTTTACTAGCGTATGTTATTCTTCTTTACAAGTATATCCATTTTCCGCCTTCTTGGAGTAGCCTACTTTTAAATCTGCTGTTTTAAACTACATAATAATTGTAAGAAATGGGTGGCAGAGATGTCTCTAAAAATTCTATTAGGCTTGGAACTTTTTATTACGTGACATATTATTATAATGTAATGAAATGGTTACATAAAATACAATTGCTTTTTCCTTGGCAATAAATGAAAAGAAACTTATTTTAGACATATCCTGATATTCAATAATCAATCAATTACTTGAATTATAATCTGCAATGTAGAACACACATGAATGAGTTTTCAGTTTCCAAAACCTCTTAAAAAGTTTTAATTATATTTAATTCGTTTTCTGTCTTTTTTACTCATTCTTGTTAACGTTTTGTTGAGACATTTACCATTAATTTCTATAATTTAATATAATAATCTATAAACACCTTTTGAAATTGGAGCATATCATGCACAATGTGACGTGCTGAACCATGACTATTGTGTGCAGCTTTTACAATGTTCTCTAATGTCACTCGGCGGTTGTCCATCACGATTGCTTCAACGGCTGCAATAGTCTCTGGAATCACAACGCGATGTGCCTGGCCTGGGCGCAGAGCGTCAGCCACGGAATTCACACCATTTGCGAACATTCGACACCATTCGTACACTTGCTGCTGTGACAAGCAGGTGTCATCATACTGAACCTTCATTCGTCGAAGAATGTCAATATGTATCACACCTTCACTTCGCAAAACTGAACCACAGAACGCTGTTCCTCTCTGGCGCACGTTGCTGGCACGGCAGCCATTTTTACACTGTTCCTGTGCCCAAGTTTGTGTTTCTTCACAATGATGGCAACTAGGGGCCACCTGGCACACTATTGCCAACATGCCTATCAACTTACAGGTCACTAGCGCCACATTTGGATTTTTTATTATACTTTTACGGTTTTCATTTGAATCGCCCCGCATTTACCAAATTGGCAACTCTCTCCAACATAATGAACTGTCACAATAAAACACACTGACTTGTTTGATGATCACATTCTGAAAATTTTCAAGACAATTTGTTCTTGCATTCGCTTGAAAGCGAATGCAAACCGTCATGTTGCAAATTTATATACTTAAATCTTTCTCGTGTTTCTTCTACTCTCTCTCGATGTTGCTCCTGAAGATAAACATTTAGAAAATTTGAAAATTGATTGCACCGCACTATCTTTTAATTTCGGTTTTCCCTAGTGATGCTTGGAGAGTCTTTGCGTTTTTATCATAGCACTCAATACTTCGTTGGATATCCTCTGGACGAAAATGGGCTTCACAAATCTACAAAAATGTAATGAACGTTAGAAAAAATGGGGATTGTTAAAACATTTTCGTTGAGAATTTGTAATACAATTATTAATCCTAACAGTTTTTAATAACATCACTTATTAAACCTATTTTCCTTTCGTTCATCGCATGTTGAAACCACGACAGTGAAATAGAGAAAAATAACCCCATAACCTTGGATCACGCTGAAAATCAATCTTAAGGTGCATTTATTTAATGCGAAAATCAATCGTTAAAAATGAACGTGACTTTGGGGGAAGAAATCTAAATTTACTTTCTAGACGCAAAATAAAGTACCGTGTCAGCATTTCCTCCATAATTCAAGAGAACTTTGACGCCTTATTCGATTGATGATGAAGCCCTTAGCTGTTTATATTAAAGATTTAGGTATTAAAATATTCAACCTCATCATTTATTTTAAAATGTGAACAGACGTTTTGCCGTCAATTGATTTTTCGGTTTGAAGGACGCGCAAAATATGGATTCTGGCTACACCACATGTTCGAGGATTTTTTTTCTATATTTTGCCACTGGATTTATATACTTTTATGTTACCATTACCCAGCAATAAGTTTGTCGAAAAATCGCAGTTTTCCGGCGCACTATTACAATACTTTCTCTTCTTACAATAGTGTGAGAAAGTAAAAATTCTAGGACTAGTTTCTTTTGAATCTGCTATGGTAGGCGGGACCGTCATCCCTTGCGGGGGGGGGGGGGGGCGAAGAGCGGTAAAAATTTGGTATTTGCGGTAATTTATTAATAGTAATTAAATAGTTACAATTTCTGGCACTGCGTAGTTTCCAAATCAAATTCAATCCAATATCGAATGAAAACAAAATTCTCTTATCACAAATAATGCATTAAATGCCCTCAATAATTGACTGAACTTGTGTTTTTTCAATAACGAACGAAATTCATAAAATTAGCGCTCAATCAATAAAATTGCAGTGAGTCCGAGACAGAATATCGGGATTCCCCGGAGACTCCCTCGATCACCGCGCAGCGCTAGACAGCGCCAGGTTGCCCAACCAAAAAGGCCTATATTTGCCGTGTTATATGAAAGGGCCAAGAGCATGGTGCAATACCCGGCAAGGCACCGGAGAGAGCTGCAGTGGACGCTCTTTGGTTTCAAATGATTTCATATACATCGATGTTGCAATATCTTGAATATTGAACGTCATTAAAAGGAATGTATATTTTTAAGATATTTTGAGATCTTATTCGATCATCTGGGGGATGTGCGACCGTGCAACCTGAGCACGAGCCGCCACTGAATATGTGTAGTTCAAGAACATAGTTCACTGTAACCATATTGCAAGAAACAAACAAAACCAATCATCCCGAACATTCAATTATCGCGCTACAGTTGGCACGGGTTAATATCGGCCTATTAAAGATGAAATTCTTTTTTGAAAGTTAATTTAACACAATGGAAATTTTTTTTTTTTTTTGGGGGGGGGGGGGGGTCAAAAAAAAAAAGACTCAGTCCTCGTTGCTCATAGTGTTGAGTACACCAAGTTATCCATGACTGCAAAAGGAAATAGTGTAAACTCTATACAAAATTTTGAAAAAAGGTTGTCGATTATATTTTGCAAAAAAGGTAGCCCAAATATTACATTAATTCTTATTCCGTTCCCATTATTGTTTACCGATCTAATAGGAAAGGAGAGAGAAAAACTATTATTTAAGTGTTATTTAGGATAGTTTATCATATTTTCCATACAGCCAAAATTTCGCATTTTCACCTCATGTAACAGGGATTCTGAAAATATTCAAAATGGCCTCCTCTGGCGAGAACGCAAGATAGGCAACACTTGCGAAATGTAACTCATCAGGAATTGTAAGAAAAGTGTTTTACCTAAACTAGTTGGAGTCTATATCACACAGGTACCTGTCATCACTGAGAAAAATAATGGATTATTAATTTCAGAACAAATTCTCTAGAATATTGAGGCTCATCTTTAATAATAAGCTAACTGATACAATGGCCAAAATGGTAGAAAATATGTGTTGAATAAAGTATAATATACATAAATCTGGAAGATATCACAAAAGCGAAACATATTGAAATCATATAGGTTAGTAGATGGAGGCATTTAGTTGTCCAAGAATCTTGGTTGCGGTTGCAAGAAAATTTAAAACAATTTAAGTAAAACTACCTATATGATACTTGGCACAATACCTGGAAATCTCTAGCTTTAAATTAATTATTTATTAAAAATAAAATAGGGACACTCGAGGACATTCTTAAGGACAAGAACATAAAATATTTTTTCCAACTAGTTCCCAACATCTAAAAATACAGCCAATAATAAAAATATGTAAGACATTGGTAGTAGAAAAGTTGATGGACTTTTGGAATTGCGAAACCACAACAAAAGTACAGTACTATTTGCTTCACTGTAAGAATTGGCAGTTCCAATTTTATTTATATAAAAAAGTCTATATGCTTACATACAGCAATTTAGAGTTTTAAAAATACTTTTTCTGATAAGCTTAAATTTGCACATAATATACACATATTTCAAACAAATGAAAGATTCCATTACTTGTGTAAGGTTCTACAGAAATGCTTAAAATAACAACACACTGATAAATTCACTTCCTTTTCAAGACACACGATTTACAATGCTTGCTTCACTTGTAGGCCAACGGTAAGAATGTAAGGAACCAAATGGTAGAAGTCGAACATAATCTAGGACTGAAGATACTGTACAGTATATAAAACATCAGAAGTGATTCACGATCTGTATTCCAACTGACACAAGTTACATTTATGTATCACTTTTCCACAATTTAATAGTCTTGTCGTTTTCCAAGGCTGCAGATGCTATTATGTTTTCAGTTGGATGACATGTTGTACACAAAACAACATCTAAAAAAAAAACAAAAGAAGAAAAAATTAGTAAGAAACTTAATTAAAATATGCTGGTACAAATGGTTAGCCTTAATACAAACTTTCCCTTACTAATTATTTTGCTAATGTAGTTTAATTATAATTAATCTACTGCTAGAGATCTTCCTTTCACCAGCCCATCCTCCCCCGTATCCAATTAACTGAACCACAAGACATTTGTTAACCCTCCTTTACACATGCTCTGTTTGTGACAAGAGTACACGTGTGCAGACGGAGAGTCCGCAAACTTAAACCACTATATTCTGCCAAATTTAAAAGCTGTTTTTATAGTATTTTTGGTGAATATCAAATAGATTTTGTTTGCAATAATATCAATAATTTGTTGTGATTCATTTATGTATTTTCATTAGATTAATATATATTTAATGCAATTTTTGCTGATTTGTGATAACACATTTCTCTGCTACCAATCTGATATTGAAAAAACCATTAGGAAATGGAGAACAACATATGATACAAATAATAATAATCAGTACAGTGTTACTTAAAGAAAAAATAATTTTGTCCAAAATATTCAAAATTAAAAATTTTTCCAGAAAGATAATAATGACAAGCCATATGACCTAAATTGTTTGGTGAAAACTTCATACAATATCTTGAACAGTTTGGATTAGAAACTATTAGAGGCTGAGATTTTATTGAATAACTCTGTATTTATAACTAATTGAACCATAAATCTGCCACAATATTGGAGTTGTTGATACAAAAATAATTTGAGATTTTATACAATTTTTGTAACAATGATGAACTATTAAAGAAACAAACATTTAGTTCAAATCGTAAATATATGTAATAAATGTTTCAATAGTAACACACATAAGAAATGTGAGAGTAGAATTTATAACACGAACACACATGTGTGGACTGACGCTCTGCATTGCTGAATATTCTCCAGTGGGCAACAGCTCCAACGACTGAGAAAGATTTTTCCGACACCTATCGATGACTGAGGAAGATTCAGGAAGTTGCAATTCAGTACCTCCTGATAACTGACAATGAGACGCAAAAATATAAGAGGGTGGAGTCTCAGACCCTGTGCATGCGAGGGTTAAAGCATTCTTATTATAGTTGCCTTATTTGAAATGAGTGACCACTTATGTAATTTTACAAACACTTTGCACTGTCTTAAACCCTAAACGTATGTAGAAATTGAAGTTACAAGACAATTGCTAATGTATTCTCAACAACAATGTATCATACTAGTGGATACATTATCTGCACATTGTTCATTATGTTATAAAGCCAATAAAAGTAGCTAATACTCTTGATTGCTACTTGATAAGAAAATACATAAATTATCCCTGGCCAATATCAACTCTATATATTTTTTTCAAATTTAGTTACGACTAAGGCTAGGAATAACTACACAGTACTTATTAACAAGACTGAATGAAATATCAATATTAAGTATTTTTGGAAATATACATATTCCATGTATGGAAATGACTATTAAACTCTCAGGTTAGACAAAGAATATTCGGAAAACACATTCCCCTAACTTTTCCTGGTTATCAAGACCCCATCGCCATACATTTTCCCCAACTACAGAAATTAATTCAAAGAATTCGAAAACTCTTGATTATGGAGGTAATGATTTAAATAATTTTTTTTAAAAGTGTTAAAGTGTTATAACAAAGGGGTATTGGTAGATTTTTAAAAAAAAAAAAAAAAGAAGAAGAAGAAGAAGAAGAAGAAGAAGAAGAAGAAGAAGAAGAAAAGAAGAAGAAGAAGAAGAAGAAGAAGAAGAAGAAGAAGAAGAAGAAAAGAAGAAGAAAAGAAGAAGAAGAAGAAAAGAAGAAGAAGAAGAAGAAGAAAAGAAGAAGAAGAAGAAGAAGAAAAGAAGAAGAAGAAGAAGAAAAGAAGAAGAAGAAGAAGAAGAAGAAAAGAAGAAGAAGAAGAAGAAGAAAAGAAGAAGAAGAAGAAGAAGAAAAGAAGAAGAAGAAGAAGAAAAGAAGAAGAAGAAGAAGAAAAGAAGAAGAAGAAGAAGAAAAGAAGAAGAAGAAGAAGAAAAGAAGAAGAAGAAGAAGAAAAAGAAGAAGAAGAAGAAGAAGAAGAAGAAGAAAAGAAGAAGAAGAAGAAAAGAAGAAGAAGAAGAAGAAGAAAAGAAGAAGAAGAAGAAGAAGAAAAGAAGAAGAAGAAGAAGAAAAAGAAGAAGAAGAAGAAGAAGAAGAAGAAAAGAAGAAGAAGAAGAAAAGAAGAAGAAGAAGAAGAAGAAGAAGAAGAGAAGAAGAAGAAGAAGAAGAAGAAGAAGAAGAAGAAGAAGAAGAAGAAGAAGAAGAAGAAGAAGAAGAAGAAGAAGAAGAAGAAGAAGAAGAAGAAGAAGAAGAAGAAGAAGAAGAAGACTGGTCTTTTTCAATGCAATAGATTTTTTTAACGTTCTTGTAAATGTAGTGTTTATGTAAAATAAAGAAAGTTGTGTAATGCAACAATAAATCTGTGACAAGATTTTGACAAAACTATTTGTTTTGGGGGCCCCTCATGCCCATATGAGATCTTGTTTTTCCTCCATCTGTGAACATCACTAGTGTCTAAATTATACTTGGATCTTCACCAACATGGACATTCTCCAATCCATCTGGCTGATATGTCTCTCAGTGCTTAAAAGATTGTATCTACTGTATTTGAGATAAAGCTAAGGGATACCTCGACACCACCTGCAACTAGAAAAGAAAAACAGAGGGGTTGTCTCTAATAGTTGAGAAGAGGGAGGATTCTGCCCCAACACCAAAGGTATCAATATATACAGGAAAGGGACAGGCTACTATCCTGGGAACCTGGAACAGAAGCCTACTGAAGTGCCAGGAAAGGGCAGGGCACCCAAAGGGCCAAGAGGCTAAATGGTGTCCTGATCCAAAGATGTGATTACATACAAGAAGTTAATCACAACTAACAATTTTTTTTTGTTTATCTGATGAAGTCTTGTTTCAAAAATGTTCTATAGTCAGTTAAATTGAACAAGTTGACTCATGCACATCACTTGCTAATTAAAAAATTCCATTATAATGTCCTTGAAACCCACCCTCATTTTATAAATAGGTAAAACCATCATCAAATCTTCCCTTAGACAAAATTAAGACGTCTAGATTCCATATTTTTAAACTTTTGCAGTCATGAAATAATCAAGTATTAATTAAAAAATCAAACCTATGCTATTTTTATGCAAATGTTTCAGCTAACCCATTAAAAAAAATTTTGGAGCCATGATTGAGAAAATTTTAATATGAAGTAACTCCCAAAATTAAAAGATCAGTATCAAATCAGATCTGTAAATTTAAAAAATTACTGCAACCAGGTTGTATAATCCTACCTGTAGAAATAATATAAATCTATCTAAATATGATGGGTCTGAAGCATTAACAATAAGAGAAGATTCATTCTCGTGACAACCTTATGTATGGTTGAGGCGCCAGTGTTGTTCTCAAGACAGAAAACACTTTTCAGTCATTTCATTAATTTTCAAAGATCTCCACGATGTAAACTACACAATATATACAAGAAAGTTATTTACTATTTTTATGACCAAGAATAATTCACTTTTTTGGGACAATAATGAATTGGTCAGGACAGACCACATCATCATATCGAGATAATCCCGGTCACAGCAGGACATTTAGTAATCTAAGAATCCTCCTCCTATTACTGTCAATGTTTATGACTTCTTAGTAACGCAACAGCCTTAAAAAATGTTTGCAGCCCACAAGGAAGGTTTTATAAGAGATTAATTCTTATTTTGGCAAGAATTTTTGCATTAAAAACTAGGTATTTGTGTATCAAGGCTGAAATGTGAAAGTTTTTGGACAAGGGGTTTACTGAGGCATGCCAGAGGGAGTTGAGATTGGTTGATTGGCAATGGATATTTCAAAACATCCACATTTCAGCTAAGGTGCATAAAACATTTTGTACACATCCTTCTAAATGTAACCATGTCCTTCCTATAATAAAATATGTACAAAAACTTTCTTTTGGCTGACCTACACCTTATTGATCTGGTCTAAATGTTAATATTTGTAGTCCCATAACCATTGTCATGATCACTGGTTTTCAGAGATCATTCAGTGTATTAGAACCTTAAAATAGGATTTGGGTATAATTGTGTTCTTTTGAAGCAATAGTGTGTTAAAAGGGTTTTATTGGCTATACTATCAACAGTCACATGGGGAAATGAAATGACAGATCTCTGACATACTTTTCCTTCTCTATCGTTGGTACGTAAGGACTTATTGCTACATCATTTAGGACTTTTATTAGGGAGATTTTGTATGGCATGGCATAAAGTGATTGACTGAAATTTCGATCTTCTGCACACACACACAAGCACAGAATACGTGCAAATTTAAAACTGCAACAGCACAGAAGATCGATAGTGCTGTCAATTGATGTGTTGATGAACCATTAGCAATACATTCACCTTTTAATGTTCATTGGATGTTTACAAAAACATCCTATATGGTTGCTATGCATAAACACTTTTGGCCCTTAAACACATCATAATCTTATTTTAATAGCTGATGATATAGTTAACAGTAATGTTGTGCTATAAGAGAAACACAGCAAAGGTTGAACTAGTTCTTCAAAAAAGTATGTGGCTGTCTCAGTCTTTGTGGAAAGAAACGCAAGTATAGAAAATGTTCAAATACATATGCTGTTGCTAAAAAACTTTCAACTTTCAATATTTCAACCCAAAAGTATCAAAAATGTTTGTGACATTTCCTAAATTTATTTAACATTAAATTTACGCCAGCTTTAAGAGCAATGCACAAAAGATATAAATCACACACCTGTGTGTCCTTGAAGTTTCTGAACTATTTCTTTTGTCTGCAAGTTCCATATGTACACCATATTGTCTTCTGATCCTGAAACTATCCACTGGAAAAAAAGAAAAAGAGATTATATTATTCCAGAATAAGAAATTGTTAAGCAAATGCAGATATGGCAACTAGTAATTTGAATCTACTCGTTCATGGCTTCTTGACTATTAAAATCAAACACTTGTTGGATCTCAAAAATCAACAATCATAGGAACTTGTTGAAGTGGTGACAAAAGTTTTCACAAATGGTGCTTTCAAGGACTGGCCCTTCTGGGTGGTATGTAGAGATAAAAGAATGCTCTAGTTAGTGGCTTTCCAGTATTTCAGGGGCAACTTCACTAGATTTGACCTTCACAAAAATTTAACATTTTATTTATTTATTTGATATTAATCTCAATTTCCTATGCGAAAACACACATAATCAAACCTCAAAAGAATCTGAATATTTTCTTCCATTGCAGATATGTAAAAGGGATAATTCCTCTGGCTAAGGACATGTTCACAAGCAGGGACATACCATCATTTTTGCACTCCATTGGAAATAATTTGCCTAACAACAATTTTAGTTATATTTTTTCAAAAGTGAAATTAGTAAATGCTTCCTGTTATACTGACAAGATGTTCTAGAAGAAAATTTCAGAATATTTTGCACTTCAGTTTTGCACAGGGATGATTTTGGACTCTAAGAAAGGCATTTCTTCCAAGCATAAAAGAATTGCAGGGTAATGAAAGATCAGCATATGAATAGCTGTCAACCAATTCCACATCATTAGATTCTGGCAATCTCAAGACTCTTCAGCGTCGACGGTGGCGACAGCGTATCGGATTCAAACCTGATTTAGGGCGCAAAAATCCTTTGTACGCCTTCCTACAGAGGGGAAGTAAAGTCAGCTGTCCCATGTTAGTAGATTTAAGCGTGTAAAAGATCCTCAAGTCTAAATGAAGCCTCTGAGCTAAATTCAAATTGCCCTTTTTCGTCGCCCAAGAAATACCTCCTTTCTCCACTAGTGGATGAAAGGAGCATACTGAAATTTGTGTGGTCAGACAGAAGAGTGGGCCTGATGGTCTGAGTCTCCCCAGGAAAAATAAGGTATCAATTCAATTCTTCATTCTTCAATCAGCGTTCCCAGAAATAAACAAATTTATGTCCGAGCCTTCTAAAATATATAATATTTTTTAAGACATTCATTGTAGATGTATTAAATACCAATACAACCAAGATGGCAAGAAAACTGCTATGACAAATTATCTTCCGAATCATTAAATGCTCTACCATATGAATACAGCATGTATACAGAATGAAGATATGCTTACAAAGAGGATGAATATGTATAGGAAAAGTACCAACAGCACCCTTTAGTGTGACAGCTGTGATGAATATTTTGTCAATGAATGCTATTGTAAGAGATAAGATATCAATTTTGAATTTGTATTCATGTGGTGCAGCAAAAAACAGGTATTAAGGCCTGAACCTTGAAATCAACAAACAAATTATATAATATGGTATCAATAATATACGTATGTATGTCTGTGTATATACACACACATTATATATACATACGTACACATACATACATATGTATATACATACACACATACATATACATACATACATATATACACACACACACACATATATTTAAAGAAAGTACATACATATAAATCTAGGCTGACAGGGAAAATGAGTACAAGTCAATAAATGGTCAAAATGAATGAAGTTCACAGTCTGATTCCTGGAAGGAAGTTCGATTTTTTCATACCTTCAATATAAAGCTCATCCAAATAATCATATCAAAACGTGGTTGTTAACAAAGGGCCAAAAAGTTTTTCCTATGGTTTGTTTCAAGAAAATCGATAAAAAGTTCTCTCCTGCAATATGTCATTTTTAGATTTATACTCTTTTTCCCTAGCAGTCTGTATATCTATATCTATCTATAGAGCCTACAAGGGCGTATTTGTGTATCAATAGGTTAAGAATATAATAAGATAAAGTGATAAAAAAATAAATAATGCTAAATGATAAGCGAAAACAAATATGAAATGTTATGAAGTTAACTTACCTTACCCCCTGTCACTGAAAAATTGGCAAATATGCAATACTTTTCATTTCGATGTCCTGTATAAGTTTTCAGACATTTGCATTTGCTGTAGTCCCAAAGTTTCAATGTGTTGTCTAAAGTTGCAGCCAATATATATTTTCCATTAGGAGAGAACTTCACAAATGATACAGGAGGATTATCATCATCTATCAGCGTTTTTAAACATTGTCCTGATGCGCTGTCCCATATACGACTAAATAAGAGAATTTCATTTGATTCAATGCTAATGGCTTCTGGGCACATTATCACTTTCATTTTTCACCGGTTATTAACCAGTGCTACCATCAAATTGGTATATCATTGCATGTAATTTTAATATTTAATTACTACTTTTGACTTACCATAATCCATCATAACTACTAGAGACAATCAGAGACCCATCTCTATTAAAATGTACAGCACTCACAGGATCAGAATGTGCTGGTAGAGTTTTTAAACATTTGCCTGTTCTAACATCCCATATTCGAACACTTTCATCAAACTGGAAATTTTCACATTAGTTGAGTACATTCATTCAGCACATGATCATTATATGCCATATATATTCAAATATACTTACTGAACCTGATACAATCAAATTAGATTGAGGGTTGAAATTGCAGCAAAAAACATAATTACTGTGACCTTTCAAGGTTTTCAAACACTTTGCCTAAAATCATACATACATCAGTCCACACATATATTATTGCAAACACTATGCGAGTCTTTAATATATTAGGCACTAGACCAAATTAAGGAACAATCCATACCGAACTCAATTCCCATATCTTCAAAGTCTTATCATCTGATGCGCTCACAAGAAGCCGACTATCACTTGACCAAGCAACATCTGATATTCCTAATTTGTGTCCCGAAATGGTTTTCTCAAACTTTCCATCATATGCACCCCAAATTTTAATTAATTTGTCAGCAGCTAAAATCAGAGAAAACATGTTTCATACACACACACACACACACTCACAATAAGCAGTTATTTATTCAAAATTACTCACAAGAACTGGCAAGCCATTCTCCATTAGGGCTGAATTTTACAGATGAAACTGCCTTAGTGTGACCAGCAAGTGTGAATTTCAATGTATAATTAGGTTTCTGTAAAAGATGTTACACATGATAGACATGTCACTGAGTAACGAGTATATTCAAATATTTAGAATAATATAAATTTCAGAAACGTACCAAAGTCGAACTGGACTTCGTAGAACTTCCACCAGATGTGTTAAGTGCATTTGGGGTGGTCGAATTGTTGTTTGCGCTTTGCTGGGGATGAGGTTGGGATGGTCCAAGGGGAACCATTATCTTCTATATCCGCTGCCTTCTATGTATTGTAGGAAGTGTTATCATATGGCCGTAAAACTGTAAATAAATATGATTTTATTATTTTCACAAAAACATACATGTAACCTATCTCTCTTACTTTTACAGAGAGCACAGGCATGGTAACATGGCATTTTCCATAAACATCGGTAAAACTAGAAGGTATCTTCCTCAAATAATATGACATAATCTAGCGATAATCCTCAAGATTTAAAGATTAAAAATATTAATAGAGTTTATATTTTCAATAAATAAACTTACCCTAGATACAGAATCAACACAAAACACAACACCATACAACCCGGAATAATTCTAACCAATAGAACATCTACTTCGTCAACCAATACACCAATCCGCGACTTCCCCGACTCCTTTTCCAAAAACTATTCCCGGCATGCCGTGCTTGGCCGTCACGTGATCTTGGCGAAGCTGTTGAAGGTGCAGGGACGCTGTCTCGAAACAATTGTGGATATCTTCAGAATATGTGCTCACAACTTCCAATATCCTATCTTTTGATATTTATATATTACTGCAATTTATCTACACTTTGAGAATATCCGTAATTACTATTAAAATGTAGGAGAAATTTGACGGAATCGAAAGGCCCCTAGGTCATGTGACGTGAACTGACCAATCAGAGCTTGCGAAATTTCAAAGGATTTTTCTCCACTCAAACAACCCGTTGGAGTAGTAGCTGCCGTAGCCATTGCTGTTTGTGAGAGAGTGCGATCGTTAGATTTTAGATCGAAATTCATCATGGGAATTGAAAATCATCCTGTCCTCAGAGCCCACCAGCAATCATCGTCTGACTCCAGTGCAGGGTACTAACATAATATTTGCTGTATCGAACCTTTAAATGTGAAGATATATGAATTTTTTCGTGAGTGGGTTCCCCAGTCCCTGGGAAGACGGCCATAATAACACCAAGGAAAAGCTTCGGCAGAGGCGTAGTGTAGTGTTTTACAAAAATTGATATTGAATTTCATCTTCCAGCCTCAGGTAGGTGGTTCTCCGTGTTTCTCGGTGCCACTGGAATAAGTTAGAATAATAATTACTATGCATGTAAATAGGTGTAACATTATTCAATGAATGAGTCAGTAGGCCTCTCGGCTTTCTTCCCTAAGTGGGGAACCCGCCATGTTGAAGTGCTTGGAAGGAAAACCTCGAGAAACGGAACAAAAGCATATATAAATTTATGTGATTATTTTGAACCATATATGTAACCTATTTTGAAGAAATGGTTCCCAGTACTTAAGTTGGCCGCGTTCCGGCTTTTTCAGATATTAGGTTATCCGTTAGTTTTAGTGCTAGTTTTTGATTGCATTCAGAATGCTTATTATGTTGTAATTCGTTGTTAATTTCAAGCAATTTTAATGTAATTTTGTTTTTCTTAACATTTATTCTTGGAATTTAGCAATTCTTATAAATTCACGAATGGAAATAAAGTGCCTATGCATGAAAACTTGTATTAATTGTTTTCATAAAGGTTCCCCTATTTCTGGAAAGACAGAATTAGTGTTGATTAGAAGTGTGAAATAACCGACCAGTATTAAGAAGTACTAAAAGTCAGTATTAGTATTGATGTAGGTTATGTCTAAGAGGTCCAAATATTTACAAACGGGTTTTGTCAGTGGAATTATCTGCTTCTGCATAAGCAAATGTTATTGAGAAGTAAAGTGACATACTGTAAAAGTGTGACATTATTTTATGATTGCAGTAATGTTGTGCAATATTATGTAAAGTGTATGGTGAAACCTGGTGGAAGACAACTGCAATGATCAGTAGTTTTGCGGTCAGTTATCAGTAATGTTTTCAGGTATTAAGTACGCTGTGAGAATGAAAGCCATGTATATATTGTACTATGTATTTCAGTGATTGAAAATGTTCAACTGGTTGGTTGGTAGGAATATGTTCAATTGCTTTGTGGTGGTGCTAGTTTGCTTTCTTCAACGTTGGTTAGTACTGAATAATTCCTTACGTTTTGTTAGATGAACACTACAGAAAATTTGTTGAAGATGTAATGTTAGATAAAGCAGCAAAGAGTCTATTTTGTACTTTCTATTGAATGCGGGCAGTTGTGGGAAATAGTTATTCCACTTCTCCAATGCTGTATAGGTTTGGCTTCTGCTCGTTAATAGACATCAGGAGTAATGTGTACCTATGGATGGAGTAGGGTTTTTAATTTGCTGTAATCTGGCTTTCTTATGAAAACTTTTGTAAAACGTTAACAAGGTTGTTTTCATTTAAAGTTAAATAGTTCTTTTTCGTACACAAGTGTTAAAGCTAAGTGTACCTGTAAGAAAAGAAATATTAAAACAAAACTTAATAAGTCCTGTTACTTCAGTTTTTTAATGAAGAAATGTAAATGCTGTTACAGTGTGTTGTGCTCAATGTTCAAATTTTCTAATAAAGACCATAAAATAAGACGGATAAGGCCGGTGGTAACATAGTTTCAGAAATGTAGATTGATACCTGTATTATTTGTACATAAAAATACTTATGTAACTAATTGTCTATTCACACACTATATTTTCAGTTGAAGCTGTGAGTTGAGTATTTATGAAAGTAGATATTTTTGTGTATCATGGAATTGAAAAATAAAGATTTTTAAACAAAATAAACAATCGTGTCAATTATTTTGAATTTATTGGAATAAAAATATTGAAAGAATTAAAGTACCTAATTATTTATAATAACTTTCTTACGTTCAGAAAATCACACATTGCTTGTTGGTTACTTAAATTTATTTCAGATGTGCTTAAGAGTTTAACATTGTTTTTTGAAGTAAGGGTTGGAAAACAAAGGAAATAAGAATTGCTAAATTATACCTGTGCATGCATTGAATGCATTTAGAGCATATTTATATATTAAAATTCACTTGCATGCATTGAAAACTTTCGAATTTTCTTCTCGTGTTCAAATTTTTTTTAAGACAACATTCTCTTGACAGATTTTGATAACAAGATGCACAGCGATACCAAGGATGAATAGACCAAATCTTCACTGCTTGTGCTGTGAGGAGGTTGTGAATAATGGGAGTGTTCCAGCGATTTGGCAGCTTTGTTCATGAAGATTAGCTCTATTTTATGTGTGTATCAGACAGGTAAGATGTGGGAAAAGGAAGTTTGAAACAGTTAAAATTCTAAATTGATTAGAGGTGGGTGGGATGCTAAGTGAGAATCATACAGCATCAACCTTAACAGGAATAAAGAATGGATCTTTTAATGTCCATTCTGGTTCTCAGATTGTCCAGGTTTTAGTGGATCAATTTATAATAGGTTGATGTTTTGATTTGTGGGATGCACACATTTTTCTTTTCTAGAAAATTGTTTCCCTCTTGATCTATGATGTTTATCTTGATGTGGATTTTCTTGGCATCCTCTTGATTCTGGATGTTGAATGAGAACATTTGTTTAGATGTTGCTTATCACAATCACACTAAATAAGTATAGTGAAATGTTTGTCCTGTCTTCAATAAAAACTTCCTTTCATTTTTGAGCTAGGTTCTATTTCAATCTGAATTCATTTTGAATGTAGACTACGGTGTATGGAGTAGTTCTGGAGCATGGCATTTAAGGACCTGGTTCTTTGTCCAGAGCCCTCAGTGACAGGCCATTATTAAGTATTAAATCTTTTTCATTTTTTAAATTCTGTTTATTTTATGTTTAATTTCTTTTCCAGGTGTGGGCAAGACATGCAGCAGGTTGAATCAGCTTCTCAAAACAACACAGTACGTATAGTGTTACAATTTTATCTTCTAGTTTAATACATTTGAAATTGTTTTTATTGGACTGCAACATAGCACACTGATTTAGTTGATACCATTGGATCATGTTAATGCAGTAGCTAAATTTGTTTTCAGAACAGTGGTTATGTCATTTTAGAACGATAATGCAGCAGTTCAGTATATGACAGACATTTGGTAAAACATGCTTGTTTATCCTTTGTTTTTTATTAGTAATTATTAACTTAAACATTTCCCCCTTTGAATTGAATAATTTTTAGTAGTATTAATGAATGCATTTCACATTTAGAATTTAGTGGTATTAAAGAAAAAATTATTTAGTCCAAATTTATTAATTTTTTTTTATATAATGTGGTGCAAATTGTGAAGTCATATTGTGGAACTCCTTTAGATAGGGTGTTGTCAAAGAATCTTGATTTTGTTAAGCATCTTAGAATTGTTGTTTCATGGTGCTAAACTTTAGCGTTTTGTTGTGATGTAGTGCGTCATATTGATTTTATAAGTTTTAATATTGTAGCCTTGAAATAAAACATAGTTCTTTAGCTTCCTTTATGTTTTGTTTAATGGTATTCTGCCATTTACCTATTGTTAATAATCTTTTTAGGGTTTTCTAGACTTTATATGGAGTTTGATTATATTACTTTTTGAATGGTTTTGGTCGGTGAAATCTGATGTACGGAAACTTACTTAAAATTGCTGTCAAGATAATTTAAATATATTTCATTTTCTGCTTACGTTTTTTTTCTGACCTAGATGAACCTAGCTCAATGTGTTAATCTTAGGTAATAATGTAGATATAAAAGACAAAATGTTGGAGATTCATGATCAAAAAAGCTTCAAGTTGTTTAGAGGCATGTTTGAAAGCAGACAATATCTATAAAAGCTTGTTCTTACCAAGTGTGATTATGATGTAATGGATGAACAGTGATGTGCAAACCACCATTGTTTTAAAATTAATATGTTGGCTGCTTATTACAAGTTGTACTAAATAATTAGTGTTGGTTAGGAGTCAATGGATTAATGATCCATTGGTTACTTAATTTTAAACTTAAGTTTTCTTAATACTAGTTTTCATTTTGTCGAATTATAGTAAAACTGTTTTTTGAACATGTATTAGGTTTTAAATAGGAATAATGAAAGCCTTTCATATTACAGTCTGCTTCAAAGGACAGGGAGAACAGGCTGTGTACAATGAATAAGGTAATTCTAATTCTTTTGAAATATGAAATGTAAAATACATAACGCATGGTTTGGTACTTTTATAACTTGGGAGTGGCTTTTGTTTCACTTGATATAGTTTATTCTTTCACCTTCTTTTTTTAAGGCATAGAAGTTACACAATAATTTTATTACTTTGCATTTGTGCCAAGTGTTTTTAATTTGTGTGAAAATATTAGGGTGCCACATTTTTTTTTTTCTTCTAATTTGAGAATTTCTGTAATTTTCTTTCTACACATGTTTACATTTTTCTTTAGCTTCATACATTTTTTAAAATGTACATCTCATGTAGGTAAGTTAATCTTACCTTTAGTGTAGAATCGGTGGATGTGCTTGGATTAAAAGTCAGTTATTAAATAAATGTGAACAGAACTTTTCCAGTCCCTATAATAGCTATGATGCTGGATAATTTATAAGTTATTGGGTGGTAAAAAGAGGAAGAAAGAAGTACTTGTATTTTATATTGGATAGGTTGGAAGTAATAGAAAATACAGGTTTGAAAGTTTGTTGTGCTATTGTCAGAAATGTAATTCATTCTGTATTTTAAGTTTTGTGAAATTGGTTTTTGTTAAATAATTAAATAAATTTGAGAAATGTGAGCACTCCATTCTCATTCTCTAAAAGAAATTGCCTCTATTTTGAAGGATTAATCTTTGTGGTTAAAGTTTTATTAACCTGGAGTGTCTTGTTCATTTGTCCTTGCTTTGTTTCATGAAGTACCACAAATAAGTTACTCTTTGATTTTTGAAAATCCTATTAATATGAAGAGCAGTTGTGTTGCTTATTTCAGAGACGTTTAGGAGGGTAGATAATGATTTACAAAACTTTTCAATTTGTCAAATTGTTTTGTATATGTTTTCAATTGACTCTTGTATCTGATGTAGCAAATGCAACTGATTATGATATGCAGATGGTTTGGATATTTAGAATTGTTTAAATAAGTTCATATACTTTAATGATGTTCAAAGACATTAAAAAAATAATAAATACCAATTGTGTGCAAATGGCACCGTAGGAAGTTTATATGCTTCCCTTGATCAACAAGTAGATCATATTTGGACCTTTTAAAAAATAGAAATTACGTTCGAAGAATTTAGTCAATAAAATTCTTGTACCTTTACGTGTTTTAAACAAAGTAATCAATAAGAGAAATAATAATATAAATTTTAAATTTGTATTAACCAATAATATAGATTGCTATTAAATAAATTAAATGTAAAAGCACGTGAAGAAATTCTGAATATCATACTCTATTTTAAATTTGTATGCATTGAATTGATGCTTTATTTTATGCGGAGTGATTCAATTTGCAAGCAATGTATGAAATGAAACACAAGAGATGTTAATAAATGAGCGTTAGTGTGGATGATTCACTCTTTAATGTTTGTTAAGGATCTTTCATTGGTTAACAATCATTCGAAAGTAATAAATATGTTAATGTTTGTCTCGACTCAGTAATCATTATTAGTCTACTTGAAAATGTATCTTGCTTGTTACAAATATTGGGTACGTTCTAGATAATTGTCTGGCTGTTTGAATTGCAGTGAAAAAAATGTTGGGTGGTATAATTTGAGAGATCAACAAAACATGAAAGATTTAACATGATCTTAAGTCAGAGCTTTCTTGTATGTATTGTGTTGAGGAGTGAAATTATTGGAATTTGATGGGGTGAAATACATTTAAAGGAGACTACATGAAGGTTACTGTATAACAGGAGTGTATAATCTTGTTATATGCAATGAAATGTCAGTTTTACTTTGAAAATGTGTAATCTTTCACTGGTGAATTTGATGGGAATATATTGCATTGTCTTAATTTTAATATTTATAATGTTGCAACATTATTATAAAGAGTAAAGATGATTATGTAACATTGAAAACTTAGTTAAATGGTGTTGGAAACAAACTTGACTTAACAATCAAAATATATTTATATATTCAGATACCTTTCAGAACGACTCACTCTCCCACTCTATTTGGGCTCTCCCCACTCTCACCCCAATTTCTCCTCAACTATCAAATGTACCAAAACTTGTTTGTGGTTATGCATGGCTTACCTGTTAAATGTTATTTGACATTTGCATCTTTAACCTTCAGGAGTCAAGTGGGGGCACCCGATCGGAGGTGAATGAACCACCTCCTCGGGAAGAGCCCCACCTGGAGCCTGTCAATGGCGTAGTGCAGCCTCCAGTTTTCCCGCGACCAGACCGTCCGGGCAGACTGACTAATCAACTTCAATTTCTTTTGAAGTTTGTTCTCAAGACAGTGTGGAAACACAACTTTTCATGGCCTTTCCAACAACCTGTTGATGCCAAAAAGCTGAACTTGCCGGTAAGTAGTCATATATTTTTAAATTCTTATTGTATATGAAGTGTTACAATACAGACATACTTTAAACACATTTTTTGGTGGCATGTTTTCTTTCCCAATTAAATGGTTGCAATGGAGACTCAACAAAAGAAGTGGACAGATAGTCTGAGAATGTTTGGAATATGAAAAGTGTAGCCCAAAACTTGTTTATTTTTATAAAGAACCTCTTGAGGTGCGACATCAAAAATCGGAGGAGGATGATGGTGAACCATCAAAGTGAAGAGTGAAGATAAGCAAATGTTTAAAATGGAATAATTTTTGTTATGGAATACTCATTGATAGACTTTTAAAAGGCATGTATTAGAGTAAATAGACATTAAGTGTGAGAAATACTGGAAGAAGAAAAGATACCTACGGGACTAAGAAAAGGCATGTCCAGACGAATGAAAAACAAAAAAGTGTCAAAATCAACAGAAGACTAAAACAATGTGGTCTGTCATCATTTTCAATATATTTGTGTACCATGTCAAGGAATGCAAACGTAACTCAAGAGGAATAAATCTCAGTAAAAGACAAGAGGAACCAAACAATCCTTTATGCAGATGTTTTCTTCGATTTTCCTATAGTGATTGATGACATTATGTCAATGTTTCAGCCTTGTTGAGGAATTACTTAAAAAGATTAATTTTATAAGGCAGGAGGTGTAACAATGACCTAGTGTCATTGGCCACTATAGAAAAACTCGAAGTATATATGTAATAATGGTATCAGATGACCTACCGATTGCAACGAATGAATTGTATAAAACAGCAGTGAAACATAATATGATCTCTTCCCCAAGCAAGTAAAATTCAATGGCAGATCAAAGAAAAGCAATGACAATAGTCAAAATTGATGTAAATGGCAAATAATAGAACAAGTTCTAATTTAATTTTTTTAAAATTTGTTTTATTAAATATAATTGAGCTGAGATTAGAGGACATAGTAAATTAATTCCAGAAATACAAGACCACAAATGGACTTATCAAATAACTAGGGAGCGGATTTCTATGATTTTGCATATTTTTGTCTGTATCTTCAGTGTGTAGCTAAGTGAAATTTCTTGACTTTTGATATGAATATGATGCATTATAGATTAATAATAAATAATTAAACTTACACTATGTTTTAATTTTATGTATATTTTATAGTTTTCAGTTGACTTATGACGACACACTTCACTGCTTAATTTATTACTTATGAAGAATGGAATTCAGAATTAAAGAGAGATAACCTTATTCCATAGAAACTCATATAAATGAAATTCATATTTCATTCCTATATGACATTTGAGATCTAGATGTAAATAAAACTTATAATATTCATAGAAATAAAATATTTAAGACTCTTTAGATTGATTCTGGTCAAATAAATATTAACTCTTGAAATTAATAAATGAACACACTTGAATTTGGAACTAACTAGACTGTTTAAATGAGTCTATGTATTCAAAAACGAAACTTTTATTTGAATTATCAATTAAAAAATGCTGTCATGCTGGTTAATGTTTAATATTAGTTTTAACATTATTTAGTTATTTTTATAAATTTCAAATCTAAAAATAACTTTTTGACAACCATGCAAAAATTACAATTTTGTATAAGAATTTCGTTAGGCATCCTGTGTAACCTATCGTTTTTCTTTAAATTTTCAGTGTTATGAAATCCTCATTTCCACATTTGGAGATATAAGGTGGTTGAGAGAAATTTTTTGTACAAGTTTGTTAGCAATTGTGTATTAAAATATTGATTAATTACAGCGTTCAACTTTTGGCCCACCAAAAATTTTTCTTTTAGTTTTTTTGTAAAAATTTAAAACATCACAAGTTGCCTTTGTAATACTGCGTGTATGTGCGAAGCAGCTATCTATTACTCCCCGCTGCAAAACTTGGTCAGTGACATGTTTTGTTTTTTCACATATCATCTTATGATAGCAATCGCAGCACTTGTTGCACTTTTCACATTTACACTGAAAATCTGGCTCGTGATTTTTCCTGTTACTACAGATTCTGTGATGAAAACTGTTTACAGCGAATTGCGTAATCAGATCTCTTTGAGTTCATAGCTGGCTCGTTTCCAGTCAGATGTTGTCAATGTGTCTGTAGAGAAGAATTTTTCATTTCAATTTCTTTTTCCCGCTGATTTATTGCATTGCTTTTTTTGTAAGCCTTAGTGAACATCAAGAGTGGCTGTAATGCTACTTCTTCAATATAGAAGGGTTCTTTGTAAGTTCATATACCAGTTGGGAAGGTGTATATTTCGATAGACACATCACCAAGTGGTAGATCAATTTTACTTTTTTGATTTATATATATATATATATATATATATATATATATATATATATATATATATATATATATATATATATATATATAGACACACACACACACACACTTTATTACTGCCATAATTATTCCTTTTTCTTGGGAATCTCTTGTAATTTGTCCAAATGAGGGATATTTAATTTCTTTGTCTTCCACATGGGAAACGAAATGGCTGTACTATAATACCTTTCCTCCAAAACTCACTACTGTTTATCTTTGGGGCATCTTGTAGGTGTCCCACATTCAAGGACTTGTTTCATCCTACTGTGTTTGGTTCTTCTATTGATTCTCTTCAGACTCTTTGATGAATGCTAGTAAATCATCATCATGTTTTCCGGTCCTACTTTCTGACATACTGCCATGTCACTTTTCTACTGCTTTGTATTTTGGGCTTTTGTTTCACATTGTCCTCGTTGGTGCCAGTTATTACGCGTGTTCCATACCGATTCCTTGTTCTCACCCCTTGGACCTTCGTTAATAGTGTTTCATTTTGTCCTGGGATGGAGTCATTTTTCTGTATCGTGGCTTCCCCTCTCATACATTGTTTTGGATATGACCTCTACCAGTTTTTGGTACAATGCTGCTTTTCTCCTTCTCCTCTGGTATCATTATATCTTCTGTTATTTGGAATGTTAATTTTTTGGATGTCATTGGCTTTCTTGATCTCAGGGTTTCTTGAAATGTTTGGTTCATCTTCCTTCTTTTGTTCATATATTTCTGGATGAATGGGGTTTTGTGATACATTGAAAAGTAGTATCATAGTACATTTTTGTTCTTTTGTTATCATAGGCTTTATTAGGTTTTAGATTTGTTTTTGCATCATCTTGCTAGATTTCTTTTTGCTTGGTAGTTTGGTTTGCATTTCATACATAATCATACAATGTTACAAGATGCTTTATGGAGTATTATCATTTCATCATTTGTTAGTTTAGTGCACTTCACATTCTCCATTGCATCTTATTGTATTTTCGTCAGTTGTTCCAAACATTCAGGACATATTAAATTATGTTTGTCATCTTGTTTTTGTGACCTGTCATTATTTGAGTTCATGATCTTAACATTCTGCTCTTCTTCTTTTTCTTCTTCACTTGCTTCTTCTTACTTCTAAATTCCGTCGCAATTTCTTATTACACCTTCTTCTTTCTTTACTTATGAATCACTTTTGCGTGTTTTGTTCTGTAGTTCTGTTAACATTCAGATTACTATTGAAATTCGCGACATTGTTTCACACCAGTCTTTTGATGACTGTGGAAACAACCTTTTTTGTGAATAATCAATTTGAAAAAAGGTTAAAAAGTCAAACTAGTTAGGTTTTGCTGATATGTGATGTTTGATGAAACATTGTTTTTTGTTTTTTTTTTTTTTTTTTTTTTTTTTTTGTTTTTTTTTTTCATTGCTGAATCTGCGATATTAGAATCAAAACGCACAGATGCAATAATTGCAAAACATTTCTTTTAGTAGTGATGACAAATCTTAATCTTAAAATGTGTTTTTTGAAAAACCAAAATTAGATAGTGATTTTCATGAGAGATATGATTATAAAAAAGATCTGAAGACAATTTTAATATTTGTAATGATTTATGGAGATATTGAGTGAATTTTGATTGTATATTATTTTCATTCTTAACTGTCAACAATTATTGTGCAATTATATTGTTTTTTCTGTATTAAAAAAAGTTTCCGTGTTCACCTTTTGTTTGCTTTTAATTTTTCTCGAAAGTGTGAACCACTATGAATTTGAGCACTTTTCCCTCCTGTGTAATGGTGAGTAAACGGATTATTTCTTAACAAAATGGTTGAAATAAATCTTTACCAACCTTTCTTTAAATAATTTTTTAACAAAACTTCTACGATTATAAAACTGAACTTTAGATAGAGGAAACTAAAGATCATGGAATTAAATTTTGTTGAATGAGCTGTAGCTCTACTTTATTGTGAAACCTGTCCATTGTTCGCCTATTTACTTCAAATACAATTGAAGATTGCTTTATGATATATGTAAGTTGATGTGGCTGCTGGCTGACTATTGTGCACGTTATTTACCTTTTTATGTCATTGTTTTCTGTACCAGTTCTTGAGATTATTGATGTTGCCTCCATATCCTCTCAAATTCAAGAGTTTTCAGTTCCTTGGTGTATAATTGGTGATCAATCTGAATTATTACTCGCGCATCTTTTTTGATTGATGGCCTACCTGCCACAATAAACTGTTGAAGGTAGAAGGTCACAGTGGACACAGATGGCAACTTTCCAAACACATCTTCAATGGTGTGAAATAGAAAGTATTTGCTGTTGAAGATGAGAACTCCTGTTCGGGTTTTTCTCTAATAAATTTAAAGAAATGGCTGAGGTATGTCCAGGAGATACCCTGAACTCCTGAGAAAGAAGGCAAATTATTGAGAAAGTTGCGAAGGCTTCGAGCTTTGCTTCATAATCTCTAGTGGCCAATTTTGTAACTAATACTCCACCTGAATTTCTCCAAGCCATCAGTCGAGAAAAGTTTCACGGATATTACCAGTGTTCGGGAAAACAAGTGTAATAAAATTTCCTGGAAGTGACTCAACCACACTTTTTTTAACTAAAGTTTATTTTTAAAAATTAACCCAGTAACAAATAAAAGTAACATTGTTACTTCCACAAAAATAAAAAAATGTAAACGTGTTTTCTTGAATTACATGCTCACGATTATCTCATATTCAAATTACTAAAATACATATAGACTTATAAAGGTAAGAGTATTAGAAGATCAGTTTTATAACTGATGTATACAGTAGTTCTTTTGCATTTTGAATAATAATTGTACTACCCAGAACACAGGAGTTATCCGCAAAGTGTAACCCGCAGGATTATCTAGAAGCTAAAATGATTGATGTAACTGGTACTCACATTGTCTTTGCCAGATGACTCTCAGTCGTAACTTAGTATTCCTTAGAATATAAATAATTTGTTTGAAAATCTTATTTATGATGGCTCTGAAAAGCGAGTCGATTGCAATACTGAAAAATCTTGATATCACACATCAAGTTGGAAAGAATAAAATGTATGATAAAATAGATAAAATGAACCTTGTTAGCATTTCCCACTTTCAAAACAAGGCAATGAGACAAAACTCTAGGTCTCCAGGTTCTATTATACTATATTTGGTCCGAAGGATATGAGTCCCCAGAAAATGTAGAGACCGCCAAATTCATTTGAAGAAAACATCTATTGGTGACTTATTCCTAATATGAGTGTGTTAGAGGTGAAATCATAAAATTGTTGAAGTGAACATGGAATCAAGTGCAGTATAAGAATGTTGGAGAACGAGATATCTTTATTACAAAAAGTGTGCTCCCAAGAATGGTCAGAACTGTATATTCCAAGCTTTCAAAACTGACCAATATGAAAGAAAACCGTAATACTTGCTAAAAGTATGTATTTTGTAAAACATCTCTGGATTTTTGTTGCAAATAAAAAATTATTTGAAGCTATTACTTGCATTAAAATCAAGGTTACATTTTTAATTGAGGCATCAAGAGGATGAGAGGGATAAATGACACCTTTCAGAATCTAAGAAATAGGAAGTTGAATTTTCTCAGGTTGCTTGTAATTCAATGTAATTTTTTCAGTATTTTACTTAATATCTTAGAACTTCTCAACAAATGAACTTCTCAATCTTTGGCCACTATGTTTTTAAGTTCTTTAACTATATATTTCTACAATTAATTTTCCCTGGAAATGCACTTATTCTCTTTGTTTCTTGATGCTTTAATTCTTTGTGTATATCACCTCTTAAATAGCATTGCTCTACACCGTCATTTAGATTTCCTTTGTTGCCTTCTTGGTTTTGTAAATCTTACAGGCTATTCTCGGTCACAAATTTGTTAATATTCAGCTTGTAATTTGCTAAATATTTAGTTTAAAATGTTTTTGAATTTTCAGGATTATCACAAAATCATCAAACAACCAATGGATCTTGGAACTATAAAAAAGCGTTTGGAACACAATTACTATTGGAGTGGTAAAGAATGTATCCAAGATTTCAATACCATGTTCACAAATTGCTATGTCTACAATAAACCAGGTGAAGATGTGGTTGTCATGGCTCAAACATTGGAAAAATTATTTCTCACAAAGGTTTGTTTAAATATATAATTAAATTATGTTAAGAGATTAATATGAAACTTTGCATATTTCTCAGAGATAGAAAAAAAATTAATTTGAGTTTTCATTAATTAAGTCAGGCTACCTTGGATCTTCAGAAATATTTTTGTGATCATAGTGTGTCCAATCACATGTAACAAGTTATTAACTTCCATTGAAGAGTGAATTGTCAGTGTCACTCTTCTGCTTATATTTGAGTTAAACATAATATTTCAAATCTAGATTAATGTGAACACTCCTTAAATAAAAACTGAAAACTTACTAACTCCAAGCTTTCATGTTCATCTTGCTTTCACACTGAACCCAAACAAAAAAGGATAAAAATAACCATTTTGAGGTACAATTAATTTATTTCAGAATTATACTATGTGGAATTGCTAGCGAAATCTAAATTCATTATTACCTGGGCATAATTTGTTTTATTTTGTACTTTGTATCCTGTTGTCATCGTAAATGGCTTAGTAAACATTGTTTATCTTATATTTGTTGTCCGTACTTCAATGTTTCTGTGTGAACAGTCCCTATGATTGTAATTGAAATATTTTCAAGGAATTTTGTTACCCATTTAGAATGCTGGGTATCCTATCTGTGATGTGAATGAAAAAATTTTTTTTTTCTTTCCTTTTACACCAGGTTGCAGGACTGCCAAAAGAGGAAGTGGAAATAGATCCTCCTCCACCCAAAGGACCTAAGGGCAAAAAGGGGCGTAACACTGGTCAAAGGGGTCGACCAGCCTCTAGTACTAGCTCTAGTGGAGCCACTGTTACTTCTAGTGTGTCTACAACAGTTGGGAGTTCACCAAATGCTGTACAGTCCTCACCCGCTGCTCCTGCAGCAACAACCACAGGGTCAAGTCAACTTCCTCTCAGCACTCAGGCCCCTACGACAGTTCCTGGAAGTACTGCAACCACCACTGTTCCAACTGCAACGACTCTTACCCATGGCACCCATAATTCTCTCCCTAAACAGGTAAAATTAACTGTTACAATTGGCATAATCCAAGATATACTCTGATTTGGCAGTATTCACCTGCTGTCTTGCGTATAAATTTGAGTGAGAGTTAGACATTTTTACTGACAATTAATGTTCATAGGTGGCTGCCCCAGCCAGTGGATATCATGTACAACCAGCCCATACTTCCCAATTGGAAGGCCAACAAACTGCAACAGCCCCACCACCTCAGCCACCTGCTGCAGGCCCTGTGCATAGTCAACCTGTAGCACCTCCTGTAATACCTCCGGCACAACCTGCAAAGGTATGTTACATTAAGCAGTGATTATGTAACTAATGATGCAAAGTAGAATTGCATAAATTTTCTAAAGGTTTTTCTCTTCGCATGGAGGAAAAAAGTTAAATGTATTCTAGATGTGAAATTTCTAGGAATGACTGGTGATTACTAGTATTAGTACATTATGCATATATTGTGAAATTTCAGTATAAAGGACATCATAAAATTATTTTATTTATAGTTCATTTTGAAAAGTGTGTTATATTGAAAACAAAATTTTCAAGATTTTCTCTTTGCTTTTTTATATTGATGAATCTAAAATTGGCTTATTATCATAAGCATGTGCTACATTGGTCCATTTCAACTTTCTATTCATTTCCATTGCAATAGAATGGTAAATCAAAAATTATGCAAAATGTTTTTGTACAATTTTCACTCAGATATATCATACATGAACCATCATGGTAAGAAAATACACATTGCTTTGTGCACAAGGTTACTATAGGTGCTACCGTAAGCTCTAAGCTGCCTTTCACGGTTGACTTGCTCTAGAATTGACTTCCTACCATTACAATCTATGCCTGCAAGCCATAGAGTAGCAACAAATGATAATACCCTTTAAGGGTAATGTTTTGTAATGCTTGGAGGAAAATGGAAATGTTACTAAATGCAAATTTCATATAATTGTAGGCAAATTATGGATTAAATATAAATAGAAATACAAGAGATCTTTCAATCTACAAGTGTTAATACATAATTATGAAATGGACTAGATTGACTAGTTTGTAATAACAAAATATTTATCATTATGAAACAACGTGAGTGGAGATTTGAAGTACGTTTGTAAAACAGAGGTTCATTATTCTGAGATTTCACAGTAATTGTTTAATTATCTGGCTATCTTATTACATTTTAATGAACTTATTAAATAAATAATTATAATTTTAGAAATGCATCTGATATATACAAGACCCTGGAAGAGAACCAATTTAGTACAAACAATATTTTAAATTTACATGCTATCTCTCGGTGGGGGGGGGGGGTGACAGTTAATGTCCGAAGTACAACTTGATCTTAATACGTGTAACACTTGTTATTAGTGGTTTTTAAATGCTATTTTTGAAAAATAGAGTAATGTCTTGCTCTGCCATGTATTTTCGGTCCACAGCAGGAAAGGGTCATTTTGACACCATGAATACGATGTATTGAGATGTATTGAATGTTTTTTCTAAATAGAGCTTTATTTTGGTGAGCATATTATTCTTATACATCTAAAAAGCAACTTAAACAACAAATTGTATTTTTGGCACAATTTCCACAAACGGCTTTATATCACTTCTTGCACAAATCGCTGGTTTGTTTTGCTGCCTTGGCATTAGCTACTCTGGTATTTATTTCATTATTTTTATGGCCCTGGTAATAGACTCTTCTTCACCTTAACCTTTGCGTACATCTGACAAATCCCCTCCCTTCAGTTCACTGTCCTGTTGTTGATGTTCAGTGCTTCTGATTCTGTCTCTCACTTGATGAGCCAAGGAATTGCTTTACCAAATGGCAAACAAGAAGGAACACAGATCCATTCATTCGCTGGCATGCCCACGAAGTGGAACCACCTCATTCTCTCAAGACTTTCACAGCTTCTGTTCAAGGTGATGAACACTTGGCGCTGATGATTCCTCCCGCTCTCTTCCATCTCTGGCAACCATTTTTACTGTTAGGGTATTTGTCTGCTCCTGTTGAGATGATCGAGAAGAAGATTGGGTTACAACAACTATCGTATTTTCTTCTGCTGATAGTTCATCACTCAAACTACTGGCTTCATCCTCATTATTCCTTGGCACAAAATTATCTGAATTGGTTGTATCGCTTCCTGACTAAAAATCCGAATTTTCTAGCATATGGGACAACTCGTCTGCAGAAAGACCAATTGAACCTGACATTATGGCCACATACATTATACCATTCTGCCAAGGAAACTAAAATGAGAATAAAAAACTGAAAGAAACTTATCACAGATCGATACTCGAAACTTGCGCCCATTTCATTCTTTATTTCCAGGATGGATACAATGGTTAAATCAAGCAAGAGAACAATTCACACCTCATGTTCGGTGTAAACTGTACAATAGATATTACATCGTTCCTGGAGGAAAGGGATAACATCTAAGATTGCGGTACTGTAGTATCTTCATAACACGATTCGAACCAACCAACTCTGATCATGTTATGAATACGGTAGTTATAAAAATTATATAATATGGGGGTCAAAATGACCCTTCCCGCTGTTATTGGGATATCACATGATAAAAAACAATTTAAAAAATTGTTTTTCTTGCCAACTTAAACAAAAAATTGTAAAAACATTAATAAAAGTCACAATGTTTGGAAGAAAACTCTTAAAAACTTGTATTTACTACTTTCAAGTATCTTTAGTGTTGAAGAAACAATTGATGTAGGTGTCATTTTGACCCTTTCTGCCGTTCCAGTGTTAATTCTGTAATGTAAGAATGATTGTAGGCAAATATTTGTTTATAAGTTATAGGTGCTCTTGAAATTTTGATGTGATGGTTGTATTGCATATGCTATGTAGCATTTGGTTCCTTAATATATTATGAAATTGAGGGCCTATTGTTAAAGAATGACACTAGTAAATGTGAAAGATTCCGTTTTTAATTCAAGTGGATACAGAAAGTATGTGTTATTCATTACAAGTGGTGTGAAATTCATGAATTTATTTATTACTCAAAACTATTTGATAACTAGTTATTTTGCTTGAAGGCAGTATCAGTAGTGTATTTTCAGTTGTGATTCAATAAAATGAAAAAATGAATTTGCTCATTCACACAGCTCATTTCCTTAGCAATGAGTAGAGCCTGGAAGTTAAGGCATTTATTTTTACTAAAATAGGCAGGCAAAGAGGTATTTATTTTTACTAAAATAGGCATGCAAAGAAGGCATTTATTTTGGCTAAAGTATGGGGTGAAACACAGGACACATTAAAATATCACCATTTAAAAGTAATTAGTGTAAAAAATTAATAATTAAATGATCCATTGAATGAAGACATTTTTATTTTAACTCTAAAATTTACATTAGCTCCAATGTGGAAGAAAACTTGCTTTTTCTTTGTAATCTTGATTGTACTTGACCATCCGGTGGACGACTACAAATTTTTTGTACTCGCGACACTTGTCTGTATAAAATGCTATTGTGTACTGTTTTGAATCTTGAAATAGTAGTAGTGAAAACGGAATTGTAGATTTCGTTCTTCTCACTTGGGGAATTATTAGAAGAGAAGGGAGAACAAGAAGGAACTGAGAAGGGTATTATTGTGTCTGACACCACTTTCTGAAAAAGGAGCTGGGGCCATACACAGATGTATCAGAAGATTTCTCCTGAGCGAACAAGTCAATAAGCGTCGATGCAAAATATCAAAAAGCTTCACTGGTATCATCTCCCTTTCCCTTTTAGATTTTTATCACACTTTATACGAGCTTTCGCATCCAAAGAAAGACAATACAAGTCCATAGCTTCATGTTGTCCAGGATAGCAGATATGTTTCCAACTTGATAGAGGTGCCATATATTTTAAATGAGAGAAGAACAGCATAATGACATTCTTCTAAGAGAAATCCAAACTCCAGGTATACAATTAAGTGATTCCTATTCTTAAAAGTCATAAAATCGTAATAATTATAAAAAGGCATTGTGCCAAACATCCGGGCTAAAGTAATAAGATATATTATAGCTGGAGCTGAGAAATTGATGAACAATAATACATCATTTTTTTTATTGGTCCTCGTGTTGTGAATTGTGGGGGACACTGTCTTTACATAATTTTTTCTCTGACAGCATAATTGCAATTTCAAACAATGTCTGACCCTTCAGTGCACCTAGTGGGCCTCAGAGGCCCAGCTGTGTTTCTTAAAGCTGTAAATCTTTTTCCATTTGCATTACAGGCATATCCTTTCATGATACCCTATGTTGTTGTTATTGTTGTTATGTTTCTTTTCTGATGGCAAAGAATGGGTCAGTAAGGCATGAAATGTTTACATATTCAACTTTTCTGCAGATAGCTGTGCTTTCCACTAAGTGTGCGTCCAAGGCCCAGTAGTCTCTTCCTTTTAACTGATTTTTTAATGCATAAGAAACTCATTAGTGGTGTTGGAATGTATTCCTTATCATCCCAGAATTCATTATTTGCTTCCCAAGAGAAAAATCATGACATAAATATGGAATAATGGGTTTAGTGCTGAGATTCTAGGAATGGACTTCCACTAAACTGCCAAATATATTATGAATAAATTTCTCTGTACCAAGTAATTACTTTGTATATACGAGTACGTATGTATACGAGAATCTACAAAAGGAAAGATAAACCTATTGCAAAAGCTTTGCATCGAAACAGTTCAAGATTTGTTACAGTTGTAACCATCCAGAATTCATGGGTGGTTGTAACTTTAGTACTTATTCCTGGGTGAATTTCTAATGGAGAAGAAACTAACATTACGAACTAACACGCAGGAAATACCATCTCGAGTGAGAGATAATGGTAGATAATAATGTTCTAAAATTTTTGAACACCATGGAAATCTGGTTAAATCAAACCAGCCAAAACAACAAAATTAATTATCTTCTTAGCACAGTACATCAGAACCGAAACAAAGTATCTACAAAAAAGAAACCTATTATTTTTGCATAGAACAAAACAGAGTTGACCTTGTGGACCAAACGGCCCACCATTACACATAAAGACATACTCGTCAACAACAAATAAGGTTATTTTATAACAAGATTGACATTGCTGCTTTGAATGCATACAAAATCTTCATAAAAATCATTCAAGACTTGTCGGTGGGAAAGGGGTATATGCAACTGGTAAAGGAATTTTCCCAAGAAACTCTTAATATCATCAAAAGAAATGCTATTCAGCTATTCGGGATTCACAGGAATACAAAGTTTGGAAGTCCTACAGATTATTTCAAAAGAAAGTAGAGGTAAAACAAATATTTCCAAATGTTAATATCGTGGTAAAATTGTTATAAATTATTTTTATTGAGGTCGTTACTTTCTTTGCAGGTGATATTTATGCCTCTTTGAAAAAAAAAAAAACGAAAAACAAAATCACAGTGCTTCGCATGTGAAAAGCAACTTTTACCAGAACATTAAAAAAGTATTATGTGCTGTAGTTGCAAATAAAATGAGTAAAATTCCTTATTATGCTTTAAATGTTTAAAATACAAGTTTATTTAAAAAATAAAAATCACTCCATTCGTTGCTTTTTCATGTTGGCTCCAAATTAATGTTTTATTCAGACCGGGGTTCTGAGGCCCACCCACTAAGTGGAGTCACAAAATCCTAGCTCCCTGCATCAATGGGTTAAGTTACATTATGCAATGTGATTTTGTCAAAAAGAATTGTTTTGCCTTCATTGTGGCAAATGAAATTCACTTGCATGGAAAACGTTTTGGTGTATTGAAAAGCTTAACAATTTATCTCAATTACATATCATTATTGTGCATAAAGATAAGCAATCAACTTGATCACAAAACATCAAAATTGACTCAATTGTGTATCTGGAAATAATGATATTTTTTTTACTGTTATATTCCTATTTATTTCCTGAAATGGCACTTCGTGATCTATTTATTATAATTGATAACTACTTTTCTTGACTATCAAAATGAATGCAGTTATACATCACATGTATTTTGTGGGAATTGGTTGAATTAAGACTTTTTCAAGTTATAGTTTTTAGCATGGCAGAAATTACAGTATTTCAATATTATGTAACTCTTTCCAAGAGAATGAGACAGTATGTGGTGGTGTATCACCTTAGTTTATATTTACATTATTGTTTTCAGGTTAAAAAGGGAGTGAAAAGAAAGGCAGACACAACCACCCCTACTGCAAATGCCTATGATCCTCTGTATCAACAATTAGATGCTAAATCTGCAAAGATCTCAACACGAAGAGAATCAGGAAGACAAATAAAGAAAGTTGTGAAGGATTTACCAGGATTTCAGGTAATTTTTTTCTTTTGGGATGGCAGCTGGTGCCAAATACTTGCTCAGTCTTTGTTGAATATGATAAGTAGTACAGAACTTACAATTCTGCATATTAATAAGGGAAGTATTGAGCAGATGGTGCTCTAATTAAGAATATAATATAATTATGTGGATATATGTGTGTTCAAAAAAATTCTTTTTTAACAATATAATGCCTAGCAAAGTCATTTCGGCTCTTGGCACTATTCAACTGCATGTTTTTCTTTCTTTTTATGGATAAGAGTTTATGATTTTGTGATGTCTAATTTTTATTTCCAATGTGTGAAAAATTTAATTATCTAAAATATATACTGTATTTATGCAAATACATTGAGGTTTTTCCTAATTATCTTCTTTGATAGAAACTGGTTCGTCCTATTACAGTAAAACTGCCCTTATATATTTTTTAAAGGACTGAAGAGGAAAAAAGTGTGAGAAAGACACAACCCGAATTGATTATTATGAGCAAAATAAAAACTTAATATTTTTACACTATTATATCAGTTTTCCCAGTTTTATAGCAATATCAACCTTTTTATTACTACTCTCCCTAACAACTTTTAAAATTGTTATTTTATCCCTTATTGACTAGGGTTGCTTTGTCCTACCACTTTTTTTCGTATCATATCGCAGATTCAAAACCAGAGAGAAGATGAGCTATACTTCGAGTTTGACACAGAACCACAAATTACAATACAGGTCAGCTGGGAAAAAATATCATCAAAGAAATCTCCCCCCGGGGTGGAGGTAGTGAACATGCAATGGGACCTTACTGATGATCTTGAGCGACGCGGTTTCACTGTGGAAACAAAGGCCATGTCCAGCATGGGCTGTGCAACAGCATTTCTGTCAACTGAGCCAGTGTTTAACAGTGGAAACTGTGTTGTTGTTTTTTTTTTTTTTGTTGTGAAATTGACATTAAACACAATTTTACAAAGTTTCAATCGGTCAGCATTTTGCCTTTTCATCAGTTCAAAATGCAAAATCTCTCGATCGGATGGAAACTACAAAATTCTTGAATTACTGAATGTTTAAAAATTATTTGTCACATTTTGCTTGACTAACATAATAGAGATCAGTGCAGACAATCTAAAAAGATGTCATTTAATTAATTTACATTTATTATATCTTCAAGAAAATTACCTGGAGTCGAATGATTTAAAGTTTTTTGCAAGCCAAAAATTTCCTAATTGTTGGAAACTTTGTTGCCCTCTCATGCAAAGCACAGGTATGGAGATATGAGTTCGCAGTTCACTACTCTTATCTCATTAACATTAAGGTGGCTCCACACATGCGACATTCGGGAAATCCAAAGAAACTGCTCGCTGAATCCTGAGTAGTGTAAATGGGTTGCTTGCAATTCTCCAAGTGCCAAACGTTCGGTATTCGCCCAACCCACCGCGTGTCAATCTTTAGGACACATAAAAGGGAGTGAGCATTCGCCGGACGCCTCAGCTGTTCGGGATTAAGCAAGCAGTAGCTCAGTGCTAGGCGAATGTCGAATTTGTGGAGCCGCCTTTTTTGAAATGCAAATTATAAAAATGTTGAACGTTTCTTTGAGAAGCAGAGGTGATGTACAACACATTCGCAGGAAGAACTGGACAAGTTTGTGGTGAAACTGAACAGAATATTCATATTCTTTATCTGACAAGAGAATGAAATGGAAGTAAACTTGTCACATGGGCAGGCAGTCTCTGATTGACTGCAGGACCATGATCCACAGACATTCTTCTTCAGACTTTTAAGTACACTCATAATAAAAGTTCTGTAAATAGAAGTAAATGTTTGTAATATTCAATAGGAAATCAGATATACGCATCTCAAGTAGGTGTAATTTACATTACATAATATGTTTTACTTCAACTGAGAGGGGTAAATGAGAAACATACCAAATGAAGTAGTAGTTTTGATGAAATGGCAGACTGCATAGACGTTTGCTTATAGAGTAGAGAAATTGAGTTGGCAGATTGATGTGTGTAAAACAAACTCACATTACAGACTCAAGATCAGTTTGTTTAAAATTGGTGAACTGACTGAACAATCCATCCCATTACAGTCAATGTCAGAAATCATAAAACATTGGGAAGGAAAGCTGTCAGAATGCGGTAAAACAGTTATTATTTTAAATGTACATAAATGTGTTAAGATTCGTTACACAAGAATTCGGAACAATTGTCAGATTGAGAATGAGATACTTTTTTCTTTTCATGTAAGTCATGAATAGATTTCTTGCTAAATCAATTAAAGAGTATTGCAGTACTGTACAAATTTTTGGTTTACACATATTAAAAATTCAGGTTTTATATGCGAGACGAGACCAGCATGTATTATTGTGGTGTTCAAAAGTTTCATATCCTATCAATAAACATTTTAACTTTCCCATATACATACGTATGTACAGAGTTATATATGTAGTATAGGGAAATTTTTGTAATGCTATGGAAAATTGATTTTGAGATTTCAACGGAAATACACGTTTTGTGGTCCCCTGATTCCAATAAAGTGTTGTGTTTTTTCAAAACGTTCATTAGTCTGTGTGGAATAATACTAGTGCCTAAAATGTGTAGAGTTTTTTTCAAATTGAAGTAACCTCTGTCCATCTGGCTCGTGTTGAAACTTGGAGATTGGATCATTGTTTAAAATTTGAGGGTACTTTGCATGATTTTCAAAATTTTCTCAAACACTGCTCGAATTTTTTTCTTGAGATTCCGTATAAAAATAAAGTACGCTTATAAAGGTGTTATAGGTCCGATTTTCACGGTTTACCCTGAATTTTCTAAAACTGCAAAGTTTTAATATTTTTAACCCTTTCCATACAACTATAAAATTTAATATAGAGATTTCCCTCAAATACAGTTTGTTCTCCTGGGCATCCTGGTTCTCCTGGGCGAGTGCTTGTGTTAAGGAAAGAAATTTCAAACCGCAAATTTTTTGAAAATTATAATAGTTTTTGTGTAATATTGCAAGCAATATGTGCAATTTTATAATACTACAAAAAAATTCTCAAAAAGGCTTTAAGTTCTTTTTTTAACTTTGGCAGGGATAGTGCTAAATGTACTCTATAAGATGACATAAATGCCATATTCCTCTACATCTTGTTGTTTTAAAAATGACAAAAACCAAATTTTTTTACTTCTCTTTCGTTAATATGCATATTAGCAGCAATTTGATCACATTATTGTATTGTGCTTCAAATAATGTCACATTACACTTCCCAAAACGACCATTTTCTGTTAAAAGTAGCTCAAAATTGTGCATTTTCAGAAACACTCAAATGTCATTTTCTCATAAACAGCTCCGATGGTTTTCTTCAAACTTTTCAAAGGGATTGTACTAATTGCACTCTTGCACTCTTTATTATGATGTAAAGTTAATTTTAAGGATCTCTCCCCCCTCCCCCCCAACAATTACACAAATGTGCGTTTTTTGAAAGATTTCTCACACCATTTTTGTGCACATTTCCAGCAATTTGTAAACACTATTGTATTTGTAAGTTGCAGAAGTTCAATTGACAACAACATTTTTTGAATCCTCAAACTCAAAAATTTTCTTTGAAAAAGAGCTCAAAATTTTAAATTTGCAGTGGTGCTTAAGTGCCATTTTCTTAAAAACAGCTCCAAATTTTTCAAAGTATATTGCCATTTAGGACAAGGTTTTACTGTTCTTTAATGTTCATAAAATAATATTGGACATCTGAGCTGTGATAATGATTAGACGTGTTTATTCATAGCTCCGATTGTATTAATTCGTATGCGACGATTAGAGTGGTAGTTTTTCTTTTTCTGGTTCATCAAATTCTGCTTTTGAATTCCTTGGTTATTCGATATGTCGAACAATAACCTCATTGATGAAGAAGTTGACGATTTGGAGATTGTTTGTACGCTGTGCACCGAGAAGATTATAAATGCTAAGTTTGCACGCTGTGATAGTTGTGGAAAATCAAACCACTACAACTGTGCAAAAATCACTCCAACCGAACAGAGAAGCCTGGAATTAAGGAGCAATAGAAGATTAAAATTTTTTTGTAATGATTGCACAAATGGCATGAGCGCATTGCCACAAATACTATCAACAATCTCAGTACTTCAAGATGAAATTAAATTACTCAGACAATCAATTTCTGAATGTAAACATCGAGACATAACATCTGTTGATCAACAACCACAAGATTTTGATATCGAGCAAGTTATTGAAGAAATCGCAGACAGACAGATGAAAAGGAGAAATATTATTTTCCATGGTGTTATAGAATCCGAGAAACTTAATGTGGCTGAACGTCAAGCCGAGGATGTTCAAAATGTAACAAAAACACTCTCATTGTTTAATGATAATTGTCCTAACATAATAATGACAGCTAGACTTGGAAAGAAAAACAGTAATAAACCACGTCCATTGAGAGTTGTACTAGACGATCCACGAACTGTAACAAGTATCCTGAAACGTAAAAATCTCTATAAAGGACCTATTGGGTTTTCCTCAGACAAAACCTTACAACAGAGAAAACATATGTTGTCTCTCAAAAATGAACTGGAACGTCTCAATTCAATTGAAGGTGGTCAACAAAAAACTATTAAATATATAAAAGGTTGTCCAAAAATAGTAGATATTGATCTCTCTAAATCATTAAACTCAAAAAACCCATCAACAAGCCCAACAAAATCCGGATCTACTACCAAAATGTAAGAGGCCTTAGAACCAAATTTCATCAACTGAAGGATATCTACCACCAATCAGACAGCTGTGATGTCATCATTCTTACTGAGACTTGGCTAAATGACAATTACCACAATGCAGAGATGGGACTCAGGAACTTTAACATTTACCGGAAGGATAGAAACTCGGACACAAGTGATTGCGATAGAGGTGGTGGAGTATTAATAGCGGTTAATAAAGAATATTCTAGTTACAAAAATCAAATAATACATAACGATATTGAACAACTCTTCATAACAATGAAAACAAAAAATGATACATTAATTATCGGTGCAATTTATTTGCAACCCAGAGCTTCACCTGACCTCTATCGAAAACACTGTGACGATGTAGAAAAATTGTTGGAAAATCAAAATCATAAAATTGTAATGGCGGGAGACTATAATCTTCCAGGTATGAATTGGTTAAATCTTAATCATGGAGTGACATTATTGTCCAACCCTGACTATATAAAAACAGTTTATGAAAACGCTATCTCTATCTCGGACTCTTTCGGATTCTTAAATTTAAAACAATACAATGATAAACATAATCATGTAGGAGGACTTCTGGATTTGATATTCTCAAACGGACAAGTAGAAAATCTTGACATATCCATAGACCCCTTAATCTCACCTGATTTCTACCATCCTCCATTGACATTTGATATAGATTTTTGCAATAATGAGGATTCACAAAATCTGAAATTTAATTTTCAAACATACGATTTTGACAAAGCAAATTATTCTGAAATAATAAACAATTTAATACAAGTAGACTGGAATGATATTCTAAATAGTAATATACTTTTATCCCTTGAACATTTTTATCAAACATTGCAAACAATTATAAAAGAACATGTCCCACAAAAAATTATAAGATCATCCAAATATCCTGTATGGTATTCTCCTGAACTAAAAGAATTGATTAAAACAAAGTATAAATCTCATAAAAATTACAAAAGAAATTCCAACACAGAAAATTATAATATTTTCTCACAGTTTAGAATTCGTACAAAAACCTTTCAACGAGAATGTTTCAATAAATACGTACATAACACTGAATATCAAATTAAATCAGACATTAAAACTTTTTATAAATTCATTAATAATAATAAGAAAGACTCCGGGTTACCATCTATCCTTACATTAGGAGATCAAATGAGCAATAATGGACTAGGAGTTAATCTTCTAGCTGACCACTTTTTATCTGTATTTGAACCAGAAAATAATAATTTAGTAACTAACCAAAATCGCATCAATAACTCTAATCCGTGCAATATCAGAACCCAGATACCATCCATTGAAATTACATATGGTAAAGTACTACATCAACTGTTAACATTAGATGAAAATAAATCTACCGGACCAGACGGAATCCCATCTAAATTTTTGAAAAAATGTGCATCTATTCTATATAAGCCAATATGTGATCTTTTTAATAAATCACTACGAGAGGGAATATTTCCCGATAAATGGAAAGAAAGCTATATTACTCCCATTCACAAATCAGGTGAAAAAACAAACGTAAAAAACTATAGACCGATTTCTCTGATAAATGTTATTCCAAAAATGTTCGAAGCAATAATAACCGAAAATATTAAACCATACATTAATTCATTTATAATAGATGAGCAACATGGATTTGTGAATGGGAAATCAACCTTAACAAACTTGCTACTTTTTTATAATGATATCATAGAAGCTTTGGAGAATGGATTGCAAATTGATGTAATATACACTTACTTTTCAAAAGCGTTTGACAAAGTTTCGTTTGAATTACTTGAAGAAAAAATAAAAAATATAGGTATAACAGGCCCATTGCTCCATTGGTTCCACTCATACTTGAGAGATAGATCTCATTATGTGAAATACAAATCTTTTATTTCAAAAAAAATGAAGATAACATCCGGAGTCCCTCAGGGATCACATCTTGGTCCACTTTTGTTCATCTTGTATATAAACGATATTTATACGTCCTTCATAAATAGTAAATTTTTACTTTTCGCAGATGACTGCAAATTTTATCGTGTAATTAAAAGCGAATCTGACTGTACTGAATTACAAAATGATTTTTTTAATCTGGTAAATTGGTGTGAAAACAACAATATGAAACTAAATGTTGAAAAATGTAAAATTATGAGCTTCTCAAAAAGTAAATCTGTAATCAATTTTCGATATGGAATTAATAACATATACTTAGACCGAGAGACTCAAATTAAAGATCTGGGCATCATTTTTAACTCAAAAGCGAACTTTATCGACCATATCGATTACATAACAAGTAAAGGCCTCAGAACTTTAGGTTTTGTTAAAAGACACAGCGGTGAGTTCAAAAATATTGATACGCTTACAACATTGTACAATTCATTAATTAAACCTATATTAACTTATGGTTCTACGTTATGGTCTCCCTATTTCAACACTCATATAAATAGAATCGAAAGAGTTCAACATAAATTTTTAGCATATGCATCGTTTAAAGCACATTTACCAAATCCATCAATAAGTCATAACTATACAGACATAATGAAATTAACTAATCTTAGTACATTAGAATCATATAGACATTATATTGATGCTTGTACTCTGTATAAAATAATGAATGACAAAATACAATGTAATAAATTGAAATCTTTATTTACCATCAATGACCAATTATACAGTCTTCGAAATGTAAAACCATTTAAAACTATTTTATACAAATCATCGTACGGCCTATACTCTCCAATAAGCAGACTATCGCGAATAGGCAACAACACACTATGTCCGTCCCTTAAAATACCATCTTTTTTTTCCTTCAAAAATAAGGCAAAACTATCTATATTGAAATGTTGATTGTAAATATATTGTATATGAACTATATATATAATGTAATATTGTTGGGCTATAAGCCTGTAAGCTTGTAAATAAATAAATAAATAAATAAATTTCCGTTCTATTATTAGGAAACCGAAAAATTATGAAAATTTCAAAAAAATGTACTTTGGGCAGCGATAGATGGCAGCTGGCAAGAGTATGTGGCAAATCATAGTAGCTAGTTGAGACCAAAGGAAATAGAAAACTTATACGGGACAGTTTGTGCCATTCTGTTGCACCACTAGTCTTCTTTAAATTTTTTTCACAGATAGAAGAAAGAATGCTTAATAAAATGGTGCGGAGTCACTTTCGTTGAACTCTGAATTTTTCGAAAATTGCAAATTTAGAAATAATGAGAGTAAGTATGTACTGTTGTAGCTCCTAGTTTTATATAGGTTTTCCTGTCTGGATATGTACCTTTAATGTATTGTCTTGTGACTTTTCTGCGCTAAATGTATTTTCTTGACGAGATAATGAATTCAGTGTAGATGGTTATTTTGCTGTTTGGTTTCAGCCCCAGCGACAGGCAGAAGATGGCCTCCCTTATCAGTCAACACTTCCTCTTGTTGGTTCAGCAATTACTCAGGTATACAAGTATTAAAAGATCCCATTTATATTTTGTAATTGCATTGGCAATAATCTACTATTGTTATAATAACTAAGCATTTCTCAGAGATTATGCTAACATTACCCAATATTTCAGCCTCAGCATAGTGCAGGAAAACCAAAAGATAAGCTGAATGATTCTTTAAAAGCCTGCAATGAAATATTGAAGGAATTATTTACTAAAAAACATTCAGTAAGTTGACATTGAGAGCATTGTCATTTCAATGTGAAATACATAAATATGGTTATTATTTTTTTATATTTGATAAAAATTAATTACTATTCTTATAGGGATATGCGTGGCCATTTTATAAACCTGTGGATGCAGAGCTCTTAGGCTTGCACGACTACCATGACATTATTAAAAAGCCAATGGATTTGGGAACAGTAAAAGTATGTTAATCTTCATAAACTGTGTTTACTATTCAGCATTTGCTGGCAGTTTAAACAATTGTGTTATGTGTTTATTTTCACAGCAAAAAATGGATAACAGAGAGTATAAAACAGCTGGTGAATTTGCAGCAGATGTAAGATTAATATTCACAAATTGTTACAAGTACAACCCTCCAGATCATGATGTTGTTGCAATGGCTCGAAAGTTGCAGGATGTTTTTGAAATGAGGTTGGTACAAATAATTATTTCTGTATTTCCTTATTTTGAATTTTTATGAGTACACATGTTTTAATTTCTGCTAATACAGCTTTTCTTCCCTCTCTAGGTATGCAAAAATACCGGATGAACCCATGACTTCAGGCCCTATAGGAGTGGAGAAAACGTCATCCAGTTCATCTGGATCAGAATCTAGTTCAGAATCCTCATCAGAATCGGATGATTCAGAAGCAGAACGTGTGCGAAAACTCGCTTTATTACAGGAACAGGTAAGTCGTTTGTTAGAAGCAAGGAATGTAACTTAGTTCCTAACATAAAAATACTGATCTTTGGTTTTTTTCTTTCAGTTGAAAGCAATGCAGGACCAAATGCGAAGGTTGGTGGAAGAAAGCACATCTAAGCGAGGTAAGAAGAAGAAGGAAGAAAAGGAAAAGAAGAAGAAAAAGAAGCCTGATAAACATGTTGGTGGTGTGAAAGATGCACGTTCTGCATTAGTGAATGACACTGTGGGTGCTAGTATTGCAAGTGTAGCATTAGGTGCTGGTGATGTGAAAATGCCATCAGAATTGCATCACAATGTTACAAAGCCTGCGAATGCCCAACATACTCTTCCATCCGGGCCAGCAGCTACAACTCCTGCCCCTGCTAAGACTGCTAAAGGCAAAGCTTCTCGGGGTGCAGGTAAAACACCTGGTGGTAACACACAACCCAAACGGCCTAAGGCAAATCCTCGTCCTAATGGGAAGAAGAAGAGTGCTGTGGCACCACCACCTATTACATTTGATTCTGAAGATGAAGATAATGCAAAACCAATGTCATATGATGAAAAGAGGCAGCTCAGTCTCGACATTAATAAATTGCCAGGTAAGTGGTTTCCTCACCTCGTCAAATATTTGTTCAAACGGTTGCAATTCCACTAAAATAGTTGTTTGTTTTTATTGGGGAAATGTTGCAAATTAACTGATGAATATTGGTCTAATAATATCAAAAGATAATTCAATTTTGAGTAAGGTTTCAAGTACTTTGTTTGTTTTTAATAACTGAAAAACATAATTTCTTTGATATTTTTTTACATATTGCTCTTAATTTAAATCAAAGTTGTCTGTTACATGTGTGTATTATAATGGAAAGTGTTTAAAATATGTTATTTTAACAGTATATAATTGTTCTTGGCATCTATGATGTTACTCTGTATTTGGTGAGATATTGAAGATAATTTAAACCAGGGTTGGCATGTTTTAAAACATTTGTTTTAAAACATTGTTTTTAAACATGTTTTAAAACATGCTTTTTTAAAAAAAACATTGTTTTAAAACAAACGCAAGGTAAAATCTCCCAAAATTTTTAATTTTCCTGGCAAAATTTCCGGGTTTTGTTAACATTTATTTATTTATTGAATTAACAGACTAAAGTCCTTAAATACATTGTTAAATTTACAGAGGTACATGAGTATCACATGAATATAGCGATAAATAATTACTCAAATTGCAATAGAATAGATTTCACCTTGTTTGTGAATGAATATAGAGATATATCAAATACATCAATTTTGCATCTATTTAATGTTTTGCTAGATCTAGTTATGGGATTATTTTCCGTGTATGAAGACGCGTACATTTTTGTCGAAATAGTATCGTTTCTTCTGAATGAGGTTGTAGGAACTTTAAAATCCAAATGATCAAGCAACAAAGGGCAATCCGTGTTATTGTTAATTAAATTATAGATAAATTTTACATCCGAGACATTTCTTGCAGACTTTAGCGAAGGTATATTTAATGCAACTGAGATTTCGTGATAATTATGCTCAAAGAAAGGATCTTGGAGCCCGAGACGTGTTGCTGCTATTCTAAAAAATCTATGCTGGACTGATTCAATTTTTCTAATATGAATTAGAAAAAAAGGCGACCAGACTACTGAAGCATACATTAATATTGATTTCACTAACATTATATAGAGAGTTCTCAGAGTATTTACAGATTTAAATTGTGTAGTAGTTCTTCTAACAAGTCCCAGGATTTGATTTGCTTTGTTGGTGGTATAGTCTATATGTTCCACAAATGACATTTTAGAATCAAAAATTACTCCTAAATCTTTTATTTTTGTTACTTTTTCAAGTAGCGTATCATTATTACTGTAATTATAGCCATGAAATGGTCTAAATCTGGAGAAAGTAATGAATTTACATTTCTTAGCGTTTAGTGGAAGATCATTTTCAATAGACCAATCAGCAAGTTTATCAAATGCTCTCTGCAGTGTCTCTACATCATTATAATCAGATATCGATCTGAAGATCTTGCAGTCATCTGCAAAGAGCAAAAATTCGACATCACTAATGGCATTTTGTATGTCATTAATAAAAATTATAAACAATAGCGGTCCGAGATGCGAACCCTGAGGAACTCCTGATAGCACTTTTATATTGTTTGAATATGTATCACCATATTTAACAAATTGTGTCCTATTAGTTAGGTAATTATAAAACCATTTCAGGAGATTCCCTGATATTCCGAATGCTTTTAATTTCTGGAGAAGTAAACGGTGGTTTATAGAATCGAAAGCTTTACTGAAGTCTGTGTAAATACTGACAACTTGTCTTTTCTTTTCCAGAGAGTTTAAAATATAATGTGTATAATAAGACAGGTTACTTTCGATATTCCTCTCAGTCATAAAACCAAATTGTCTAATTGATAGATATGGGAATATCAGAGGTTTAATTTTCTTAGTTATTATTGCTTCAAAAAGTTTCGGTATTGTACTAAGAATCGTGATGGGTCTATAATTAGTGATGTTGTTTATATCTCCCGACTTAAGGATTGGTGTAATATATGAGGATTTCCATTCATCAGGGAATGAGCCTTCCAATAGAGATTTATCAAACAAAAATTTAAGTATTTGTGAGGATATAAAACTTGTGTTTTTTAAAAATATAGGTGGAATGCCATCAGGACCAGAACCTTTATGTATATCCAGCTTGTTGATCTCATTAAAAATATCAGATAATGATATATCAATAGAACTTAAATTATATGGTGTCTGGTCATTCATATTAATGTCTTTTGTCAGATTATTCGGTGGTTTATAAAATGTAGAAAAATAGTTAGAAAAGGCGTTGGCAATCGCTGAATTATCACTAATTTCGTTAGATTCATAATACATAACTTTTGGTAGATCTTTGATAGATTTTTTTGATTTGATATATTTCCAAAAGTTATTAGAATTAAGTGTAACAAATTCTTCCAAATTCTCGTTGTATTTTAGGAAGTCTCTCTTCGCCAAAATCTTACATTCCCGTCTCAGTTTAGTAAATAGAGAGAAATATAATGGAGACTCAAACTTTTTGTAAAGTTTATGGGCTTCCTTCTTTCTTGATATTGAATTTTTCAGCTCACTACTATACCATAGAGGGTAACTAGACACATGTTTTTTTTTAAAGGGACATAATGGTTTATACAATCATATAAGTAGTTATAAAGTAACGATGTTATTTCTGAACACGACATGTCCTTTTGTTCGATAATATTAGAAAATATATCGCTCAGATGAATGGAAATAGAAATATAATCAGCAGCTGAAAAATCGTAGTACCATTCGTCATGGTGTTGTGGGACGCTATCAAACGGAATTGCCAAGTCAAGGCAAAGCGCAGGATGATACATATCTATGGGTACTATTTCATCATTTGCAGGATTAATCTTAATGTCGGACATATTGGTAAACGCAAGGTCAAGTATAACATCGTGAGCATTTGATATCGTATTAATTTGAAAAAGATTTAAAAAACATATCGTATCGGTTAATATTGTTGCGCAGGATCTCTCTCGTAGTGTAGAATTTTCGTCTGAATGAGCAAAACTTGCATAATCGCTAGCTAACCATGTAATATTCGGTAGGTTATAGTCACCCAATAATAACCAGTGAGAATTAGGATTTTCTAGAGACAAGTTATCGAGTGTTTCGCAGTGAGAGATTATTTTTACTTCAGATGTGTTTGGTGGGAAATAAGTTGAACCTACAATTATATCACAGTCATTGTAAAACACTTTTACAAATAAATGTTCAACTTCTTCAGAAAAAGAGAGTTGAAAACTTTTAAATTTCTTATTTATTCCGATTAATACGCCTCCACCTCTATTAAGTATGCTATTGTTAGAATTTCTATCATTTCTAAATATTGTAAATTTATCCAATTTAAATTCCGAGTTTAGGATGTTAGGGCATAACCAAGTCTCTGTGAATATTATCATATCGTATTCATCTAAAATATAGCTATTGGTTTCAAAGTTTCTAATTTTAGTGCGTAACCCCCTAACATTTTGATAATAAACTTTGAGTCTGTGAGAATTTAATTGTTTTTTGATTGGAGGGTTGAGGAATTGTTTTTATTACCTTTTTTAATATCAACTATTCTCGGTTGTCCTTGAATGTATCTAATCGTTTTAATTTCACTATCTTTGTTTAACACATCAAGTTCGGATCTAAGAGATTTTAATTTATTTCTTTGCATTAAAGTTAAATCGTTGACTATTTTAACAGAATTTGCACATATATTTTTATTTTTCAAAATATTAAGGGGTATAATTGCATTGCTAAATATCACTTTAATTGGACGATTTATATTATCTCTAAATTTACCAAGCCTAAATACCTTTACAATACTAGAAGAATCAAAATCACAACATTTTTTGAAATTTTCTAATACTGTGTTTACATCTGATAATGAACGTTCATCTATAGTGCCAGTATTTGGTTCAGTGACGTTATATACAATAAGATTATTTTTACGCAATACTCGTTCTGAAATTTCATGAGCTAATTCGTCATCATCATTAGATTTAACACGTTGATTAGATTCAGCAGCATCTAAGCGTTTGGTTAAATCATCGACCAATAATGAAAGTTTGTTAAATTGCGCTAGCAGCTGAGGAAGCGAACGCATGCTTGATTTACAATCAACACAGAAAAATGACATGACTCTTTTCCGCAATTCAAGGCATTTCACTTCAGATGCTGTCAATTCGGCACAGATCACATGCAAATACCTCTTGCAGCTGTCGCATTCAAAAAATTTGCCGTTCTCATCGACAGACTCCTCACAGATACAGCATATCTCCGCCATAGCCTATGTTTGTAGGTATTCAAATAATCAACCTTGAGACGAGTAGTGTGGCAAAACCAAAGTATTTGTCAAAAAGCAATGTGTTCAGGAAGCACTCAGCCGAAAGGGAATCCAGTCAAAGAGGCCTTAATGGATAGAAGGAGAGTTTGCTTCCAAGAATGAGAGGTTAAGTTTTTGCACTACTTCTCGTTGAATTTCAGCAGGAGAAAAGTCACTATTGCAGTCAAGTCCACATTCAACAATAGCCAAACATTAAATTAAAGCCGAACTTTAACAAAGATGTCCGTTGCAGCGGTCACAAAACAACGTGTTACATATCACGACAATCGTCATGCTCTTCGACACAACTGTAATAAAAAACTTCCATCACTTCGCCCCCTCGAATTTTCATTTAATTCGATCCTTGGTAAGCTTCGGTCATCTAGCGATGGTTGGATGCAATATCTATTCACTTCAGAGCACTATTCACTTTATCACAGCACTATATGATCATGATGCACGGGGACACAGAACGAGGTACCGGGAGCGACCAGCGGACACGTCCGTCGCCCACGGGGGCACAGGCACGAATAAGATTTGATAGATTATAAAAATAATAAAAACAAAGGATATTTAAATCATTTATTTATAAACATTATACAATATATATTAACATATATTAACTTTGAAATAAACTTAATATATAATATATAACAGAAATCTGTTTAAACAAAAACAAAAAATCCAAATTCTCGATGGTGACAAACTTGCTGGACATGGAGTTATATTTTAAGAGTTTAGTTGTTTATAAATCATAACTAATTTAGCTGCTTTCTCTGTTCCCAATCTGTTCCTGATATCTGAGTGGACCAATCCAAATATCAAAAATATTCGCTCCACGCTCGCCGATGATGCGCTGGCTGTAAGGTGTTGCATGATTATTCTCATTTCTTCTTCTGAACAGATGTTTTTTACATCTTGAATACTCTTCCACCATTCTATAGCGGTCAAACTTGTCATCATTTGCACATCCATAAGTGCGCCTGTGAAAGGGGCAACTCGTTGTTTAAGCTTCAATAGTTTTGTTGTCAGGTCAATCCCAGCATCGCCGAAACTAGATTTTACATAATCAAATGTAGCTTCTTTTTCCTGCTCTGTCAACTCAATGGAATTGTCTAACATGTACTTCGGGGAAAGCATGTAAGCGAGGAAATGACTGCTTGACAATGCTTTTTCATATCGTTTGACAAATATTTTTTTCTGAGCTGAATTCAGGACTGCGTACAATTCAGTTTTCAAATTTTTCCAGATTTTCACAGCATCGGCAATATTGCAAGTATTAGATTGAATTTTGGCCGAAGCAATCGAGATTGGTTTCAAGATAGCAACTAGGTCTTGCGCGGTTCTTTTGATGGAGATGTCGCATACTAATTTTTTTATATCCTTGTCAATCTTGTCTGGGTATTCCTCACATATTTTCAACAATGTGAGCCAATTTTCCAGGAAAATTTCTAAACACGCACACATCGTGTTCCATCGAATTTCTAAGGGAAGTACAAGATTGTGACCGTCTTTGTGTTCATCAAATTTTGCTCTCGCAAAATGGTTATTACGAAAGTATTTAACAATTTTTTCAACGTGCTTCGTTGCAGTAGGCATGTCAAAATCTTTGGCCAATAAGTTCAAATTATGCGCTCCACATCCAATAGTGATAATGTTCGCATTGGGTCTCGATAAATTCTTATGCATCGCTAACATATTGGGTGCATTATCGGTTACTATACTACCGATGTCACACTCGTACATGTCACATGTTTTAGTGATGGTACTTTCAACAAATGAAGTCATGTACTCTGCCGTGTGACTATGTCCTGATGTGTCTTCAGAATCTACCAAGTACGCATTGCCCATCTTGTCAACCACGCAAGAAGATATGATTGACTCGTTTCTTACATTAGACCAACCATCAAGTGAAAGACACACAATCTGGTTCTTTAGAGCAGTCGCCATGTTTGTTTTCTCCTTCTCATACACCTTATCCAATAGTTCACCTCCAACTTTCTTTCTGTTTGGTAGATCATAGCCAGGCCTCAACATATAAACAAATTTTTTGAATTGTGTGTGTTCTACCAATTGAAAAGGAGAATTTGTCCCGAAAATAAAACAACCAACTTGTTCGTCCAAATCTTTTTTTTTTGTTTATCTGTGGTGGCGTGGATGAAATTATTCATGGTGTTTGATGTCTTCACTTTTTTGGTGGGTTGATTCGAATCAGACATTGATGGTCGCTTAGTCCCTGATTCTGAATTAAAAAAGAAAGAAAAAATTTAAGTTTTATCAAATTAAATCTTATAAAAAAAAATAAATAAGAATTAAATTAAATGTAATTAAATATGCGGTTCGACATCAATGCATACCTTTAGACGAGCTTTGTTGTGTTTCAGAAACAATAGGACATTCGTTCTGCAAATGTTTCTTCATGCGTGCTACCAATCCAGCCATTTTCTTTTTGCAATGATTACATTGCGCACGCGAGTATGATGTTCCTTCTTTAATTTCTTCATAATCCTCCCAAATGTCGTCTCTCTTTCGCCCAGACATTTGAAAAGGTTTTTGTTTTCACACCTAGAGACATCAAAACAATAATAATCATAAGTATGTTAAAACAATAATAATTCGCACAGGTTACGATTTCAAGCAATGTAATATTTTCCTAACCACTCGTACATTCCTTTGTCCGAATACAGATTGTGTTTAATATTTACCTTTGTAAAATGAAGAATATCACTACAAAATACTGTTTTGTTACTAAAACACAGCTCTTAAAGAAAACTCCAATGATTCGATGTGTTCTGAAATCACCGTACCGGGTAAATATTGAATTGTCTCAGTATCGAATCGAATTGTCGATTTTTTTCGCTTGGTTATTATGTTTTTTTTATTTATAACAAAAAAAACTGTTTTAAAACAAAAAAAAACGTTTTAAAACAAAAAAACGTTGTTGTTGTTTTTTTTTTTAACATGTTTTTTTCCATCCCAATGCAATTGATCTTGCAAGAAAAAATATTTACAACAGAAAATTTTGAAACTTTTATTACAGGTAATTATTTCAATTCCTTTGAAGAACGTAGTTAACACTTTCAGGGCCGTATTCATAGGCGACACTTGTACGATAAGTAAACTTTTAAGTAATAAGCATTAGTGAACCCTTATGACAGTTTCGTATTCATATACTTACTCGAGAGTGACACCCAGGAAATATTTCGCTACACAATGTTTCACAACATTTCTTTATTGGATAGTAGATATGGATCCAGAAGGCCATTTTAATCTTCTTTATAATTATGGCAGTTCTTTTAAGTGTATGAATAGCTTCTGGTTTGATCTACAGACTATCAACAGAAAAGAAGTTATAAATTTCAGTTAGTTTCTTCGATGCATAATTTCCTGTGCAGATAATGGCTATTGATAGAATTTTTCCAGTTTTGCGTGATTATTAAGTGTAATTATTGACGTATGGTTTTTGTACAACATATGATGGGTATTTAATGAACTTTTTAATATTTCTTGATACCACTTCAAATATTTCTGTAATTATTCTACAAACTGAGGACTGACTTATTCTATAGAGGTCTTCACATATCAACTGAAAAAAATAATAAAATAAAAACACTTTCATTGTGATCATCATTGTACAACAACGTATAAAACATGGTCCTTGTAGGATAACTTGCAAAATACGCCCAGTGGTTTGCAATTGAAGTCAATAAATTACGTAACTGAAATGATGATGTTGCATCAAATCTGTGTGCCATTAGCATTTTTAGGACTAGTGGTAATGGTTATCCTCTATTCCTCAAGCCCACGTTGTGAGAGAGCAACAGAGACACTAATGTTTACAATTGTATCCTTATTAAAACAATCTCTCTTCTTAAATTCTTGTTGCTTATGCATTTCCAAAGGATTTTTCATGTCTCTCAAATATTGTTTTGGTATATGATCTTGTGTTTAGATTTCAATAATTTCAAAAACTCATAAAAATCTTTGATGTTATACCATGTTGAAAAATTAGGGTGCACTTACAGTATAGATAAGCTCAGTTATAAGAATAAGTTAATGTTTAAGCATCACTTAAGTGACGACTATGAATTGAAAATGCGAATAAGTAAATACTTAAGTGATCCTCAAAAATAAGTGTTGACTATGAATATGGCCATGAGACCCACTCGCTTGGTGACTTTTTGGGCACCAGAACTCAGGATATTTCAAGGTATTATAAGTTACATTAGTAAGGATTTTGGTGAATCAAGTACATAATCCCTTAATAATTTAGAAAATTTGGTTTTTCATTAATATAAAACAAATGAAAAATAAGTAAAAGTGCCAACTTTTATATTTTATTGACATACTTAAGTATATTACGAAAGTACAGCGTAGAAAATTGTACAACAACTTACATTTTTCAGAATAAGAATTTTCATATATTTCATTGAAAGCTTTTTTTCTGAATAATTTTCCAAAAAGTCGTTATTTTGTGGCATGCTGAATGTAACAACTCTTCAAACAGAAAACAACAAACATGCCACAGTACAGAACTCAGTCTACCACTGCAAACTAGTACAATAAGTAAATGACATCACCCTCTTGCATTTCAAAAAAATAATTCTCAAATAGGCTCATAAATCACAGCACAACACAGCTGTCAATGGAGACCTGTCCTCATTGCCTAAAACCGACATATCTTTGGCACATTTGCATAAAGGCAAGGAAATGTTAGCCCAACCCTTGCTCGGGCTTAGGACTCTCAAGCATTAAGAATGCCCGAGTATAGGTTGAGCTTGGGCTTCAATGTGTTAGGAAGGGCAAGCTAGTCAGGGATAGCTTATCTATGTGGCATTGTGTACATTTGATTCATTCTCATGGTGGAAAAAGTGGAGGTCATATGTAGTCTTAGTTCTGTGGCATTGATGTAATGAGTCACCTTCATGATTGTTTTGTTTGATAGGTGAGTAATGAATTCTCAATATTTGCTGAATGTATTGGATAAGGTAATGAATTGCAATAAAATGAACCACTGAAAATTAAAGAAAAGATTTGGGATTGTAATGTGTCTGAGATTTATTTTTCTCTGAATACTAATAAGAACTACAAGAAAATACCAACCAATACTACAAGAAAATTTGTACTGTTTGTTCTTTTATTTGCCCTAGTGAGGCAGTGAAAGAACTAGTTCAAAGATGCTCTTTGAAGTAGGAGGAAAATATTAAAAGAAATAGCAACAGAGGAGAAATAAGGAGAAAGATGAATACAACAGTTTTGACAAGAGATAGGCATTTGTAAGGAAAAACCTGAATCATAGTTTAGTTTTTTCTTTATTATACTACTGTTAATGTGTAAAAACTAGAGGTACCTCCACTGCACATTATTGGAAACAAATTCATAATATTGAAATATTACATTTTGTGTCCTAACACCTCAGCTGCAGCTTGAAAATGTCCAATTCAACCAATTGAAATAAAGGGTTTGTGGTGCATATGTGTGTTTATTTTGATAGTCAATAACGGTGGTTTTTTTTACTTTTATGAATGAAACAAACTGTTACAGTATTTGCAGTATACTATAGTAGTTATGTTGTAAAGTATGTGTTAGTAAAGTTTTTGTTCATGGCTAACTCCACTAACTATAATGACCCCTTTTTTAGCTGGCTTGTTCAAAACACTTCAAAATTTTCACATTTTCTTTTATGACATCCTTCACAGTAACACAGTTTCAACAACTTTCATACAATATCATCTTCAGACTTCTATTGAGTATTAATATATCTAAGTAAACATATTCTGTTTAAATCGGTTTAACTCAACTTCCATAACTGTGGACAACAAATATATAAATTTAGTTTCTTTGAGGTGCCTTGTCTTTGCATAAATGCTTTTCCCATTAATTTTGAATACTTAATTTTGTATAATAACCTTATGGCTTATAACTTTAGTACATTGTCATCTCCAGAGTTCTTTTTTAATATTAATATAACAAAATTAGCACAGTCTGTTTAAATGGACTTGATTCAACTGCCAAAACTGTGGGCCACATTTATACCAATTTTGTTTCTTTTGATACATAATAGTTATTTAACAAATCTTAAAAATCAAAACTTTCTTTGATATGTAAACCACCTTCGTTTCATTCAACTGTCTCTTGCCAGTTCGCCATAAATAATGGATCGACGAAATATGTATTAGTCAGTTGTAAGTTAAATCTATTACCATCGTTAAATCTGTTTCCTTTCACAAGAATAATATCTATCATAAGATCATCACGATTGGCAACAAAAGATCTTCAAGAATTTGAAACTGGTACATTGCTTTTTGTGAACTGCCAGTGCATCAAAAGAAGTGCAGGAATTTTGAATTTTCTTGCAATTCTTCAAAAATAGACTGTTTGCCGAGAATGCCAGCACCACTTTCTTAATTATTTTTTGCTTCATATGAGGGAAAAATTTAAAGAAAAAAATTGGATCAATTTTTGAGAAAATATGGGTTTAAGTTGGTTTCAAAATTCCTGTTTAACACAGTATTGCACCAAAATTGTGTGTATTTTCAAAAAAATTGAACATGATCTTACTTGAAGTATTGTTTTTGATGAACAGATTTTATTAAGGAGAAAAGGTTATCCTAGTTTTTCCAGAGGTAAGAAGACTACGAAAAAAGTTTAACTTTTGCAGTTAAAAAAAATTAGGGAGGGCAATGATAGTGTGACCTACACCATTTCTTTGTGTTTTTTACTCTATCAGAAAAACAAACAAACTTTTGAGCAATTTTTGAGAATGTTTTGAAAACGTTGAGTGTTCAAGTAAAGTATCCCCAATTCAAATCCAAAGTGCCACAATTTAAATCAGATTAATCACAAACATCAATTTTAGTGAATGGTTTGTGCTTATGGTTTAGCTGCTAGTATTCTTCAGACTTTTTTGCAGTCAATAGATTTCACAGTATTGAAGACCTACACAACCTGTTACAGGAAGTAATTTATTGTATACAGGAACAAGATTTATCTTGTTCCTGTATACTTTTACAATACTTTTACTATCCTTTTATATACAATACTTTTACTATCCTGTGTAAGCTGTGGGCTAGAAAGTAAAGTTGTCAATCTTTCACGAAATGAAACGCCAAAAATAATCTTTTTAAAACTACAATCTCACAAACGGTAACGGAAGTTGGAAGACATGTTGGTTGAAGGTGAAATAAGGCTTGTAGCCTTACTCTTTAACTTGCAGAAAAAACACTTCATTTACTCTTTTAATTTAAAATTTTTTAAAATGGTAAATCATGTAACAAAAAAATTTGAAAACACAATTGTGTTGTGAGTAAAGGAATTTGACTCTTCATGACTCCTCAAGTAATCAGTATTTATTTACACAACAGACCTATTTCCCCAAATGAAATTATGTATTACCCATAGTTGACGTACATACAGAAGTTAACGTAAGAAATATTAAAATTACAAGTTGGTAATAAATAATTCTACTAGCTGATATCCAATATTCTTTGTTTCAAGCATCTTATAAAACTTGCCTCATACCTAATTGTTCATCGTTCAAATATCCATTGCAAACTCTTGTTAAACAAGGTATTGGTGAACAATAGTAATTTTGTGTTTTGCAAAACATTTCTTTAAATAAAACATTCCTTCTTGTATTACATGGATTATTCTGGTGAACAAATAAATTTCTTAATTTTGGGCAATCAATGTTAGTATTAAAAAGATTGTACATAAATTTATTCCTGTAATACACGTGCTGACTGTGAAGATGGTAATTTAGATTTCAGGGAAGTGTCTGAGTAATCATGGAAATAAATTGACATAGGATTTTTAATCTTGAATGACGCATAGCTGAAAAATCTATGTTGCACTCTCTCTAATTTTTGTATTGCAAAATTCACACTTGGAGACCATACTACTGACCAGTACATCAATTTTGATTTCACTAATGCATTATACAAATTCACTATTGTATCAAGTTGTTTAAAGTGTGATGTTTGTCTTTTTATACAATTTAATAGTTTTAAATACTCAATAACAATATATTTAACATAATAATAAAGTAGACTTTTTGGATCTATCCCTACTCCTAGATCTTTAATTTGTTTAATTTCTTCAATTGTGACATCTCCAATCAAATACAAATTCTGAAATTTATTATTACCTAACATCTTAATAATTTACACTTGTTATAATTTGCCCATTTTTCAATTCAATTGGAGCTTATTTTCTGTACACCATAAGTTCAGTGTGTCATTGTCTTTTGGTAGAAGTCTAGAATCTTCTTCCTCGTCAATAATTCACTAAAACTTACAATCATCTGCATATGATACAAAAGAAAGATTTCAAAAACGTGTATTATATCATTTATGAAAGTTATAAACAAAATTGATCCCAAGTAGTACTCCTGATGTTACATTAATTTAACGAGAGTTAAAATGTCTATATTTTACTAGATGCGTTCTCTGTCTCAAATAACTTCTTGAGCATTCCACGAAAAATCCTTCAAAACCCATTTTTTCAAACTTTTTCAATAGAATATCAATATCAACTTTATCAAACACTTCACTGAAATCCGCGTAAATTACATCTATTTGTTTGCCGTTATCCTAGTACTTTTTCACATCATTAGTAAATAGCAGTAATTTTTTTGTGGTTGATTTACCATTTACAAAATCGTGTTGTTATTCTGTAATATTTTTTTAACTGAGATTTCAGGGTATCAAATAGAATATTTTCAAACTTTTTGACATCATTAATTAAGATACATACAGGTCAATAGTTTGTGATATCATTTCTCTTACTGGATTTAAAAATCAATGTAAAGAAACTCTTCTTCCAAACTTTTGGGAAGGAGTTTGTTGAAAGTGATTTGTTAAATAAAATAGCAATGCGAAATCACTTGCACAATCTTTTAATATTTTTTCTGGAATTTCATTAGGACCAGCTACAAATTTATTTTTCAAATGTTATTGTTCGGTCATTAGTTTTTCCACATAATAATAATAATGGGTGCCTTTGTAAAAGGGGGATAAGCCAAGTTTTTGTCCAAACCTAGTATGCCTGGTCATTGCTTTAGTAGTATACTATCATTGTATATAAGGGGATAAGTGATTTTTCAATTTTACCATTAAAGTTAAATGACAAAATTGAAATGTCTCTTATTCCCCTATACACAATGATAGTATTGTAGTAAAACGATGTCCTAGCATACCCATTTTGGACAAAAACTTGATTTATCTCCTTTTACATGCACACCTGCCAATTATTTTTGCGTTGTAGATACCCTTTGAAGCACTTGCACATAACTATTTTTAAGAAATGAGGTGTGAAAAGAAAGGATTTCTTCTTAAAGTGATGAATTGCACTTTGACTTTCGATAGGTTGAAAAAGTTTGTCGCAATGAAGCAGGTGCAAATCAAATCTGCAATACATGACCTGCGTATGGTTTATTTATTTACACATCGTCAATCCTACATTAATAAAAACCAGTGTCCTATGGACTTATACACTGGTTTTTGAGGTTCAAAGGGACGAGTTGTGTTCATGATAACATACTTACAAAGAAAATATATAGGACCATCTGTTACATTTTTGGTGAAAATGAAATGTGTGGTTGCAACTCTTCTTAGCGGATGTTTTTTCAGGCTACTACTTCTACTCACACCAGAACTTAAAATTTGGAGAATTATCAGGTGACTTATTGAAGAAAATTTCTGTGATTTCAAGCTTTTATTCTAGAGAATACCATTCCATTCTTGTATTTAGATCAGAATATAATTTTTTTAGTTGAAATTATTCCTCAAAAAGGAATTTTCTTAAACAATTGTTATCCTATGCAGTGTCCTGGCGAAACAATATCTAACAACCTGTCATTCCCTTGGTGCCATGGTGTTGGTGCATGTATTTCACATAGGCACCATTAGAACACAGCGCTAAGAAATGCAAAATGGTTTTGGAATTACGTCTTCTAAATAGCTCCAAAAACAAAATTATCCTTTCCACAGCAGGAGACTGAACTGATAATGATGTGCCATTTCATTTCTCTTTATTGTTGGACTGGAAGGGGTCTAACTGTAAGCGACTCATGGATGGAGTTTAGTTAATACTGTTTCAGTATATGAACAGGGGAAAAATTGAAATCGGAGAAACTTATAATGTAAGGAAATTTTGTTAGTTAAAACTAATGGCAACTGTTGTATACTCGTGTAGTGTATTTACTCAAAACTTTTTGTCGTAAATATTTCAGTCAGAAAATACAGTGTCTCCTTGTATTCCCAAATTAAGTCCAGCCATTAGGATCTGTTGAGAAAAAGAATACTACCATGTCAACAAGTTGCAAAAACTATTTAAGAACAACAAACAGTCTTCCTAGTTACATTTGTAGGTGGCTTCTTGCATCTTCTGCAAATTCGTTGAGTAATTTATGTTTTTGAATGGATCCATTAAGAGGGAATATCCAACAAATGACATTGTAGTATGTGAAATCTAACTAAAATTAATAAAAATAATGCCCGACATTTTGTGTCACAAAGGGCTGTTTGAGACTGTTTGCTGGACTAATTAATGGATGTCCAAGATGAGTCCTTGATTCTTACAAATTAATTGGAATTCAATGGAGATTAGACGTTGGACAGACTCTAGGATGTTAGCCGAAGGTTGGAGCTGCACCAGAATTTGGATGCCTGTAGCGTAGTGTCACTGTCCCTTTTACGTGTGAGGTTGCAAATACGTTGCTATTCTGAAAACCCCTGTGTATGAAGGGGTACATTTTTGTTAGTTCACAAATTTATTGATATTTTTAAATTTGTTGTGGAATGCATAATAAATAAATAAATAGGTTTGTGATGTGAAATTTAAATGAAATTTTGACAAAAAGATGTTCCGCTTTTGTTTGTACTGAATTGCCTGGAAAATGTATAAACCTATGTAAATTCTCAAGCTTCGGAACTGTCATAATTTGTGCCAAGAACACCAATATGAGAATTATTAAAATGCAGGAGGATTGTGGTAATTCATTACTAAATTCCTTATTGGAAAAGATTCCACTTTTCTAAGGATGTATGAAATGTATGCCTTTTTGAGTAGCATATCATACATTTTCAGGATTTACTACCTAATTAACTGTGTAGACCAGTTCAATACTGATGATAAAACAATAGATTTCACACATCTCAAGTATCTCTCCTCCTGTTCCTCTCTTTACTGTCTTATCCCTCTAAACCTCAAAAATTGTTAAAGTTTTAATTTTTTTTTTTTTTTTTTTTTTTTTTCAAACCTAACTTTACCTTCACTATTGAAGTTAGTCTTTTTTAATGCTATTTATTGTTCAGAATTTGATCTTTAAATATTTCATGTATTTTTTGAAAATAATTGGTTTTTGCAAACTTTTTGTGGCAAATTTTACAACAAACAATCCAATTTTCTAATAAATGACTCCAAATTTTTACTTGTAGAGAGACCACAAAACTCTCAATTCAAAATCTACCCCTATTTATAACAAAATACAAAACAAAACTCAAGAAATTCGGTATGCCTAAGATATTTAAAGCTGAAGTTAATTAGTAAAGTAGTGAAATTATTTAGGGATACAAAAACATCTGTACGACCAGACAATGTAAATATTCTAAGTCAGAGAATGAGCATTGGGGGAAAAAATTTAAAAGTAATAAATGAAATATGGATTGACCGAATTTATAATTCCCTTTGCATAGAGGCACACTAAACAACTAAGGCATTGTTGGGAAATACCAGCTGAAAATAGTAAGTCGTTACACATGAAAACATCTTCTTGCTCATGATCAAGTGTGAATGACATAACATCAAAAAGACAACAGAAAATATTATATAGTACACTAGTGGAACTTGGCAGACGTCCTGCCTTCCATCTCTCTCCTTCCCTCTCCCTTTTCTCTCTGTGTATCTTACCGTCCCTGCCCCCCTCTCCCTCTCCCCCTCTCTCTCTCTCTCTCTCTCTCTCACACACTCACTCTATTTCTGTCCTCTCTCTCCCCCCCCCCTCTCTCTCTGTTTCTCTCTATGCATAGTTTTTTTTAAATATTTGATAAAATACATAACCTCGCTAAATCATGTGTCTAACACAAGAGGTTGCAAAGCATTCCTCAAAAGTTTTAAGGAAATAAAATTTACTATCGCTTCATCTTCATGCAAACGATTGATAGCATTAAAAAGGCATCAATTTGCATCAATTAGAAGATAAGGAAAACAAAACAACTTCCTGACACACTTACTCCTCCACACAATCATCACTAGCAACGCTACCGCCTCTGTCGCTGCCACCAAGAGAATTTATTTTTCAGGGATTTGCTTTGTGGAAAAAGTTGACATTATGACCTTGATAGTGCCAACTTCATTTAAACATTAAAAGAAACTTTTTTAAGAATATCTTCAGTGCCAAATTGCTTTTTTAAATGTTGTACCTATACATGTAAACAGACAACTTATGTAAAATGTAAAAATGTATCATTATTTGATTGCAATGAAATTAATTCCATATCACTTTTTGTTGCTAATATAGCCTACTACTCACTAGCTTAGAATTGTGTTTTAAATGTTAATTACTGCCTCAGTTTCTAAGTTTTAAAAGTTTTAAATTATGAATGTTTAAAATGAAAAATCTACTTTCAGGAGACAAACTTGGAAGAGTGGTCCACATCATCCAGTCTCGGGAACCATCATTGAGGGATTCTAATCCTGATGAAATTGAAATCGATTTTGAGACTTTAAAGCCATCTACATTGCGGGAACTGGAGTCATATGTCGCCTCCTGTCTTAGGAAAAAGCCACGTAAGCCATACTGTAAGTTTCATTACTAACGGCAAATTTGCCGTAGCATTTCCTGTAAGTACTAACTGCTTTATTTTCAAAAACCTAAGAAACAAGTCTTTATTATGGTAAATCTTTCTTTCTTCTTCCTCTGAGCTGTAGTCAAATTAGAGGAATTGTAAGAAATGCATTGGAGATGAAATGCAGTTAGGAAAACAGAAATTAAAGGGATGAAGTTGGTGGCTAAAGAAAAAAAGGAAAGATAGTATTTAGGAAATAAGGAGATAAGGAAATTAAGTATAATTTCATAGTCTGTTGTTGCTGTTCCAGTAGAAACTCAATTAGCCTATCCTTTTTCCATTCTGCAAAACCATTTTGTCACTAATACCAATAATTCTTGTGTAATGTTTTTAATTTTATTTATCTTCAGAAGATTATTTAATCTTCTAATTGCTGGATCTTGCTTTACATTCCCACCCTCATTATTAATTTTTTAAAATTAAAATTAATGGTAAATTTGGCAAATCTTGCAACACTGCCCCCTCCACCCTGTGCTTATCTATTTTTGTTTTTCTGCATTAATTCCTTTCTTTTTCTTTCATTTCTGTTGAATGTGGGTGCATGAATTTGAAAGTATTGATGTGTTGGAAACTGAAAGAATGTATTCTAGCTCTATCTTATATTAATTGAGAGACATTTACAGAGATTTAATGAGTTTTGGGAGGTACAATGCATTTTTCTGCTCTTGGATACTGTTCAAAACGGCTCGATGTGAATTGCCGTTTATGCTTTCAGATTTTAAAAATTTAGAGGATATTTAAGTATATCAGTTATGTTTACCATATTTGCTTAAATACTTTCTTCAAAAATTATAATAAAACTGAAATAGGTTTATTCTGATAAACAGAATTTTCATAAGTTGTTTTCTTGTTTACTTTTTATATTCATCTAGTCTCTTCATAAATCACAACGAAGAGCATATAGGTCTGGAGTTTCTAGTGCTTAGTGTTAGGTGTTGGTGAACTCCGCTTTATTCCATTTTTACCACCAGACATTATTGTATAGTGTGCTCTGTGGGTATTGCATCAAATTTTGGGGTTTATCAAATGCTGAGTATACTGAAGTGTGAGTCAATACTGCCTGTAATTCATAGTTGATCACTGAAGTATAATACTTCAGTTTGAAATAGTTCTTTCCTTAAAATTTGAATTGCAACCATTTTATTTTGCTTAAGAAATTAACTTCTGTTAGTTAACAGTATTGCGGCTTGGGCCAGTTACCACATTTACACATTTCATTTGTATAGTTAGTCTTGTAAGTCATCATTGCATCACAATTTCCATTCATTTACTGTAAATTAAATTCGACACAATTATAGTTCTGCAGTCGCAGTTAATTTTTAGATGCTACCTAGGCATTGCATTGGTTAAGTTAAATGGGATGACCAACTATAGGCTCTCAGTGAAGGGCAGCAGGGCATTGAGAGGTGTATAGCACCATGATGCTAGCTATATCTAGGTTTGGAGAAAGGATCAGAGTTGTCAGGTGGAATATACAAAAGACTTCCAGAATTCAGATTACACTCATGCTTACTGTGTGCTCTGTTGGATGTAGGCAAGATTTCAGAGAGCCTTTGTCTCGGAAAAATAAGAGCAATGCCTAACAAAAACATTGGTATTTCATCAAGATAACCTTACTAATGCTGTCAACAATGGACTTGAACATGGTTTATTTCCCTCCTTTTTTTAGATAAAGAATTATTGTTTCATTATTTAGAACATATATTATTAGATCCTTTCTGAACCCTAGTGATAAATTTCTCTTTCAACACTTGCCAGATATTTACAAAACAATTCAAAACTGTCAGCAAGTGTAATGGCTTCATGGAAACTCCAGTATTATAGGCGGATCTTTAAAAGATGTTAGAAGGAATTAACATAGCATTATTTTCGTGGCCCATGTTTGTCTGAGAGGAGTTTACAATAATTCAAATAAGTTGAATATGAGAGAACATATGACTTGTGAGTAGGCTATGAAGGTCTACATGAAGGTAGGGTATAAGTTGACTTATGAAATCTGTCCGTAGCCTCCATCATATTATCAGGTACTCAGCTGGTAAGTGGCTACACGTAATAATACCAAATAGTTCTCCTTCACCTATTTATTTATTAAATATTTAATGCCTTTCTTGGAAAGCTCTTTTTTACTCCTAATTCACACTAATTACAGTGTTACCTTGTTCTTTCCCAAGGAGGTCTTCATACCATGCCATGCCCACATTCCTTTGTGCTAAATTTCTGAGGCGGGTTGCAGGATATACATTTTTGTTTGTGTTCTTTATAAAATACATACTTGGGTACTCAAGCTAAATCTCTTCCACGTGACTCTTCCAAAGTATAAACATATTCCACAAATTTTCTTACAATTTCGATTTTAAATACAAATTAAAAATAACTCCAAAATGTTACTGTAATAATTCAGGGCTTTGAAATACTTATGTACTAAATTTTTAACAACTCCACATTAAATTTAATTTGCAGGGCCCTTAGTAAAGGTAACCTAGGTTTTTCTTGTATGTTCCTGTAGCATAAATTTTAGAATAAAGTCTGTTAAATGTAAGCAATCTGGATTAATGCAGTCATATTTTAATAATTGAAATCAACTTCATCAATGAAACAAAACCTCTAAAAAAGAAAAAAAGAAAGTTATAAAAAAAGAAAACAACAACAGAATCAAGTTCGTTGTGTAAGGGGGGAAAAAATGGGTACAAGAAAAAACGTTTGTCAATAATGTCATAAATGCAATAGGTCATATAACAAATGTATTAGTTTTTGGATCAGTTGCATATTGCATTTATTGCTTTACTTCAGAAAATTCTTCACTACTTTTCCTGAAAAATTTCGTCTAAAAGTAAAGGATCAAAAAGGACAATGCCATATCTAAAATGGCTGGCTGAGTCATTTGATGAGCAGGAAGTTCATATCTCATCATTGTACTCTGGGATTAATTAAAGTCACATTAATACATATCATGGTGTAGCTATGACGAAATGTAAATTTCTAAAAATTGGTATGTTATGACAGGTTTGTTCAATATGTACACATTATGTAAAATAAGTCACTTAATGAGTTGATACATTAGAAATGAGAGTGTTAATTTAAAACATTTAGTTTCTTTTTCCCTTTAAATTTTAAAAGTATTGTTAAATCTTATGAGAAAGGTTTGTTAACACTTCAGGTAAAATGGGGGGGGGGAGAGAAAAATACTGCTTTAGCTGTTCATGATGTAAATGAATGTGTTTTTAAGGTGTTCCATTTTTTGGAGAGTAATATGGCAGATATCAAACACACTCTCTGTTACTGGGGAAAGTTTTACAGGTGATCTGTGCATGAAAAATGTATTATTATACAGAGTATAAAAGTTATTGAATTCTAAAATCATTTACCCATACATGTGCAGAAATACATTTCTTTATTTTATATTTAAAGGTCTTTGTTTGGTGTTCCATTTATTGAAAGCATAAAATATGTTAGTGATTGTAAAGGAACAAAAAAGGCAATTACTGATTGCAAGTCTTTACTGAGATGAGAGTTAATAATTATTTAACAATATAACTATTTACTAATTCTTGAAAACATTGTTTAAAAATATTTACATTGTAAATATGTAATTTGTTGGGCCTGGAAGTTCTTGCATTAATTTTGCTGAAATTAGTCAGAAAAAGTAAAAATGAAAACTTAATTTTCAAACAATTAGACCTAAACATTAAAAAAAAACAATATTAATTTCGCTAAAACCACAAGTTTAAAAGGGCATAAATATGTACCAAATGAATATTAAAAAGAAAATAGTCTAAATAAAGAACAAAGGTATCAAATTTCAAATTTATGTGTAGTTTATAAGAGATTTTTTGTGATCAAAGAGAACTAGTTGTCATCAATGAAAGGAATCCATGGTGTTGAATAGTTTTCGGCAGCTGTTTTTAAAACTTCCGATACGTGGAGGCTGAGTTAAACACTTCCTTCTTGAAATAATGTGATAGTGTCCACTCTTGCAGATGGGTTTCCAGCTTATTCAAAAGGGAGAAAGGAGAAAAAAGGAAGAAAAGGAAATAAGATCAAAATATTTAAAATAGATTTAAAGAAATATTTCCCTTTCCCTCCAAAATGGGGGGGAAGATCTCCCCAAAAAATTGCAAACGAGTAGACTTCAGTTTGTGTAGAATAATAATAATAAAGAGGAATGCACTAGTGCACGGAAGTTAGTTGTTGAATTTCCAGGGTATAGTTGTTAGTAACAAAGGATAGGAAACACTCTCATGAAGGGCATGTGCAAAAATTTAGCGAGAAGTCTTTAAGAAAATTTTATTTCCATAGGATATGATGTGTTATGATTCACTGTGTATAGAGACGTGTTTTTGTAGAATATGCTTTTGAGGACTTCCAGAATTCTGTTAAAAATAAGCACCAAAAATTTTTTATTAAAACTATGAATGTGGATGCATTGTTAGTGTATTCATGCCCCTTATAAATCATTTTTGTTTTCGTGCAAAATGTAATTTATAGTTTACATTCTTAGAATGTAGCATATGCATGGGACCAAGTCATAAAAACTATAATTATGTCGTGATTATTACAAACTTATTTGAAAATTTTCTTTTTAGGCGCGAATGCAACATTGCAGAGCACCTATTAGCAACATGTGATCCGTCCATTCACCTGTCTGCTCATATGCATGAAACAACTCTCCCTACCTCATTGTGAATATGAATTGGGAAGTTCTCAGATCTGTAAATTTACTCATTGGATCAATGTTATTGTATTAAATTTGCTATTTCAGAATTATTTATTAAGAATATATCTTAGAACATTTCTGAGGATTTGCCCTGGCAAACTCTTTTTGTTTGAAAATTGGAAGTTTTAAGTAAGTGTTCCAGTTAAAAAATATTGGAAGGGGTAAACTCTAGCACATAGATGTGTATGGAGTCGCTTCATTTTAAATCAGTGAAATGAAAAATTCACAGTTCTCTTGTTTGGTTTTATCTTAATAATTGGCTTAACTCAAGTAAATGGATTTGGACAGAATTTTCTAAACCTAGGATGAAATATTGTTAAAATTGTAGCAATCGGAATATAATTCAATAGTAAGCAAATTCAATTTAACGTTGAAAAAATAATTTTAAAAGTAATAACTTTTTTTTAATTTTTACTCTTCTATTCTGAAGTAAGAATGTTTGAAAAGTGTAGAAGAAAAATATCTGTAAATAACATTTGAGATTTATGTGATTAATTTTTAGAAAGGAGGCCATTGGTAAATCAATATGTAAAATATATTTTTTCCTGAGGTATCATGTCTACTAATAGAGATTAACAGTTCCAAATGTCACTTTAAACACAAACTTTATTTTAAGCAAATTTACTTCAGTTAATTTACGTGATGATATGTATTTATTTCACTGTTTAATTTTTTGGGAATATTATCTACCTTATTAACTAATTGTGAATTTTCTTCTGTTATTGAAATCTGACTTTGTAATCATTGAACTTGATGTGTACTACTTTAACATTACTAGAATTTACAATACTACTATGCTGAAAATGACCCATTTATATATTATTTCTTACTTTGTGTTGGGGAATGCACTCATTTTCTCCTACTGTATTAATTTTTTCTATAACCAGAAGTTTGGTAAGAAACCTATGCTATTACTAAAATTCTACAATTTTTTTTTATGGTTATACAAAATTAATTTGCATTAATGTATGAGGAAAATTTCAAAGTAGTCTAAAATTTCAGGAAGTTTGTTTCTTTTTTATTTTCATTTGGTTTGCAATTGTAGTATTCTACTAGGGAATATGGGAAATCAGAGTTAATTTTGCCAAAGAAATGTGGGGAGGGTGAAATGTCATTAATACAATCTTCATTAAAATTAATTGAATGAAATTATGAAAAAAAAAAAAAGCTATCAGAATGCAAGTAATGAAGTTAATATTTTTTTTTTAATAAAACAGAAGAACTTTCCATTTCATCGTAGTTTGAATACAGTGGCCTTGCTAGTAATCAGTTTAGTAGTAATGACACTATCAATTAATTTTGTGAATGGAAATGCAGAGAAAATGTTTCTTAATTATAATGGCTATTAAATTCATGGGAGTGCATGTAACTGAATGGTTATGTAACAAAAAATTTGTATTTTCATTTTATGGCGTTTTCTTGGATGAATTTTGAGGTGAAAAGGGAAGAGTGATATGACAGATACGTGACTTTTTATTGCAGTAAGATTAAGGAAGTCTACCATATGATCCATTGCCTTTTTTGCTGCTTGTGAAAGTATAGAGTGAGTTAGGTTCCATTTGTTAGGAAACTGGAATTTAGAATATGTATTGCTTACGTGCCTGAGTATTGTAAATGTTTTGTGATTAGAAGTATGTGTGGTACTCCATTTAATTGATCCCATTGCTTGATTGAAGAAAATGATATTTCAAGTCCAAAGATAACCATTTCATTTCTTCATATTATTCACAGATTCTAAAATTAAAGATTTGTTTTCCAAATTTGACAAATAAGTTTCTTTACAAACACAGTTCATTTTGTTAAATTAAACACTAAATGCTGTGTTGTAAATACTAGCACTTGCCTTTCTATTGCACTACATGAAAAATATTGTCCCAAGTTGTACAATGAAAATTAATTGTTTTGGAGGGTAATTGTAGAATTTTGAATTATTAATAGAAACATTAGCTTATTTTTCTGTAAAATAATTGGTGATAATTGCATTGGTTTAAACTCGTTTTATGTCTTGAAGTATCATTTTGAAATAAAGTGAGTTGTTTCATGCTGGCAGAGTAATCGATATTAACGTTTAAATTGAATCGGTATCTTCTATATAACACATTTTGAATAAGTATTGGAAATATTGTAAAAATTATAATTGCATCTTTCTCACTGCATTTGTTCACATCATATACTGCAGTTACATTCTGATATTGCTTATGAAAGTAGTATAATTATTGAGCATATATGCAGTTTCCATTAAGAATTTTCCCACTGTTTCTTCGCTGTATCTGATTTTGGAAAGAGAAGTGACCTAAGGGCTTCTGCTTTCATTGTGGGGTTTGGCACAGACATTTGGATTAGGTATGAGCCACCTATGCTTATAGTAACTTATTTCTCATCTTCTGTACCATCCGACTACAAGAAAATCAGTCTGCAACTACCTCCTAATCCATCTGCCTTTACCTCTCGTTTGAGTTTCTACTGTTTTAATTGATTTTTTTACAAATAGATTTTGAATTCCAAGAAATATTTTCAAAATAAGGAAGAGCAGTTAGTTTTACTAGGGAATGCTATGTTGTGTGTGGTTCTGATTTTTGCATGGCGTTTAGTGTGGCATAAATTGTATTTTTTTTTTTCAGCATCCTAAACCTACTGAACTCGAGAAGGAAACATCGTAAATTCATGTTTTGTGACGCATTTTGTACTTGTAGCATCAATCTTGTAAATGAAGTCTTGTCTTGTTTAACATCAGTGATCTAGTTTGTGGATTGGATTTTAATAAGTATTGTACAAATGCTATTGTAATGCTATAAAAGCGCACAATGCAAACTACATATATTTTGTACTTAATCTTACATTTTGCAAATCAATTTTTTAATTCAAATTTTAATAGTTGAAATGAAGGTGAATTTTGGGTTATTTAATTTTTTAAAACAGTATTATCACACCTGAGAGATTGATGCTGCAGATGCTGTGTACCTGATAGTTGGAATATAGTAATTTCGTCACAAGTTTTGAAAATATAATATAATTTTTTGCAGATGACCTCTGAAATAGAGGTTATGGATAGTTTGGCTTACCTACCAGGTGCACAGCCACAGAACCACACACAAATTTTTGCTAACAGGTGTTGGGTAGGTATAAGGGGATGAAATGGGATGCATACTGCTATTCAGCTGTTTAAAATTTCTCAAAAGAGCACGCACAAGGGTCACTCAGTTATTTGACATCATTTTAGGTCAAAACATTATCTCTGATAATTTTTTTTATTATTACTAATGCCTTGAGTTGTAGATCGCTTGCCAGGATAATGGCATGAAATCAAATGAAAATGGAATTTATTTCAGTTATTAGTTTGCAAGTGCAAAGAACATAATATTTTGTACATAGGTGTTTTTAAAGAAAAAAGAAACTGTGGGAATATTCATGAACATCTAGAAAATATTGAAAGATTCCACTGTCAACATGTGTTAATGGCACATTTTTGTGATTCAGGATAGTTGTGGAAAATTAGTTCAAAAATATTCTTGAAGATTTGTTCTCACCTAGAAATACAAGATCTTGTATTCAGGTGGTGTATAAAAAAGATATTGTAGATCATACATGTAAATAAAGATTTTGAGTACCTGTAAACCGCGTTTCTGATGTTATTAAATTCCTGCTGAGAAACTACTTGTACTTTGTGATAAAATGAGTGACTCTTCTGTTCTTTACAGCAAACGATACCAGTACTGCATAGTGGTAAAATTTCCTTCCTTTTGAAGGAGAGTATGCACACCCATTTTATCCTACAAATTTTAACCTTGTGTTGAAAGAAATTTGTTGTGCAGTTACGTTTCTAAAGTTCTTTTGTTTCAGCATATTTTACATTAGTTTTGTGTGGAATATAATTTTAGCACAAGGTGCAGGGGCCATTCAGTGATTTCATTTAAGATGTCAGCCATATTTCTTTCAGATATTGGAAATATTCTTGTGTTCAGCTTCACACTTCCTAATTTCATTTTGTATAACAATTGGCATTGACAATGTCACTTCTAATGAACTTGGACATATTCACATATTGTATGTTTTACATACATACAGTGTTAATTCTGCATTAACTGCTGATTTTAAACTCCTTATTTAATTAAACAAGATTTTTTAACAAACAAATTTTTTTGTACTATTGTTTTAATTCTCAGCATCGGTAGGTAATCAATATGAGGTAAGAAATGTGTAAATAAATTGATAAATTTTCTTTGTTGACTCCGTACTTTTTAAATAATTTGTATGAAGAACTTCGCTTTGCGAGTTTATTTTCAGTCAGCCTTTATCTACCAAGATGATATATTCGGAAAATCCATTACCTGTGTCAAACTAAGCAAAACTTCAAATTTTTGTTATTAATTTTTTAAGGATATTTATTGCGGGTTGAATTTTTCTACTGATCCTTGTAATCTTTTGTTTCATTTTCAAATTTTACTGTAGTAGATACTTTGCTCTCATAATTGAATTATTGCTGAAGAATTTCTCCAAAGTAAAAAACAGCTTTTAAGAATTCAAATTGGCAGATTTTTGCATCTGTTGCTTCTGTATTCTGGTAATTTTACTTCAGAGCTTCTGCACATACACACATACATATACATACACACACACACACACACACACATATATATATATATATATATATATATATATATATATATATATATATATATATATATATATAGACACACCACACACACACACACACACACACACTCTCTCTTCTCTCTCTCTCCTCTCTCTCTTTCTCTCTCTCTCTTTCTCTCTCTCTCTTTCTCTCTCTCTCTTTCTCTCTCTCTCTCGTATGCTGATAGCTGATATATAATTCATAAAGTAATAAATTTCTTAAAAAAAATGAATTGTTAATTTTTTCTGGTGATCATGATGATTCAGTAAATTTTATTGTGAGATTTTGATGAAACACAGTCAAGTGAGCATGAATTGATGCATTCCCATTTTATGAGTATGAATTGGTGTTTGAAGCAGCTGCCAAACAGAAAAGGTTTATTGTCAATTGTTAATGAAGTCATTAAGTTATAATTTGTTTGTAATTCTTCTTGTGGTTAATATGAATTGCATTGGTTTTATTGTGAACATAATCAGAACAATTTAATTTTTAAAGCAAAATTGGTCTTGGATTTGTAAAGTATCTTGATAGTTAATACTTGAAGTAAAAGTCTATTTATACTTGGTCCAGAGATTGTGGGTGGGTAATGAAGAAAAAGTTGTCACAGTGAGTAAAATGAACCTCCCAATGATTTATGTTGCAAAAACTTTTTCCTTATTTAAATTCCTTCAAAATATTGCTTAGCCGTTTTATATTGTGTTCATAATTGTGTCAATTAGGAACAGGTGTTCTCTTTACTGCTGTTAAATTAGATATGATGACAAAGAACATTTTGTTTAGTGCATCAGTTGTGGCTGCTATGTTTTATAAAACTTATAAAATATGCTATAAAATATTCTCAATTATTAATTGATAATGTTCTCTACTCGGATACCCCATTCTTCATTTATAATATTCCTAATTTTCGTATCCTGTTATTATTCTCACACTCACTCATATGTTTCAGCGATATATCTATTTTATTTTTCCCTAATATATTAAAATTGTGTGGAAGGATTTTTTAAACTAGAGGTGCTGAGATCATTTCATATTTTATTTAATTTGCAGCGGAGAAATCTTCTCCCTAAAAAATGGTTTCGCAAAAAGAAGTTCACATTTAAAATAATTCTAACTTCTACAATATTCAATCAAAATGGATGAATTTGTTGTTCTGACTATGTAGGTTTATGTCAAAAATGATTTTGCACACCCATGCTATTCTATCCAATCCCATCCCATCCCATCATATTCAATGTGGTGTCCAATTTATTTAAAACTTGTTTAAAAGCTTTTATATTTCTGAAATTCACTTTCTTCTTCATTTTGTTTTATTTTCTTTGTTTAGGCCAATTCTAACAATTCTCTTTTACACTTGCACAAATGCAAAGAAGGATGTTTGGCAGATGCTTGTTCCTTTCCATCATGTCTTCAAAAGATTTGACTGTTAGTGAGCAGGGAAAGTAATAATTAATCCATTTTGTCCGTGCAGTGTCCTAGGCTTGGTAGTCTTCTAACATGAAAGCAATGATAATTTAAAGAAAATTACTAAAGGGTTGCATATTGCCCAAATTTTAAGAAATATTTTGCTTATCGCCGACAATGCGATTAGTCAAATGCGTATTTAATTTCAGAATCTCAATTATACTGGTTAGTATAATGCATATTGTGTGCTATTCTACAATGACAGAGTTACGCTCATGGCTATACTGCGGGTGATGGAACTTTGGTATTGACGGCTATTGCGCACATGGTGTGGTTGCCAAACATACAAGCACGTGATGTCTACCGCCTTCACTACAGCTTTTCATGGCACGTGAACGACGACACAACACTACGACTCATTGTTTACACTCTATCGCGGCATATGTTTCATTTGGGTTCAGACTGGGTGCGGCACCCACGCTCTTTACCAAATCGTGCCTTTAGCCATGCACGTGGCAATGCATACAATTCATCAGCAATGCAGTTCAGCAGATGCTCACAAAACTGAAACCCAATCGGCCCAGTGCATGCTGTCACCAAGGAAACATAGAGACATGGCCAAACTGTCAATATCAATCTTTCGATCCCTCAAGAATAGCAATGCCACTGACTGGGGGTCCTAAGGTTTGAGATGGTGGTGTGCTTTGGACACTATCTAAATAGGGCAAATGCAGCCTCTGAAGGAAAATTCTCATGGCTGGCTCACTCTTCTCCTTCATTCTCTTTTGATGGGTAGTTTTCAATGGTTTCTCCTACCAAAAGCAGGCGAGTTCCAGAACAGTATCCTAACAAATGAGCCACAGACCACGTGACTTTTTCTTTCTTCTTTCCAATTAACCTTACACTAGCATGCATTCCACTTCCACACATATTGGGAGACAAATCGGGAGCTGAGGTGTTGCCTCAATGGGGGGTGATTCATGGAGAGTGAAATCCCCTGCAAGCTGACAAGTAGATCTGTGGGGGAGAAAACTGCCACCTCCTGTAATAAAACTTTCAGTACATTTAAGGAACTAATGATCACAGTTGTTGACATGCCCAGAAACAATCAGTCTACAATGGCCAGTGACTGGTAACGGCCTGTTTTTTCAACAGGAGTAAATGTTACTAAGTGTGAACACTTAGTGTAACATTAAAAGTGTTATATCATCAGAAATCGTTTCTGTGAGTGCACTAATAAAATTCGCTATTGAACAGAAATATCCTAGAAATTTTGGTTTTATTGTTGAGAAAACATGCCATAAATTGATTTGTCCAATACAAATTCCATGTGAAGGGACCAGGATTTGAAATCTGGTATCCAGAGAAGGAAGGTTAGCAATCTGATACTTCACAAAGGACATGCAAAGTATCAGTACTTCAAAGTTCACAAAGGACATGCAGTATCAGGTGGCCATTGGCACATCAAAATAATACTTTTACTTATTTAGTTCACATCACTCGTGATCAAATTTTGTCTTGCTGCATTCTTTTCACATGTGGAGCATGACACGACAAGTGATGATGATATAGGAAAAAATATTTTTGGTGAAAGTAAGAAACCCTGATAATTGGTAAAAATGTTGACGTTAAAAAAAAGTTTTAATTCCTTGACTTAAATGCCAGGACTGTTCATGCTATTGAACCTAAACAAGAGGAATAGAGCTTTATTGCCCGAAAAGTTCTGAAAAATAAGTTAACTGAATGAAAAGCGCTTGGCTGTAAAAAGGACAGTGGAAACCAGGAAAAGTTATAGAAATGTCTTTCATTCCGCAGAGTTTACTTTCCTTATTGTTTAAAGGGAATACATTGTGGTAAATTCCACTTAATAGTGCATCTTAAGACTGACTTTTGTATTTGAGGGCCTTTGCGACACAATAGCGAAGTGGCTTGCCTTTCACCAAGAAGTTCCAGGATTCCAATCAAATTATATGTGAAATTTGTTCCAACAAAACAAGTTTGCCTGTTTCCCAGGGTCTAGTCCAACCCCTGTGAAGCGTCCTAAACCCTATTCCTTCCCCATTCTAGCCACTGGATAGTGATGCAAGAATGCGTGGTACCTGGAGATACAACCTAGCGGTCTTCTTGATAACTGCATCGAGACTGGACAAGACATTTAAGTATAAGTTAACTCAGAGGATTTCTCCAAATTCAAGCACTTATGCCCGTGTAAGGGCTTAGAGACGTGTTGCATCAAGATTGAAGAAACAAATTAAAAAAACAAAACCATATGCTCATAGACTTCTGGCAATGTTTTCAGCGTTAAATATTGAATCTAGATTTTACTTCATTATGAAACATAACAACATATGAAATTCAGTATATTCTTTGTGACTCTCTGGTTTGAATGGTTATTGTTTATTTTGTCCAATCGTTTATTTTGTAAAGGTCAGTAATAATTTATTTTATGAAAGTTTTTATTCTTGGCGTTTCAAGCATGTGAGTTTGCTCATCTTCAGGTAATCTATTAAGATAAATTACAGTTTCTATAACAGTTATTAACATGCCATTGTGTAATATTATTACATTTATTCTCAAGAGTTAAAATTTTTCTATATAAGTTCAAGAATTTAAGAAATAATATTATAGTAATAATTTAATTATTAATATTTCAATTATAATATAAAAAATTAGGAGCCAGGAACAGAAGTGCATTGTTGTCAAAGCTTTAAACTTTTGAAGTTCTGGAACTCTTCAAACAAACCTAAAGCTACTTGTTCTACTGAAAGTCACAGACTTTCTTACACTAGTCAATCTTTTTAGTCAAGGTTGACCTTTTTGTCGGGGACCCACATTAAGAATTTTCCTGATAAATCACCTACTCTCTCTTTAATACATATGACGCGCTCAGCATAATAAGAGCCGAACCGATCTCACGTTGTCAGTTAGAACTGTAAACTCCTGCAATGAAACTCTTATATGCTGAAGTATCAAAAGAATTGGGATATAGCTAAACACTCAAATTCCGCCTTCAAAAGTGTTGCCGCAATGAAAATGAACGTGAACAAAAAGAGAAATTATTTTTTTCTCAAGATGACTTCGGCTGTTATGTGCTATTATTATTCTAAATGCCCCATGTGCAGCATGTTTAAAAATAATCAGAGAATTTGAAAAGGGCACCTAAATAGTCAACAACCCGACTTTCCACTTTGTGTTTGAATTTTTTATTGTGTATTAAGGTTTTTTAAAAATGGCATGTTTATTTTCCTCTGAATAGGTCGAATGTAAGAATTGGTTAAGAGTAAAAAGAAGTTGAGGAAAGGTGAATTCAAACAGGTTGATTCTGAAATAATTAAATTAGTTGACCTTATTTCCTTTGAAGTTCGTTGAAATGATCAAATTACTTACTTTATCAATTCATTTACTTTATTTTTTATTACATCATATTTGCTTCATCTGCTACAAATTGTTACCTTTAGAAGTAAATCACTGTATTGTGTTCCTGTTTCTTGTGGATACTTTTTATTAATTTTTTAAAATGTATTTTATCTGGGGGAATTTTTATTTAATTGCATGTCATTTTAAAAAAGGAAAATGAAGCCTTAACAATTATAATTCATGAATATATTACATACATGGCAGACGAGATCAAATTAGAGTTCAAATAAGTGCAGAGTTTTATTTTCTCACGCTTAAGTAGGAAGTTCTAATGAAGAGAAAGTTATGTAATGCTGCGCGAAAAAAACGGGAATGTTTGACGGAAAACTCCTATTACAGGGCCCTGGTAATGCAGAAATGGATAAAACCAGTTGCTAAATGTAGAGAAAGAAAATTCTCTAATATGAGATGTAACCAGAAACCAGGTTTTATGAGTCCTTGATACCAAAAAATAGATTGACAGCAAAACGTCTCTCTGTATGTGAACAATGCTAGTGATTGAACTGCTCAGACAGTTTCTCCAAAATTGATATTCCCCAATTGTTCTGGCTGATGTCACGGCCCCTTGAATATGAAACCAATATTTTAATTTTGATGGGGGTACTTTACATGAAATTCTTTGGACATTTTCCAAATTACAAAACAAAACAAAAAAAAAACAAAAAAAAGCACAATACGTTTTTATTAAATTTTGTTTTTGGTTAAAAACCCTTCTTTTTCAAGATTTGAAAAAAATCTAATTTTTATCTGTCTTTCTACAACTACAATTATGAAGATACATTTTTTTTTTTTTTTTTTTTTTCCTAAATGAAATGTGTTCATCAAAAACATCTTCAAATAAGGTCATGTTGACTTTTTCAAAAATATGAGCATTTTTTCAATAATTGTGTGTCAGTTACTCACCCGTTCTGAAAATCGTGCGTTTCATGATCGTAAGTTTAGAGGCAGTTGGAAGCTACGTAAGTTAGAATGTGTATATTATTTCATATTTCTTTGTTCATTTCTCACAATGGAGCTTTTGATAAACATTTACAAAAATATCTTTTAGAAATTATTTTAAACTTATTTGAAATAAATATGAAATAAAGATGGCTGGTCTTCAGTCCCCACACCCAATTTACGCAGTTGGATGGTATGCAAGTTAGAAATTGTATATTATTTCATATTTCATTTTATAATTATTATTTATTATATTTAAGTTCATTTTAAATTGCATCCTTTGATTGTGGTAAAAGTAAAAACAATTAGATTTTGCTCTGCTTAATAAGATGTGGGAATGATAATAGATGAGCTTGTAGTAACACCGCACTGATAACACAAAGCGATAATGACAAGCTGCCTTTTGTTCGTGGCAATACAAGGAATACTTTTATATATTTGTAGAATATTACAATACCATACTGTTCAATAATTACTATTATCAATTTTTCTATCTATTTGCGTTTGTTTGTTACTGCTATCAGTATTGTTTTATTTCTTAACTTTTAATGATTTTACTTTTTTGCATACTGCTTATTTTTCACACCGAGTGTTGTATGATTTCAAATGAGTTTTACGAAAAATTATGACTGAGATGTAAATTGGAGGGAAAATGTGGTATAGTGTTATATAACCATTACTAATGGCAAAAAAATACATGCTGTTGTAGCACCTCTAGTTAACATTCTTGAGAAACTGTTAATATATTTGTTAAGGCATTGGAAGACACAATGTCCACATTGCCGCAATCCACAAGGGAGATAAGCAGCAAGAAGTAATTAGTGGTCTCTCTAATATTTCTGCAGTATGGAATTTGATGGACTTTGTGGTATATGAAGTCATTTCTACCCAATATTAAAAAACACAAATTATTTCTTTGTGAAGCATTTACATTAGCTTGAAAGATTTCTTTTAAATCTGAAGTGAGGATTCAGAAGGTTGACAGTAAGCTTTCGGGTTATTTTTTATTGAATTCTAAAAAATAATTGCAAAATTCTTGACATCAATATGTTAAACTCAATTAATGTCAACTGAAGGAACTAAATGATTGGCTAAATATATGTGCATTAGTGATATTGACAGGACAAGTAGCTGAAGTAGAGAAACCATAGCCATGAATTTGAGAAAATGTTAACATTTTTTCTTGTGATGAAGAAGAGTATAGAGCATGAGCATTGAAAATGATATTGACCTAATTCACATTTTTGCAAAAAGTAGCTCTTTCATGTAATTCGAACAGAAACCACGAATGGGAGTTCTTCTCAGAGTAGTACGATTGTGAATTCTTGATGTTTATCATAAATGTGGAAGTTATAGAAATTTGTTGTGATTTGTAATTTTCTTGGCTGGACTAATTGTTCCAGCAGGTGTTAGAAAACTAATTTTGGAATATTTTGGTGTCAATAAGACCAGTTTTAGTTACATGATTCCAATGCCAGCTGATGGAGAAATGTTTTTATCATCTTTTATTACTACTTTACCTCTTTTATCTTCTTCCTTCCTTCTTCAAGGGTTAGGAACCAATGCCACGTTCTGAGACTCAGAATTGCTCTGACCAGCTCATACTAAGTTTACCTACATCTCTACAACCCTTAGGTTTATAAAAGAGAGCTAACTCTGGTCGTTTGGCTCTATCATGTGTACGTGTTGTAACCATTTCTGGTTTTTAATTTTAATTTATGTATTACCACACTATTCATGTATAACCTTGACCTTATGCCTTTGTTTGGAGCTCTTATTCTTCAAGGTTAGACCCAGTAGAGCTATTAAGAAATTTATTTGGGAAGCCTCTAATCTTCATTTGTCATTTTTCCTTAGTGTCCACGTTTCACTTGTGAAGCAGTGTGTGGGTTGAGCTATCACATTGTGAAATCTCTTTAGGGTACTATTCAACATATTGGTTTTAAAATGCCACTTCATAAAGCCATCCAACTTATTGCATTTACTTTCATTCTCTTGTATTACGAGGTTGATGTCATTAGATATTTTCCAGCAAATGTAAGTGAAGTTGGGCACTTGTTCAACAATTTGGTTGTTGATAACAATTTTTATTCTTCTCATATATACTCAGCCTTCGTTTTCTGACTAGATATTCTTCACAGTACTGTAGCACTCTGTTGAGGCATGATATATTTCTTTGGATTTCGTCTTCCGACATAGCAAAAACAACTTGATCATGTTCTTCAGTCAGATGCATAATTTTTTTAAAATTTGTCTTTATTTGTATACCTCTTGGATTTGTGGTAATTCTTAAATTCATAATTTTGTTCCTGTATGTGTTGCAGTGATAAACAATACTCTTGCCTGAATTCTTCATTGACTTTTATAAGATCGGATGTTTTGCTATCATTCACCTTACTACAAATTTCGGTATTCTGGTGCACGCTTTTAACTGCATGTATGAAGTTTCCTGGAATGTTACAGCTCTTCTAAAACACTCATAATTTTCATCTGTCCACACTGTCAAGCTTTGCTAAAATGCATGATCCGTGTGTACGTAGGCAGATGTATTCTCTGCGTTTCTCTAATATGTGTTCGAGTGAAATTCCATCACTGCTTCTTCCTTTCCTGAAACCATAGACTTCTTTCTGAAGAATGTTCTCCATCTTCTTGTTAAGTTTGTATTTTAAAATTGTGGTATACAAAAAGCTGTTGTCAATAACGAGATTCCATGATAACTATTAGTCTTCTTTTGACCCCTTTTAATGTATACTAATTATTAAGACTTCGTTCCAATCTGCAGATAATTTTCTTTCAGTCTAAAAAAAGATTGTTACAGAATTTTAATAAGCACCTTTTCATTTCTTTTAATGCGTATTTCGATAATTCCATGGACACGTCTCTGGATTTCCAATGCTGTGGATTTTCTATTTTTCATTTTCTGTAGAGCTAATTCCAACTCATTCATTGTCTTCACTTCATTTTTTGGCATTTTCTCTGCCTTCATTTTCCCAACATTAAGAATAAAAGTTTCCTATAATGTTCAGCCCATTTTTGTTCTGAGGTAAAACGTGCATTAGCTCGTTCATTCTTGACATATTGTCAAAAAATTAAAAGCCAATTCTTTGAGCACCAGTGATGTCATGCTCTAACCTTTTCCAGAAGATCTCCCAACCTTCCTTGCTGTTTTTTTTCTTTTCTTTTTTTTCCCCTTCTTCTTTTCTTTCTTTCTTTTTTTTCCTTCTTTTTTTTCTCCTGGATAAAGAGCGTGTTTTAGCTCTTAAGTTTTGTGTACTCTTGTAGTCATCTAGTTTCTTTTTTATTCAAATGTCTCTGATATGCATCTTTCTTAAGCTAGATCGTTGCTTTGATGTCCTCATTCCATGTTTTCAGTCTTCCAGGTCTTCAATTCCATTTGTAAACAAGGCATTCTGATGTTGACTGTAACATGCAATTCTCTAGGTTCTTTCACTCAGATTCTATGTCACCTGAGAGTGGTTTCAGATAATCATTCACTTGTTTTTCATATAAGCTTCTTATACTGTCTTGCTCCAACAGCGGAACTTTGTTTCTTTGAAGGGATCCTGCTTTCCCTCTTACTCTTTATTTATATATAAGGAAGAAGAAAACTATTTCGCCATAGGAAATGGTCAGAGCTAATTTTTGGACCTGTGTACACTCTAGTAGACTATGATAAGCGATCTGAACTTGCTATTTATAATCACATAATCTGAAATTGATTACATACCATGAACTAACCATGTTTATTTGTTATCTCCTGTTATAATTGTATAGTCAGAGGCCCCCGCAGTGTTTATGCGATGTAATGCTTTATAAAGTGTTTCTTCTTTCTTCCCTTCCACTTTAGCGTAAGCTCCTAAAATATTCGGGTGACGTCTGGCTGTCCTTAGCTTTAACGTCACAATCCCCTCTGATATCCATGTGTATGAGATTATTTTGTTCTTTCATTTTTTAAGCACTAACATCACCCTCTTTCTTGGAGGTACTCCTGAGTAATTAGAAAAAATTCTCCCAACTCCTGACCTCCCTTGCTCTTCTTTTCTGTTTCAGATAAAACTGCTAATTCTATTTGTTTTTTCTTCAGTTTGCTCACTAATTCTACTGTTTTGTCTGTTAGGCTTCTAACATTGCAAACTCCCAAGTTCATAATCGTAGAATCCATTGTTGTTGCCATCGTCGTCACCATTTGATGCAGTCTGGCTTCCTTACTGAGTCTTTTGAGTAATATGAATTCCTTAGTACAGGCTACCGACCTATAGCTTCTTTTATACTAACTTCTTTTATCTTCTTACTAATTTTATTTTTTAATTAATTAATATTTATATGATGAGGCTCAGGCCATCAGTCCTGCTCTTCCCCCTAACCTTGTTAAGAATTTACATTATTTTAAATTTTTAATTAAGATTGAGGAAGGCAGAAGTTCACTTTTACTTAAAGGAATGGAAATTACAGACCATCCTGGTGTAAGTCTTAACAATTGAGTAAACCCAAAGAAATCAGAATAGGGACTGAAGGCTTTCTTTTTGTACTCCTCTTCATTCTCCCTCTTCCACTACTTTTACTCCTCAGTGTCCCAGCTAATTCTAATATTGCATGCAGATTCCAGTGGGCAATGTAATACAAATGCATGTAGTGCATAAACATAGAGGAAGTTGTTCTATATAATTGACAAGGGACAACGATTCTTGGTACTCTACTAAACTTCTTAACTTATATCACCTTGGATATAGGTTACACGAATAGCTGAATATGTAGTATTTAAATGATTAACCCTTTGCACTTGTACAGCGTGTTTGAGATGACAACTTGAAATGATTTCTCAGCTCATGTGCCTGCAGGCAGTGTACTGCTCATGTACTACAGGTTGGAGGGCATTTCTGAGGTGGTTAAGTGACATAAAAAAAGGTTGATTATGCAGTCTACTCCAGGTTGCAACCAGCTACATAAGGAGCAGAACTAGGGACTATTGGTGCCTCTACAACACTGCAAAATGGGGGCCGTTCCAAACCAAGCAATATCTTGCACTTCCCCCGCCTTTTGAATGACCTTGGGAGTTTAGCCAAGTTCATACACAAATTTTGCGGAACAAATCCCGGAGCTCCAGTAACTATCATGACAACCTGTGCATTTACACCCCACATTCAGCTGATCTCAGTTTCCAAACTCTGTTATTTACGATGTTTCTCTTTCTCCTTCGTTAAGATTATTTATTTTATGTGTATGTGTGCATCAGCTATTTCTGACCCCCCCTACAAGTTTTCTTTCATTGCCCAGACTTACTTTATCCCAGAGAGAGATTAACATTCGTCATTTTGTGGACCAGCTTTTCAGCTGCATCCCTTAGTAAGACTAGGTTCTCTCTCCTCTCTCTCTCTTCTCTCTCTCTCTCTCTTCTCTCTCTCTCTTCTCTCTCTCCTCTCTCTCTTCTCTCTCTCCTCTCTTTCTCTCTCTCCTCTCTCTTCTCTCTCTCCTCTCTCTCTTCTCTCTCTCTCTTCTCTCTCTCTCCTCTCTCTTCTCTCTCTCCTCTCTCTCTTCTCTCTCTCTCTTCTCTCTCTCTTCTCTCTTTCTCTCTCTTCTCTCTCTCTTCTCTCTTTCTCTCTCTCTTCTCTCTCTTCTCTCTTTCTCTCTCTCTTCTCTCTCTCTTTTCTCTCTCTCTCTTCTCTCTCTCTTCTCTCCTCTCCTCTCTCTTCTCTCCTCTCCTCTCTCTCCTGGAATTCTACAAAAAAAATACTTTGAAAATAGTACCTAGAAGCAATTCATTTGAAATAAAAAAATCCTAAACAAAATATTAGTTAACTAATTCTTCAGAATGGTCTGTGTTATTCACTTCGAAATCAAATAACTTACTCAGAATTCTGTGGTGAACTTTTGTTGCCCCTTGTAAATATTGTTTAAAGCAGGTACCATTGAAATGGTATTTAAATCGATGAAATCAGCAAAAAAATGCATTAATTTGGTGTTACATAAAAAAATATTTAAAAAAAAAAGTACTTACTAGCCGAAAACGAAAAATGTAAGAAAATGACGTGTAAAAAAAATGACATTTCGTTAAAATCCACCAGTCATTATCATGTTAGAAGAGTTGTAACTCTTACTCCAACTTGAATCAATTAAGCATTGCAAAATATTAATGTGACATGCATACATTTAATAAATAGGATGGTGCGTGTATTTGTGACATGTATACATTTAATAAATAGGATGGTGATGAGGTAAAAGTCCCTGATGACAATTTTTGGTGAAATTGGGTTAAGAACTGAAACTACAAGTTAAGTATCTACATTAGTTTAGTAAACCGACTGAATTCAAATATTGCCTCCTTCACGCCGAAAATGTGTTGGGAAATCAGCTTCATACCGCTCATCAATAGGGGCTCAATAATCTAACCCTGGATTTCTCCAAACTAAGATTTTTGACCAGAATTTTTACCTTGTGAACACAGAATTAATTGTTAATATATGATGCTTTGAATATGCTGTGCTAAGAATGGAAAACATGAATGTTGCAAAGAAGAAAGACCCTGAAGACAAGAATTGATAGGAGATAACATAGGATAACATTGAAAAAGAAAGAATTCTTGGCTAAAAAAGCAAATTTTGAAATTATGAGTAAGCAACTTTTCAAACAATTGAATTTAAATAAGTTTATGAGTTGGTTTCAAGCAGGATTACTGAGAGCTAAAACCATGTAAAGAATTCAGAAGGGAAAAGCCAAATAAAATTTTTAAAAAAGTATGAAAATTGTCATTGGATGCTTTGAATTTGATTCATGGCAAAGAAAATGAAAGACTGTGGGATGCAATAAATAATACCTTTGACATTTTGAGTTCTAAATATTTATATAATTCATGGCATAGTTTGCAAGATTCTGCAAACTTACACAAAAATTGTTTGCTAATTTCTCATCATAAAAATTGGAAGATTTGAGTTAAGATATGTTTCAGCTGCAAGAGCACTGGGAATATAGAAAAAGGAGAATTTAAAGTTTCATTTTTTAGGATTACTGCTGAATTCAGTATTACCCAGAAATATATATTTTAGTTAAGTCTGTCGGTAATTTATAAAAAATGTCCTCTTCTCCTTTATAAATAAAATGCATTATAAACTATAGACTATAATAGTTCTCAGTATCACAAGTCCCTCCTAGCTATTATAACCACATCTTTAACAATGTCAGTATTAAATGATACAAGCTGAACCAGTTGTGAAAAATCATTTTTGTTTCATTTGATAATAGTTATATACAAGTGACATGTTTTCTTCAGTTTACCTCTACACCCTGGCTGTTCTACACCATTAACGTGTGTAAATTTTCCAGGATCAGTTTTTCAGGTTTATCACTCTGTACGACTAGGTTGTTACACCTTGAAATGTGAATTATAAAATGATAGGATGATAATGAGGAGTAAAGCAACATTCACAAATACGACCATTCTTGCTATGAATAAATATTTTCAAAATAAGCGGGACTAGCATTTAGCTGAGTCTGATTTTTGTTCCCCAGGTTTGTTAGCCCTGGGGGTATGGAAGATGAAAGATGATAATAATGAGGGGTGAAAGGATGACACAATCATACAGACATACACAAATACACACATGCTCGAGGCGGGACTCAAACCCACAATTTTCTGCTCCAAAACCACTAAGGCACTACTGCCGTAGCGATCTGGACCATCTAAACAGCTATATTATTGTTGTTGTTGTTATGTCTCTTCCGTGATTTTAATGTGAAAAGTTTGATTTCTAATGTAATAAATCGTAGTAATTCAGTAAGAGATCCAGGCTGTCATATTAATTGAAATCATTGAGAAAATTGTAGGTTTTTTTATCTTGATAGTAGTTTGATATTTGTAGATTTATTTTATTTACACTTCTTCAGTTTGACATATTTGGAAGAAAACAGCAAAGCTTTTCCATATTCCACACAAAACATGTGATTCAATAATTTGCCAAGTCTTCTTCACAGGTATAATTCATTGCTGGTTTCAAGGTGAAGCAGTTCTTGCTCAAGATATCATATCTTTATACAGAGGGATAGAGTTGCCTTTCTCTTCATGTTTCAGACAAAAAACTTTCAGGAAAATCCAAGGATGAACAAATGGCTGAAAAGAAGCAAGAACTGGAGAAAAGGCTACAAGATGTGACTGGTCAACTTGGAACTTCAAAAAAGGCTATTAAAAAAGGTGAGTTCATGGCTTTGAAAGTGTAACTGAATACTTTGTATTAGTCAAAAAACTTAAAAAAAATTAAACTGCCAATGTTATGTTTAATTTATTGTATTGTGTTCATTACAGAAGAGAACAAGTCGGTTGATGTTGTAGGTGGACATCCTCATCTTTCTCCTTCAACATCGAGCAGTTCAGATTCCGATTCCAGCAGCTCGAGTCTTTCCAGCAGTACATCCGACTCAAGTGATTCTGAAGCAGGTTAGATATTTGCTACAAGCATCACTTTCACTTGCTCATTCCTTTGTCTGTCTGTCTGCTGCCTGGATTGTGTTAGGTACTTCCTTAATTCATACATGTGCGCAAAAAAGGTTGATAGATGGTGAAAGTGGTGAAAAAAGTTCACTGTAGAGATGTGTGGATTTTACTTCACCAGAGCTGTGGACAATGCTCGTGAGCACCTTTCACTTCTGTATATAGCTGCCTAACAGTATCTTAGTAGAAAAACGGAATTTGTTATTGAATTCTGCTGCAATGCAGAAGTCTAAACACTGTGCCAGTTGTGTAGGATAAGGAAGTGAAAGCAGACAGCAGTATGATAACATAATCAGAGAAGATAGGTTTCCCTGAGATAAAGCCTCAGAGAAATGTTAAACGCCTTTTGAAGTCTATATCCGACGACATGTTTCATAAAGAGAATTAGGGGATTGAAAGCTTTGCGAGGGTTAAATCTCAGGCATTATGGTGATGCGTCCTGTGAAAATGGAACCGTATCTTCGTTTTGTGTTGATTTCAATAATTTTGCAGTGTGAGCGGTTGATGACAATTTACTTGCATCTGTTAGGGTTGTGAATATTACAATTAGAGACAAGTTTTGATTCATAATGGGTTTGAATGAGACAGTGTTGTGATATTCAAGTGATAGTAATAGTGCCAATACTAAGAATGCTGGCATGAATTACTACACTTATAACGAGGAGTATTATAAGAAATGATGACCATCATTAAAGTAGACATCAAGAGTGCACAGTGGTAGATAGGGCTTGTATAAAAAAATTTCTGCACAAATTCTTGTAAGAGTATTACTGTAATTATTCTCGTGATATCAACTTAACTTTGAAGTGGCATGTGGGCTCTTTGAACATCTTGGAGAGGCCTGGTGCGTTTCTTGTAGAATATACAATTGGCTTGTTATTTAAAAAACAAAGAAGAGTGAATCTGTTTTATGTTTTATGCAATTCTTTTCTTTTATCCCATTTAGTTGTATAATATGTAATTTTTTTCCCACAATATTTTGATGGTACAAATATTGAAAATGAAGGTAAATAAACATCACTGTCACATTGATTTCCGTAGATTGGATGTGGAGTGTGTGTAACATGGTTTTTAAATATGTGTATGATTACCAGCCAAGAGTGCAGAATGTGTTTTTTGGGGTCAGCCAGCTGTTGGTAGATTTTAACTTGACACCTATATATATGTTCCTTGAGTTGAATTCTCAGGCAGTGATGCCTGTGACTTTTTTTAACAATTTTTTTTATTATTATTTTATTTAAAAATGTTCCCTGCATATGGTAAATGATGAAAAATGCTGGTGGATGTGAATATTTAAGGCTGATGTTTTAGAGTCTATAACTTGTTTGTGCATGGAAGTATTGCTGACAGTTCTAACTAAACCAGTAATTGATGGGCATACCATCTTTTGACATGTTTGGTCATTTGATTCTGTGCAATGCAGACAATGTGAATGGTGGCTAGATGATGGACATTGCATAAAGAGGTTTACAACTTTTCCTACATACTGCACTGGAAGACAATGTTCCGTGGTATTAATCCTTTATTAAAAATTTTATACAGAGTACAAATCTTCTGAGGAAAAATTTTGAATTGTGTGTTTTTGTAAATAAGCCACAGTATATACAGATAGTTCTGTTTCTTTCTTTATTACTCAGTTTTCTTCTCAATATTATTATGATTACACATTTTAATGAGAATTGAATTTTACATTAGTACAAATAAAGCGTTCTGTTTTCAAAAGGACATTTCACATTTGAATGTTTATACACATTGTATCTTGTAATTTTCGGAAGCAGTTTACAGAAAGACCATGCAGTATTCCAGTGTGCTTACTTTTAACAGTGCATGCGATCACAATCTAATTGAAGTGTTACACATTTATATATGGTGTGCGGGAAAATTTTATTTCTGCATTCAAAATCTTGAAACGTGTATGTTTAGAGATAGTCATTAGTAGGAAGCCCATAGTAGTACCTTGGATTTTCACGTATTTAAACTCTGAAATTTGTCAAATTGACAGGAAAGATAAATTGATGATTTCCTTTCTATTGATATTTTTATTTTATTTCTTGCCAAGAGTGTTTCCACCTCCACTAACATGCTTTTATAAAACATTTGCTAGAGTTCCAACATTGGCCAATTATGAATGATAATTTTTTGTGACTTATCATGTAGTTATAAATAGACCTACATTTAGGCCCTCGTTACGATGCATGTGAATGTATGTTATTTTAATATATTTAGCATGCTGGGCACAAAGTCAACTTTTCTATGGCATAAAATAAAAATTGAAATTGGAACATAGTGTAAAAACCATACGTGGAATCTCTTGTTTGAAAAAGCTTTTCATTGTTTTTGTTTGTTTTTTAAATGTTACGTTTCAGGAATAATACATTTTCTGTCCTGTTGCGTATTCTAATTTGTAATTAGTAGTCCCCTTGTTCAAGGTATTTGAGAATACCATTACGATTTAGGTGGTACGTTACATTTGTTTCTATCTAACTTTCGTTAATTCGCCAATTTTTTTTTATTTTTATTTTTACTATTGAGGAAATTTTATGTTCTAAAAAATAATTGTAACTGTGGGCAATTCAAAATTTATGTGCAGTATTCTTAATGTTTACTACACCACACATAGCAATTAAGTTATTTGAAAGGCAGACACTTGAAAATTTCTTTTCATAAGAACTGGCTTGCTGGCCTCCAAGCACATTGTTTGCACTCCCTGGCTTCTTTCTACAGAAAGAAAAACCATTGCAATGGCATCTGTATTGTGATTAAATAATTCTTTTAATTTATACTTATATTTTAATGCCTCATTGTTGTTAATAAATTATTTGTTCCAGTCAAAGTGAATGTAGTAATTTTGGTTAAGTAAACACTTAATGTCATTGTCAGACAGATAAAAGTTGGCAATTTAGCAATGAAAATTGTATTTATCTTTTAAAAAGTCTTGAAATACGCTATGTTTTAATGTAAAAAATTAAACAAGTGAGCTTGTATACTTAAAAATACTCAAAAAAAATATAGTTCATTCTGCTTTTGGTGCAGGTCATTTGCTGCATATTGTGAGATAAATATATATATATGTATTAAAAGTAAATAAGAAATTATGGATAGTGTATTTAGCAAATAAACAAAAGGAGTAAAATACATTAAACAAAAGAATGATATTTATTATCATTGTGTATCTTTCTCTGGATTTGAGAATACTTTGAGGCAGTACTGGTTAAACATTGTGTTTCAAGTATTTTGAGTTTTCTTTACAATGTGTAAGAATTTTATGAATGAACAACTGGATTTTCACAATTTCTGCAAGTGGAAGTTTCATTGTTGTTGTGTTTGTATATTTGATGAACGTTTTCTGAGAAACAGTGGACTCGTTTTTACTTTGTGAATATTTGCTGTATTAAGTATTACATGTGAGTAGTATATCTGAAATTAGTAAGTGTGCCTTGTGTTAAATGAAGTGCAAGTATTGAGAGCTGAAGTCCAACCAACTTTATTAGTAGCAATTACTTGTCTTAATTTTATATATGTTACTTAGTGTCTCTTATATATATTTGGATGTTGCCCTTCTTCCTTTGAGAATTATTTTAAAGCTTGCTTGTTTTTTATTTGCTTTATTTTATGAAATATGTTG
>JAZDUA010001561.1:0-52066 GCA_038098605.1 Gryllus longicercus
TGCGAAAAAACAATGCTTTTATTTTTAGGTTCCTGGAGGCCAGATTTCTCATCCGGAAATAAAAAACTTGACTTTTTCTTACACTACAAGAATTTAGAAATACACGCGTGTCTGTAGAATCCATATATGTTATATAGTTTGTGAAAAATATTTATTATTCCGTGTGCAAATTTCAGCGCTCTAGCTCTAATAGTTTAGGAGATGGAGCCATTTAAAGATCGACGAAGTTGTCCGATTTAAGACATGGCACGGATTTTTTTGAAAACCACGGACCAAGCTCGAAATTTTATGGGAAATTCACTGGTGATATTCATTTTTCGATTAGAAACTTAGTTTTTAAGAAAATCGCAAAAGTATCGCCATTAGAGTCAATTTCTTCCTAGGAACTGTAGAATATTTCCATCTCATGCTCGTTCTGATTTTCGGAGAAACTTCGTTTAAGACTCAGATTAAAGGCCAATATATATAATATTACGAGTGCAAATTTCAGCGCTGTAGCTGTAATAGTTTAGGAGATAGAGCCGTTTGAATTAATAATTGTCAGAGCTTGCAAAATGCGAAAAAACAATGCTTTTATTTTAAGGTTCCTGGAGGCCAGATTTCTCATCCGGAAATAAAAAACTTGACTTTTTCTTACACTACAAGAATTTAGAAATACACGCGTGTCTGTAGAATCCATATATGTTATATAGTTTGTGAAAAATATTTATTATTCCGTGTGCAAATTTCAGCGCTCTAGCTCTAATAGTTTAGGAGATAGAGCCATTTAAAGATCGACGAAGTTGTCCGATTTAAGACATGGCACGTATTTTTTTGAAAACCACGGACCAAGCTCGAAATTTTATGGGAAATTCACTGGTGATATTCATTTTTCGATTAGAAACGTAGTTTTTAAGAAAATCGCAAAAGTATCGCCATTAGAGTCAATTTCTTCCTAGTAACTGTAGAATATTTCCATCTCATGCTCGTTCTGATTTTCGGAGAAACTTCGTTTAAGACTCAGATTAAAGGCCAATATATATAATATTACGTGTGCAAATTTCAGCGCTGTAGCTGTAATAGTTTAGGAGATAGAGCCGTTTGAATTAATAATTGTCAGAGCTTGCAAAATGCGAAAAAACAATGCTTTTATTTTTAGGTTCCTGGAGGCCAGATTTCTCATCCGGAAATAAAAAACTTGACTTTTTCTTACACTACAAGAATTTAGAAATACACGCGTGTCTGTAGAATCCATATATGTTATATAGTTTGTGAAAAATATTTATTATTCCGTGTGCAAATTTCAGCGCTCTAGCTCTAATAGTTTAGGAGATAGAGCCATTTAAAGATCGACGAAGTTGTCCGATTTAAGACATGGCACGGATTTTTTTGAAAACCACGGACCAAGCTCGAAATTTTATGGGAAATTCACTGGTGATATTAATTTTTCGATTAGAAAATTAGTTTTTAAGAAAATCGCAAAAGTATCGCCATTAGAGTCAATTTCTTCCTAGTAACTGTAGAATATTTCCATCTGATGCTCGTTCTGATTTTCGGAGAAACTTCGTTTAAGACTCAGATTAAAGGCCAATATATATAATATTACGTGTGCAAATTTCAGCGCTGTAGCTGTAATAGTTTAGGAGATAGAGCCGTTTGAATTAATAATTGTCAGAGCTTGCAAAATGCGAAAAAACAATGCTTTTATTTTAAGGTTCCTGGGGGCCAGATTTCTCATCCAAATAAAAAACTTGACTTTTTCTTACACTACAAGAATTTAGAAATACACGAGTGTCTATAGAATCCATATATGTTATATAGTTTGTGAAAAATATTTATTATTCCGTGTGCAAATTTCAGCGCTCTAGCTCTAATAGTTTAGGAGATAGAGCCATTTAAAGATCGACGAAGTTGTCCGATGGTACGGATGGATGGCCGATGGATGTCCGATGGATGGACATGGCACGGATTTTTTTGAAAACCACGGACCAAGCTCGAAATTTTATGGGAAATTCACTGGTGATATTCATTTTTCGATTAGAAACGTAGTTTTTAAGAAAATCGCAAAAGTATCGCCATTAGAGTCAATTTCTTCCTAGTAACTGTAGAATATTTCCATCTCATGCTCGTTCTGATTTTCGGAGAAACTTCGTTTAAGACTCAGATTAAAGGCCAATATATATAATATTACGTGTGCAAATTTCAGCGCTGTAGCTGTAATAGTTTAGGAGATAGAGCCGTTTGAATTAATAATTGTCAGAGCTTGCAAAATGCGAAAAAACAATGCTTTTTTTTAGGTTCCTGGAGGCCAGATTTCTCATCCGGAAATAAAAAACTTGACTTTTTCTTACACTACAAGAATTTAGAAATACACGCGTGTCTGTAGAATCCATATATGTTATATAGTTTGTGAAAAATATTTATTATTCCGTGTGCAAATTTCAGCGCTCTAGCTCTAATAGTTTAGGAGATAGAGCCATTTAAAGATCGACGAAGTTGTCCGATTTAAGACATGGCACGGATTTGTTTTGAAAACCACGGACCAAGCTCGAAATTTTATGGGAAATTCACTGGTGATATTCATTTTTCGATTAGAAACTTAGTTTTAAGAAAATCGCAAAAGTATCGCCATTAGAGTCAATTTCTTCCTAGTAACTGTAGAATATTTCCATCTGATGCTCGTTCTGATTTTCGGATGAAACTTCGTTTAAGACTCAGATTAAAGGCCAATATATATAATATTACGTGTGCAATTTTCAGCGCTGTAGCTGTAATAGTTTTGGAGATAGAGCCGTTTGAATTAATAATTGTCAGAGCTTGCAAAATGCGAAAAAACAATGCTTTTATTTTAAGGTTCCTGGGGGCCAGATTTCTCATCCGGAAATAAAAAACTTGACTTTTTCTTACACTACAAGAATTTAGAAATACACGCGTGTCTGTAGAATCCCATATATGTTATATAGTTTTTGAAAAATATTTATTATTCCGTGTGCATGAATTTCAGCGCTCTAGGCTCTAATAGTTTAGGAGATAGGAGCCATTTAAAGATCGACGAAGTTGTCCGATTTAAGACATGGCACGGATTTTTTTGAAAACCACGGACCAAGCTCGAAATTTTATGGGAAATTCACTGGTGATATTCATTTTTCGATTAGAAACTTAGTTTTTAAGAAAATCGCAAAAGTATCGCCATTACAGTCAATTTCTTCCTAGTAACTGTAGAATATTTCATCCATCCTCATGCTCGTTCTGATTTTTGGAGGAAACATTCGTTTAAGACTCAGATTAAAGGCCAATATATATAATATTACGTGTGCAAATTTCAGCGCTGTAGCTGTAATAGTTTAGGAGATTAGAGCCGTTTGAATTAATAATTGTCAGAGCTTGCAAAATGCGAAAAAACAATGCTTTTATTTTAAGGTTCCTGGAGGCCAGATTTATCTCATCCGGAAATAAAAAACTTGACTTTTTCTTACACTACAAGAATTTAGAAATACACGCGTGTCTGTAGAATCCATCTGTGTTATATAGTTTGTGAAAAATATTATAATTATTCCGTGTGCAAATTTCAGCGCTCTAGCTCTAATAGTTTAGGAGATAGAGCCATTTAAAGATCGACGAAGTTGTCCGATTTAAGACATGGCACGGATTTTTTTGAAAACCACGGACCAAGCTCGAAATTTTATGGAAATTCACTGGTGATATTCATTTTTTCGATTAGAACTTAGTTTTTAAGAAAATCGCAAAAGTATCGCCATTACAGTCAATTTCTTCCTAGTAACTGTAGAATATTTCCATCTCATGCTCGTTCTGATTTTCGGAGAAACTTCGTTTAAGACTCAGATTAAAGGACAATATATATAATATTACGTGTGCAAATTTCAGCGCTGTAGCTGTAATAGTTTAGGAGATAGAGCCGTTTGAATTAATAATTGTCAGAGCTTGCAAAATAGTTTAGGAGATAGAGCCGTTTGAATTAATAATTGTCAGAGCTTGCAAAATGCGAAAAAACAATGCTTTTATTTTAAGGTTCCTGGAGGCCAGATTTCTCATCCGGAAATAAAAAACTTGACTTTTTCTTACACTACAAGAATTTAGAAATACACGCGTGTCTGTAGAATCCATCTGTGTTATATAGTTTGTGAAAAATATTTATTATTCCGTGTGCAAATTTCAGCGCTCTAGCTCTAATAGTTTAGGAGATAGAGCCATTTAAAGATCGACGAAGTTGTCCGATTTAAGACATGGCACGGATTTTTTTGAAAACCACGGACCAAGCTCGAAATTTTATGGGAAATTCACTGGTGATATTCATTTTTCGATTAGAAACTTAGTTTTTAAGAAAATCGCAAAAGTATCGCCATTACAGTCAATTTCTTCCTAGTAACTGTAGAATATTTCCATCTGATGCTCGTTCTGATTTTCGGAGAAACTTCGTTTAAGACTCAGATTAAAGGCCAATATATATAATATTACGTGTGCAAATTTCAGCGCTGTAGCTGTAATAGTTTAGGAGATAGAGCCGTTTGAATTAATAATTGTCAGAGCTTGCAAAATGCGAAAAAACAAAGCTTTTATTTTAAGGTTACTGGGGGCCAGATTTCTCATCCGGAAATAAAAAACTTGACTTTTTCTTACACTCCAAGAATTTAGAAATACACGCGTGTCTGTAGAATCCATATATGTTATATAGTTCGTGAAAAATATTTATTATTCCGTGTGCAAATTTCAGCGCTCTAGCTCTAGTAGTTTAGAAGATAGAGCCATTTAAAGATCGACGAAGTTGTCCGATTTAAGACATGGCACGGATTTTTTTGAAAACCACGGACCAAGCTCGAAATTTTATGGGAAATTCACTGGTGATATTCATTTTTCGATTAGAAACGTAGTTTTTAAGAAAATCGCAAAAGTATCGCCATTAGAGTCAATTTCTTCCTAGTAACTGTAGAATATTTCCATCTCATGCTCGTTCTGATTTTCGGAGAAACTTCGTTTAAGACTCAGATTAAAGGCCAATATATATAATATTACGTGTGCAAATTTCAGCGCTGTAGCTGTAATAGTTTAGGAGATAGATCCGTTTGAATTAATAATTGTCAGAGCTTGCAAAATGCGAAAAAACAATGCTTTTATTTTTAGGTTCCTGGAGGCCAGATTTCTCATCCGGAAATAAAAAACTTGACTTTTTCTTACACTACAAGAATTTAGAAATACACGCGTGTCTGTAGAATCCATATATGTTATATAGTTTGTGAAAAATATTTATTATTCCGTGTGCAAATTTCAGCGCTCTAGCTCTAATAGTTTAGGAGATAGAGCCATTTAAAGATCGACGAAGTTGTCCGATTTAAGACATGGCACGGATTTTTTTGAAAACCACGGACCAAGCTCGAAATTTTATGGGAAATTCACTGGTGATATTAATTTTTCGATTAGAAAATTAGTTTTTAAGAAAATCGCAAAAGTATCGCCATTAGAGTCAATTTCTTCCTAGTAACTGTAGAATATTTCCATCTGATGCTCGTTCTGATTTTCGGAGAAACTTCGTTTAAGACTCAGATTAAAGGCCAATATATATAATATTACGTGTGCAAATTTCAGCGCTGTAGCTGTAATAGTTTAGGAGATAGAGCCGTTTGAATTAATAATTGTCAGAGCTTGCAAAATGCGAAAAAACAATGCTTTTATTTTAAGGTTCCTGGGGGCCAGATTTCTCATCCGGAAATAAAAAACTTGACTTTTTCTTACACTACAAGAATTTAGAAATACACGAGTGTCTATAGAATCCATATATGTTATATAGTTTGTGAAAAATATTTATTATTCCGTGTGCAAATTTCAGCGCTCTAGCTCTAATAGTTTAGGAGATAGAGCCATTTAAAGATCGACGAAGTTGTCCGATGGTACGGATGGATGGCCGATGGATGTCCGATGGATGGACATGGCACGGATTTTTTTGAAAACCACGGACCAAGCTCGAAATTTTATGGGAAATTCACTGGTGATATTCATTTTTCGATTAGAAACGTAGTTTTTAAGAAAATCGCAAAAGTATCGCCATTAGAGTCAATTTCTTCCTAGTAACTGTAGAATATTTCCATCTCATGCTCGTTCTGATTTTCGGAGAAACTTCGTTTAAGACTCAGATTAAAGGCCAATATATATAATATTACGTGTGCAAATTTCAGCGCTGTAGCTGTAATAGTTTAGGAGATAGAGCCGTTTGAATTAATAATTGTCAGAGCTTGCAAAATGCGAAAAAACAATGCTTTTATTTTTAGGTTCCTGGAGGCCAGATTTCTCATCCGGAAATAAAAAACTTGACTTTTTCTTACACTACAAGAATTTAGAAATACACGCGTGTCTGTAGAATCCATATATGTTATATAGTTTGTGAAAAATATTTATTATTCCGTGTGCAAATTTCAGCGCTCTAGCTCTAATAGTTTAGGAGATAGAGCCATTTAAAGATCGACGAAGTTGTCCGATTTAAGACATGGCACGGATTTTTTTGAAAACCACGGACCAAGCTCGAAATTTTATGGGAAATTCACTGGTGATATTAATTTTTCGATTAGAAAATTAGTTTTTAAGAAAATCGCAAAAGTATCGCCATTAGAGTCAATTTCTTCCTAGTAACTGTAGAATATTTCCATCTGATGCTCGTTCTGATTTTCGGAGAAACTTCGTTTAAGACTCAGATTAAAGGCCAATATATATAATATTACGTGTGCAAATTTCAGCGCTGTAGCTGTAATAGTTTAGGAGATAGAGCCGTTTGAATTAATAATTGTCAGAGCTTGCAAAATGCGAAAAAACAATGCTTTTATTTTAAGGTTCCTGGAGGCCAGATTTCTCATCCGGAAATAAAAAACTTGACTTTTTCTTACACTACAAGAATTTAGAAATACACGCGTGTCTGTAGAATCCATATATGTTATATAGTTTGTGAAAAATATTTATTATTCCGTGTGCAAATTTCAGCGCTCTAGCTCTAATAGTTTAGGAGATAGAGCCATTTAAAGATCGACGAAGTTGTCCGATTTAAGACATGGCACGGATTTTTTTGAAAACCACGGACCAAGCTCGAAATTTTATGGGAAATTCACTGGTGATATTCATTTTTCGATTAGAAACTTAGTTTTTAAGAAAATCGCAAAAGTATCGCCATTACAGTCAATTTCTTCCTAGTAACTGTAGAATATTTCCATCTGATGCTCGTTCTGATTTTCGGAGAAACTTCGTTTAAGACTCAGATTAAAGGCCAATATATATAATATTACGTGTGCAAATTTCAGCGCTGTAGCTGTAATAGTTTAGGAGATAGAGCCGTTTGAATTAATAATTGTCAGAGCTTGCAAAATGCGAAAAAACAAAGCTTTTATTTTAAGGTTACTGGGGGCCAGATTTCTCATCCGGAAATAAAAAACTTGACTTTTTCTTACACTCCAAGAATTTAGAAATACACGCGTGTCTGTAGAATCCATATATGTTATATAGTTCGTGAAAAATATTTATTATTCCGTGTGCAAATTTCAGCGCTCTAGCTCTAGTAGTTTAGAAGATAGAGCCATTTAAAGATCGACGAAGTTGTCCGATTTAAGACATGGCACGGATTTTTTTGAAAACCACGGACCAAGCTCGAAATTTTATGGGAAATTCACTGGTGATATTCATTTTTCGATTAGAAACGTAGTTTTTAAGAAAATCGCAAAAGTATCGCCATTAGAGTCAATTTCTTCCTAGTAACTGTAGAATATTTCCATCTCATGCTCGTTCTGATTTTCGGAGAAACTTCGTTTAAGACTCAGATTAAAGGCCACATATATATAATATTACGTGTGCAAATTTCAGCGCCTGTAGCTGTAATAGTTTTAGGAGATAGATCCGTTTGAATTAATAATTGTCAGAGCTTGCAAAAATGCGAAAAAACAATGCTTTTTATTTTTAGGTTCCTGGAGGCCAGATTTCTCATCCGGAATAAAAAACTTGACTTTTTCTTACACTACAAGAATTTAGAAATACACGCGTGTCTGTAGAATCCATATATGTTATATAGTTTGTGAAAAATATTTATTATTCCGTGTGCAAATTTCCAGCGCTCTAGCTCTAATAGTTTAGGAGATAGAGCCATTTAAAGATCGACGAAGTTGTCCGATTTAAGACATGGCACGGATTTTTTTGAAAACCACGGACCAAGCTCGAAATTTTATGGGAAATTCACTGGTGATATTAATTTTTCGATTAGAAAATTAGTTTTTAAGAAAATCGCAAAAGTATCGCCATTAGAGTCAATTTCTTCCTAGTAACTGTAGAATATTTCCATCTGATGCTCGTTCTGATTTTCGGAGAAACTTCGTTTAAGACTTAGATTAAAGGCCAATATATATAATATTACGTGTGCAAATTTCAGCGCTTAGCTGTAATAGTTTAGGAGATAGAGCCGTTTGAATTAATAATTGTCAGAGCTTGCAAAATGCGAAAAAACAATGCTTTTATTTTAAGGTTCCTGGGGGCCAGATTTCTCATCCGGAAATAAAAAAACTTGACTTTTTCTTACACTACAAGAATTTAGAAATACACGAGTGTCTATAGAATCCATATATGTTATATAGTTTGTGAAAAATATTTATTATTCCGTGTGCAAATTTCAGCGCTCTAGCTCTAATAGTTTAGGAGATAGAGCCATTTAAAGATCGACGAAGTTGTCCGATGGTACGGATGGATGGCCGATGGATGTCCGATGGATGGACATGGCACGGATTTTTTTGAAAACCACGGACCAAGCTCGAAATTTTATGGGAAATTCACTGGTGATATTCATTTTTCGATTAGAAACGTAGTTTTTAAGAAAATCGCAAAAGTATCGCCATTAGAGTCAATTTCTTCCTAGTAACTGTAGAATATTTCCATCTCATGCTCGTTCTGATTTTCGGAGAAACTTCGTTTAAGACTCAGATTAAAGGCCAAAATATATAATATTACGTGTGCAAATTTCAGCGCTGTAGCTGTAATAGTTTAGGAGATAGAGCGTTTGAATTAATAATTGTCAGAGCTTGCAAAATGCGAAAAAACAATGCTTTTTTTTAGGTTCCTGGAGGCCAGATTTCTCATCCGGAAATAAAAAACTTGACTTTTTCTTACACTACAAGAATTTAGAAATACACGCGTGTCTGTAGAATCCATATATGTTATATAGTTTGTGAAAAATATTTATTATTCCGTGTGCAAATTTCAGCGCTCTAGCTCTAATAGTTTAGGAGATAGAGCCATTTAAAGATCGACGAAGTTGTCCGATTTAAGACATGGCACGGATTTTTTTGAAAACCACGGACCAAGCTCGAAATTTTATGGGAAATTCACTGGTGATATTCATTTTTCGATTAGAAACTTAGTTTTTAAGAAAATCGCAAAAAGTATCGCCATTAGAGTCAATTTCTTCCTAGTAACTGTAGAATATTTCCATCTGATGCTCGTTCTGATTTTCGGAGAAACTTCGTTTAAGACTCAGATTAAAGGCCAATATATATAATATTACGTGTGCAATTTTCAGCGCTGTAGCTGTAATAGTTTTGGAGATAGAGCCGTTTGAATTAATAATTGTCAGAGCTTGCAAAATGCGAAAAAACAATGCTTTTATTTTAAGGTTCCTGGGGGGCCAGATTTCTCATCCGGAAATAAAAAACTTGACTTTTTCTTACACTACAAGAATTTAGAAATACACGCGTGTCTGTAGAATCCATATATGTTATATAGTTTTTGAAAAATATTTATTATTCCGTGTGCAAATTTCAGCGCTCTAGCTCTAATAGTTTAGGAGATAGAGCCATTTAAAGATCGACGAAGTTGTCCGATTTAAGACATGGCACGGATTTTTTTGAAAACCACGGACCAAGCTCGAAATTTTATGGGAAATTCACTGGTGATATTCATTTTTCGATTAGAAACTTAGTTTTTAAGAAAATCGCAAAAGTATCGCCATTACAGTCAATTTCTTCCTAGTAACTGTAGAATATTTCCATCTCATGCTCGTTCTGATTTTCGGAGAAACTTCGTTTAAGACTCAGATTAAAGGCCAATATATATAACTTCGTTTAAGACTCAGATTAAAGGCCAATATATATAATATTACGTGTGCAAATTTCAGCGCTGTAGCTGTAATAGTTTAGGAGATAGAGCCGTTTGAATTAATAATTGTCAGAGCTTGCAAAATGCGAAAAAACAATGCTTTTATTTTAAGGTTCCTGGAGGCCAGATTTCTCATCCGGAAATAAAAAACTTGACTTTTTCTTACACTACAAGAATTTAGAAATACACGCGTGTCTGTAGAATCCATCTGTGTTATATAGTTTGTGAAAAATATTTATTATTCCGTGTGCAAATTTCAGCGCTCTAGCTCTAATAGTTTAGGAGATAGAGCCATTTAAAGATCGACGAAGTTGTCCGATTTAAGACATGGCACGGATTTTTTTGAAAACCACGGACCAAGCTCGAAATTTTATGGGAAATTCACTGGTGATATTCATTTTTCGATTAGAAACTTAGTTTTTAAGAAAATCGCAAAAGTATCGCCATTACAGTCAATTTCTTCCTAGTAACAGTAGAATATTTCCATCTCATGCTCGTTCTGATTTTCGGAGAAACTTCGTTTAAGACTCAGATTAAAGGCCAATATATATAATATTACGTGTGCAAATTTCAGCGCTGTAGCTGTAATAGTTTAGGAGATAGAGCCGTTTGAATTAATAATTGTCAGAGCTTGCAAAATGCGAAAAAACAATGCTTTTATTTTAAGGTTCCTGGAGGCCAGATTTCTCATCCGGAAATAAAAAACTTGACTTTTTCTTACACTACAAGAATTTAGAAATACACGCGTGTCTGTAGAATCCATATATGTTATATAGTTTGTGAAAATATTTATTATTCCGTGTGCAAATTTCAGCGCTCTAGCTCTAATAGTTTAGGAGATAGAGCCATTTAAAGATCGACGAAGTTGTCCGATTTAAGACATGGCACGGATTTTTTTGAAAACCACGGACCAAGCTCGAAATTTTATGGGAAATTCACTGGTGATATTCATTTTTCGATTAGAAACTTAGTTTTTAAGAAAATCGCAAAAGTATCGCCATTACAGTCAATTTCTTCCTAGTAACTGTAGAATATTTCCATCTGATGCTCGTTCTGATTTTCGGAGAAACTTCGTTAAGACTCAGATTAAAGGCCAATATATATAATATTACATGTGCAAATTTCAGCGCTGTAGCTGTAATAGTTTAGGAGATAGAGCCGTTTGAATTAATAATTGTCAGAGCTTGCAAAATGCGAAAAAACAAAGCTTTTATTTTAAGGTTCCTGGGGGCCAGATTTCTCATCCGGAAATAAAAAACTTGACTTTTTCTTACACTCCAAGAATTTAGAAATACACGCGTGTCTGTAGAATCCATATATGTTATATAGTTCGTGAAAAATATTTATTATTCCGTGTGCAAATTTCAGCGCTCTAGCTCTAGTAGTTTAGAAGATAGAGCCATTTAAAGATCGACGAAGTTGTCCGATTTAAGACATGGCACGGATTTTTTTGAAAACCACGGACCAAGCTCGAAATTTTATGGAAATTCACTGGTGATATTCATTTTTCGATTAGAAACTTAGTTTTTAAGAAAATCGCAAAAGTATCGCCATTACAGTCAATTTCTTCCTAGTAACTGTAGAATCACGCGGCAGGGAGCAATTTTAGACATTTTCCTTGTTTATCCAGCAGAAATGTTCCTTTCCTGCGACGTCTTTCAGGGAATTAGCGACCACAAAGCAGTGATGGTAGAAGTTCAGGTAAATGTAATTAAGCGACCTAAGGCAAAAGGAACGATAGTCAGGCAATATAGAAAAGCGAACATTGAAGGACTACGTAGTTTCTTAAGAGAAAAATACAATCATTTTCTAAGAACAGAAGGGGGAATAGAGGAGCAATGGGGAGCTTTTAAAACAATCGTAGAAACCGCTTTAGATACGTATGTTCCTTGCAAAATACTGAAAAGTAATTCTGATCCTGAATATTTTAACGGGGCAATACGACGTTTAAAGAGAAAAGTTAGGCTAGCATTTAATAGGAGACATCGCAGCATTGCTGACATGATAACGTTCAAAAAATACTACAAGGAATTAGAAAAAGAAAAGAAAATTGCTCATGAATTATTTTTAAGAAACATGTTGGAGACGGACGAAATAATTGGTCAAGCTTTTACAAATATGTCCGCAGACGCCGGGGAATAAGGAAGAAATTCAGGAAATTCGAGTCGCAGATAACGAGCCACTGCACGACGACCAAGCAAAAGCAAATGCGTTCAACGAGTATTTCGTATCGGTATTCAAACCAGAACGGGTGCAGGAGCAAGTTCATTTTTTTCCATCAGAAAACCAATTTAAACTCCACGCATGGGAACTCCGCAATCGTATAAATCACTGGAAAACGGTAAATCACGCGGCCAGACGGTATCTCGACAGATTTTATTAAACTCGGTGGTGAGGCGATATTGCCCTATTTGTTAAGATTATTCAATATTTCCATTAATAATGCAAGTTTACCAGACGATTGGAAGGCAGCTATAGTGGTTCCAATTTTCAAAAATGGTGATAAATCAAAAGTATGTAATTATAGACCTGTATCCCTCACTTCAGTAGTATGCAAAATAATGGAGCATTTAATAGCCGGTACATTCGTCGCGAATGGAGAAAGTGAACTGGATTTTCCACGGACAGCATGGGTTTAGAAGTGAACATTCGTGTGAAAGTCAAATTGTTTCTCTTTTTCAAGATCTAGCTGACGTAGTTGACGCGGGTGGGAGGGTGGATGCAGTAGTAATCGACTTCGCGAAAGCATTCGACGTGGTACCGCATAATTTACTTATTAGGAAAGTATTAACCTCAGGAGTTGACGCTAGAGTTGTGAGGTGGATAAGCGAATTTCTTAGGGACAGGAAACAAAAAGTTCGAATTGGCACTCAGTTTTCGACTGCGGGAAATGTTACTTCAGGGGTTCCACAGGGAAGTGTGTTAGGGCCATTACTCTTCTTAGCGTACGTGAACGATCTCCATGTGAACATACAATCAAAGGTGCGTTTATTTTGCCGACGATTGTGTTATATACCGAAAAATCAAAGATAGCACTGACGAACAAATATTACAGCAGGATTTAGAGCATTTACGTGATTGGGCTGAAAAAAATGACATGGGAATTAATGGATCTAAAAGCAAAACAATAACGTTCGGGCGGGGACGAAATTATGAGGAACCAGACTATCGTTTAGGTGAGGTAATCATCCCAAGAGTCTCATCATGCAAGTATTTAGGCATTCATCTAGATAGTAACATTAGGGTGGGAGGTGCATATAAATCAGACAGTAAGAAAAGCGTGGAAGTCTTTACATTTTGTAATGCGAATACTAAAGAAAAGTTCTGAAAACGCTAAAGAATTAGCATATCTTACGCTGATTCGCCCTCTCATGGAATACGGAGTTGCGTGTTGGGATCCATACAGAAAGACGCACCGGAAAAATCTAGATAGAATACAGAGAAAAGCGAATAAGTTTACCTATAGACGTAACGTAACAAAAAAGTCATGGAACCTCTAGAAACGAGAAGAACAAAGGCGAGGCTTTGCGCTCTTTATAAATCGTACGTAGGTCAACCAGCATGGAAGGAAATTCAGATTAGACTAGAAAAAACAAATTATTTCGGCCGAAGCGATCACACCCACAAAATTCGAGCAAGGAAACAAAATTCAGATCTTGGAAGTTTTCCTTTTGTAATAGAACAATTAGAGATTGGAACAGTTTACCTGCGGCAGTTTTCAAAGCTTTTCCTCTCAGTGTCCGAAGTTTTAGAAATAAGTTAGAACAAGATAACAGTAACTGATATTAAATGAGTAAGTGTTGTGTAGTGCTGTGAAGTGATGGTCAGTGTAATTCAAAACAAAAAAGTGTAGTGTAGTGAAGTGTAGTGAAGTGAAGTGCGATGAACGCGATCAATGCTCTTTTTCAATGCTGCTTTTCGTCTTGTACTGTATTGTACGGTATTATTATTATTATTATTATTATTATTATTATTATTATTATTATTATTATTATTATTATTATTATTATTATTATTATTATTATTATTATTATTATTATTATTATTATTATTATTATTATTATTATTATTATTATTATTATTATTATTATTATCATTATTATAATTATTATTATTTATTATTATTATTATTATTATTATTATTATTATTATTATTATTATTATTATTATTATTATATTGTATTATATTATTGTTATTATTTTATTATTAATGTAAGTCTTGTAATTTCTACAGTTATTGTCACTTAACTGCCACCGGGTTATACCCATTTGCAGTTCTAATAAATCTATCTAATATTTCCATCTCATGCTCGTTCTGATTTTCGCAGAAACTTCGTTTAAGACTCAGATTAAAGGCCAATATATATAATATTACGTGTGCAAATTTCAGCGCTGTAGCTGTAATAGTTTAGGAGATAGAGCCGTTTGAATTAATAATTGTCAGAGCTTGCAAAATGCGAAAAAACAATGCTTTTATTTTAAGGTTCCTGGAGGCCAGATTTCTCATCCGGAAATAAAAAACTTGACTTTTTCTTACACTACAAGAATTTAGAAATACACGCGTGTCTGTAGAATCCATATATGTTATATAGTTTGTGAAAAATATTTATTATTCCGTGTGCAAATTTCAGCGCTCAAGCTCTAATAGTTTAGGAGATAGAGCCATTTAAAGATCGACGAAGTTGTCCGATTTAAGACATGGCACGGATTTTTTGAAAACCACGGACCAAGCTCGAAATTTTATGGGAAATTCACTGGTGATATTCATTTTCGATTAGAAACTTAGTTTTTAAGAAATCGCAAAGTATCGCCATTAGAGTCAATTTCTTCCTAGGAACTGTAGAATATTTCCATCTCATGCTCGTTCTGATTTTCGGAGAAACTTCGTTTAAGACTCTGATTAAAGGCCAATATATATAATATTACGTGTGCAAATTTCAGCGCTGTAGCTGTAATAGTTTAGGAGATAGAGCCGTTTGAATTAATAATTGTCAGAGCTTGCAAAATGCGAAAAACAATGCTTTTATTTAAGGTTCCTGGAGGCCAGATTTCTCATCCGGAAATAAAAAACTTGACTTTTTCTTACACTACAAGAATTTAGAAATACACGCGTGTCTGTAGAATCCATATATGTTATATAGTTTTTGAAAAATATTTATTATTCCGTGTGCAATTTCAGCGCTCTAGCTCTAATAGTTTAGGAGATAGAGCCATTTAAAGATCGAGGAAGTTGTCCGATTTAAGACATGGCACGGATTTTTTGAAAACCACGGACCAAGCTCGAAATTTTATGGGAAGTTCACTGGTGATATTAATTTTTCGATTAGAAACTTAGTTTTTAAGAAAATCGCAAAAGTATCGCCATTAGAGTCAATTTCTTCCTAGTAACTGTAGAATATTTCCATCTCATGCTCGTTCTGATTTTCGGAGAAAACTTCGTTTAAGACTCAGATTAAAGGCCAATATATATAATATTACGTGATGCAAATTTCAGCGCTGTAGCTGTAATACTTTAGGAGATAGAGCCGTTTGAATTAATAATTGTCAGAGCTTGCAAAATGCGAAAAAACAATGCTTTTATTTTAAGGTTCCTGGAGGCCAGATTTCTCATCCGGAAATAAAAAACTTGACTTTTTCTTACACTACAAGAATTTAGAAATACACGCGTGTCTGTAGAATCCATATATGTTATATAGTTTGTGAAAAATATTTATTATTCCGTGTGCAAATTTCAGCGCTCTAGCTCTAATAGTTTAGGAGATAGAGCCATTTAAAGATCGACGAAGTTGTCCGATTTAAGACATGGCACGGATTTTTTTGAAAACCACGGACCAAGCTCGAAATTTTATGGGAAATTCACTGGTGATATTAATTTTTCGATTAGAAAATTAGTTTTTAAGAAAATCGCAAAAGTATCGCCATTAGAGTCAATTTCTTCCTAGTAACTGTAGAATATTTCCATCTGATGCTCGTTCTGATTTTCGGAGAAACTTCGTTTAAGACTCAGATTAAAGGCCAATATATATAATATTACGTGTGCAAATTTCAGCGCTGTAGCTGTAATAGTTTAGGAGATAGAGCCGTTTGAATTAATAATTGTCAGAGCTTGCAAAATGCGAAAAAAACAATGCTTTTATTTAAGGTTCCTGGGGGCCAGATTTCTCATCCGGAAATAAAAAAACTTGACTTTTTCTTACACTACAAGAATTTAGAATACACGCGTGTTTATAGAATCCATATATGTTATATAGTTTGTGAAAAATATTTATTATTCCGTGTGCAAATTTCAGCGCTCTAGCTCTAATAGTTTAGGAGATAGAGCCATTTAAAGATCGACGAAGTTGTCCGATTTAAGACATGGCACGGATTTTTTTGAAAACCACGGACCAAGCTCGAAATTTTATGGGAAATTCACTGGTGATATTCATTTTTCGATTAGAAACGTAGTTTTTAAGAAAATCGCAAAAGTATCGCCATTAGAGTCAATTTCTTCCTAGTAACTGTAGAATATTTCCATCTCATGCTCGTTCTGATTTTCGGAGAAACTTCGTTAAGACTCAGATTAAAGGCCAATATATATAATATTACGTGTGCAAATTTCAGCGCTGTAGCTGTAATAGTTTAGGAGATAGAGCCGTTTGAATTAATAATTGTCAGAGCTTGCAAATGCGAAAAAACAATGCTTTTTTTTAGGTTCCTGGAGGCCAGATTTCTCATCCGGAATAAAAAACTTGACTTTTTCTTACACTACAAGAATTTAGAAATACACGCGTGTCTGTAGAATCCATATATGTTATATAGTTGTGAAAAATATTTATTATTCCGTGTGCAAATTTCAGCGCTCTAGCTCTAATAGTTTAGGAGATAGAGCCATTTAAAGATCGACGAAGTTGTCCGATTTAAGACATGGCACGGATTTTTTTGAAAACCACGGACCAAGCTCGAAATTTTATGGGAAATTCACTGGTGATATTCATTTTTCGATTAGAAACTTAGTTTTTAAGAAAATCGCAAAGTATCGCCATTACAGTCAATTTCTTCCTAGTAACTGTAGAATATTTCCATCTCATGCTCGTTCTGATTTTCGGAGAAACTTCGTTTAAGACTCAGATTAAAGGCCAATATATATAATATTACGTGTGCAAATTTCAGCGCTGTAGCTGTAATAGTTTAGGAGATAGAGCCGTTTGAATTAATAATTGTCAGAGCTTGCAAAATGCGAAAAAACAATGCTTTTATTTTAAGGTTCCTGGGGGCCAGATTTCTCATCCGGAAATAAAAAACTTGACTTTTTCTTACACTACAAGAATTTAGAAATACACGCGTGTCTGTAGAATCCATATATGTTATATAGTTTGTGAAAAATATTTATTATTCCGTGTGCAAATTTCAGCGCTCTAGCTCTAATAGTTTAGGAGATAGAGCCATTTAAAGATCGACGAAGTTGTCCGATTTAAGACATGGCACGGATTTTTTTGAAAACCACGGACCAAGCTCGAAATTTTATGGGAAATTCACTGGTGATATTCATTTTTCGATTAGAAACGTAGTTTTTAAGAAAATCGCAAAAGTATCGCCATTAGAGTCAATTTCTTCCTAGTAACTGTAGAATATTTCCATCTCATGCTCGTTCTGATTTTCGGAGAAACTTCGTTTAAGACTCAGATTAAAGGCCAATATATATAATATTACGTGTGCAAATTTCAGCGCTGTAGCTGTAATAGTTTAGGAGATAGAGCCGTTTGAATTAATAATTGTCAGAGCTTGCAAAATGCGAAAAAACAATGCTTTTTTTTAGGTTCCTGGAGGCCAGATTTCTCATCCGGAAATAAAAAACTTGACTTTTTCTTACACTACAAGAATTTAGAAATACACGCGTGTCTGTAGAATCCATATATGTTATATAGTTTGTGAAAAATATTTATTATTCCGTGTGCAAATTTCAGCGCTCTAGCTCTAATAGTTTAGGAGATAGAGCCATTTAAAGATCGACGAAGTTGTCCGATTTAAGACATGGCACGGATTTTTTTGAAAACCACGGACCAAGCTCGAAATTTTATGGGAAATTCACTGGTGATATTCATTTTTCGATTAGAAACTTAGTTTTTAAGAAAATCGCAAAAGTATCGCCATTAGAGTCAATTTCTTCCTAGTAACTGTAGAATATTTCCATCTCATGCTCGTTCTGATTTTCGGAGAAACTTCGTTTAAGACTCAGATTAAAGGCCAATATATATAATATTACGTGTGCAAATTTCAGCGCTGTAGCTGTAATAGTTTAGGAGATAGAGCCGTTTGAATTAATAATTGTCAGAGCTTGCAAAATGCGAAAAAACAATGCTTTTTTTTAGGTTCCTGGAGGCCAGATTTCTCATCCGGAAATAAAAAACTTGACTTTTTCTTACACTACAAGAATTTAGAAATACACGCGTGTCTGTAGAATCCATATATGTTATATAGTTTGTGAAAAATATTTATTATTCCGTGTGCAAATTTCAGCGCTCTAGCTCTAATAGTTTAGGAGATAGAGCCATTTAAAGATCGACGAAGTTGTCCGATTTAAGACATGGCACGGATTTTTTTGAAAACCACGGACCAAGCTCGAAATTTTATGGGAAATTCACTGGTGATATTCATTTTTCGATTAGAAACGTAGTTTTTAAGAAAATCGCAAAAGTATCGCCATTAGAGTCAATTTCTTCCTAGTAACTGTAGAATATTTCCATCTCATGCTCGTTCTGATTTTCGGAGAAACTTCGTTTAAGACTCAGATTAAAGGCCAATATATATAATATTACGTGTGCAAATTTCAGCGCTGTAGCTGTAATAGTTTAGGAGATAGAGCCGTTTGAATTAATAATTGTCAGAGCTTGCAAAATGCGAAAAAACAATGCTTTTTTTTAGGTTCCTGGAGGCCAGATTTCTCATCCGGAAATAAAAAACTTGACTTTTTCTTACACTACAAGAATTTAGAAATACACGCGTGTCTGTAGAATCCATATATGTTATATAGTTTGTGAAAAATATTTATTATTCCGTGTGCAAATTTCAGCGCTCTAGCTCTAATAGTTTAGGAGATAGAGCCATTTAAAGATCGACGAAGTTGTCCGATTTAAGACATGGCACGGATTTTTTTGAAAACCACGGACCAAGCTCGAAATTTTATGGGAAATTCACTGGTGATATTCATTTTTCGATTAGCAACTTAGTTTTTAAGAAAATCGCAAAAGTATCGCCATTACAGTCAATTTCTTCCTAGTAACTGTAGAATATTTCCATCTCATGCTCGTTCTGATTTTCGGAGAAACTTCGTTTAAGACTCAGATTAAAGGCCAATATATATAATATTACGTGTGCAAATTTCAGCGCTGTAGCTGTAATAGTTTAGGAGATAGAGCCGTTTGAATTAATAATTGTCAGAGCTTGCAAAATGCGAAAAAACAATGCTTTTTTTTAGGTTCCTGGAGGCCAGATTTCTCATCCGGAAATAAAAAACTTGACTTTTTCTTACACTACAAGAATTTAGAAATACACGCGTGTCTGTAGAATCCATATATGTTATATAGTTTGTGAAAAATATTTATTATTCCGTGTGCAAATTTCAGCGCTCTAGCTCTAATAGTTTAGGAGATAGAGCCATTTAAAGATCGACGAAGTTGTCCGATTTAAGACATGGCACGGATTTTTTTGAAAACCACGGACCAAGCTCGAAATTTTATGGGAAATTCACTGGTGATATTCATTTTTCGATTAGCAACTTAGTTTTTAAGAAAATCGCAAAAGTATCGCCATTACAGTCAATTTCTTCCTAGTAACTGTAGAATATTTCCATCTCATGCTCGTTCTGATTTTCGGAGAAACTTCGTTTAAGACTCAGATTAAAGGCCAATATATATAATATTACGTGTGCAAATTTCAGCGCTGTAGCTGTAATAGTTTAGGAGATAGAGCCGTTTGAATTAATAATTGTCAGAGCTTGCAAAATGCGAAAAAACAATGCTTTTATTTTAAGGTTCCTGGGGGCCAGATTTCTCATCCGGAAATAAAAAACTTGACTTTTTCTTACACTACAAGAATTTAGAAATACACGCGTGTCTGTAGAATCCATATATGTTATATAGTTTGTGAAAAATATTTATTATTCCGTGTGCAAATTTCAGCGCTCTAGCTCTAATAGTTTAGGAGATAGAGCCATTTAAAGATCGACGAAGTTGTCCGATTTAAGACATGGCACGGATTTTTTTGAAAACCACGGACCAAGCTCGAAATTTTATGGGAAATTCACTGGTGATATTCATTTTTCGATTAGAAACGTAGTTTTTAAGAAAATCGCAAAAGTATCGCCATTAGAGTCAATTTCTTCCTAGTAACTGTAGAATATTTCCATCTCATGCTCGTTCTGATTTTCGGAGAAACTTCGTTTAAGACTCAGATTAAAGGCCAATATATATAATATTACGTGTGCAAATTTCAGCGCTGTAGCTGTAATAGTTTAGGAGATAGAGCCGTTTGAATTAATAATTGTCAGAGCTTGCAAAATGCGAAAAAACAATGCTTTTTTTTAGGTTCCTGGAGGCCAGATTTCTCATCCGGAAATAAAAAACTTGACTTTTTCTTACACTACAAGAATTTAGAAATACACGCGTGTCCGTAGTATCCATATATGTTATATAGTTTGTGAAAAATATTTATTATTCCGTGTGCAAATTTCAGCGCTCTAGCTCTAATAGTTTAGGAGATAGAGCCATTTAAAGATCGACGAAGTTGTCCGATTTAAGACATGGCACGGATTTTTTTGAAAACCACGGACCAAGCTCGAAATTTTATGGGAAATTCACTGGTGATATTTATTTTTCGATTAGAAACTTAGTTTTTAAGAAAATCGCAAAAGTATCGCCATTACAGTCAATTTCTTCCTAGTAACTGTAGAATATTTCCATCTCATGCTCGTTCTGATTTTCGGAGAAACTTCGTTTAAGACTCAGATTAAAGGCCAATATATATAATATTACGTGTGCAAATTTCAGCGCTGTAGCTGTAATAGTTTAGGAGATAGAGCCGTTTGAATTAATAATTGTCAGAGCTTGCAAAATGCGAAAAAACAATGCTTTTATTTTAAGGTTCCTGGGGGCCAGATTTCTCATCCGGAAATAAAAAACTTGACTTTTTCTTACATTACAAGAATTTAGAAATACACGCGTGTCTGTATAATCCATATATGTTATATAGTTTGTGAAAAATATTTATTATTCCGTGTGCAAATTTCAGCGCTCTAGCTCTAATAGTTTAGGAGATAGAGCCATTTAAAGATCGACGAAGTTGTCCGATTTAAGACATGGCACGGATTTTTTTGAAAACCACGGACCAAGCTCGAAATTTTATGGGAAATTCACTGGTGATATTCATTTTTCGATTAGAAACGTAGTTTTTAAGAAAATCGCAAAAGTATCGCCATTAGAGTCAATTTCTTCCTAGTAACTGTAGAATATTTCCATCTCATGCTCGTTCTGATTTTCGGAGAAACTTCGTTTAAGACTCAGATTAAAGGCCAATATATATAATATTACGTGTGCAAATTTCAGCGCTGTAGCTGTAATAGTTTAGGAGATAGAGCCGTTTGAATTAATAATTGTCAGAGCTTGCAAAATACGAAAAAACAATGCTTATATTTTAAGGTTCCTGGAGGCCAGATTTCTCATCCGGAAATAAAAAACTTGACTTTTTCTTACACTACAAGAATTTAGAAATACACGCGTGTCTGTAGAATCCATATATGTTATATAGTTTGTAAAAAATATTTATTATTCCGTGTGCAAATTTCAGCGCTCTAGCTCTAATAGTTTAGGAGATAGAGCCATTTAAAGATCGACGAAGTTGTCCGATTTAAGACATGGCACGGATTTTTTTGAAAACCACGGACCAAGCTCGAAATTTTATGGGAAATTCACTGGTGATATTCATTTTTCGATTAGAAACTTAGTTTTTAAGAAAATCGCAAAAGTATCGCCATTACAGTCAATTTCTTCCTAGTAACTGTAGAATATTTCCATCTCATGCTCGTTCTGATTTTCGGAGAAACTTCGTTTAAGACTCAGATTAAAGGCCAATATATATAATATTACGTGTGCAAATTTCAGCGCTGTAGCTGTAATAGTTTAGGAGATAGAGCCGTTTGAATTAATAATTGTCAGAGCTTGCAAAATGCGAAAAAACAATGCTTTTATTTTAAGGTTCCTGGAGGCCAGATTTAATTCAAATTAATTATTAATTCAAACGGCTCTATCTCCTAAACTATTACAGCTACAGCGCTGAAATTTGCACACGTAATATTATATATACTGGCCTTTAATCTGAGTCTTAAACGAAGTTTCTCCGAAAATCAGAACGAGCATGAGATGGAAATATTCTACAGTTCCTAGGAAGAAATTGACTCTAATAGCGATACTTTTGCGATTTTCTTAAAAACTACGTTTCTAATCGAAAAATTAATATCACCAGTGAATTTCCCATAAAATTTCGAGCTTGGTCCGTGGTTTTCAAAAAAATCCGTGCCATGTCTTAAATCGGACAACTTCGTCGATCTTTAAATGGCTCTATCTCCTAAACTATTAGAGCTAGAGCGCTGAAATTTGCACACGGAATAATAAATATTTTTCACAAACTATATAACATATATGGATTCTACAGACACGCGTGTATTTCTAAATTCTTGTAGTGTAAGAAAAAGTCAAGTTTTTTATTTCCGGATGAGAAATCTGGCCCCCAGGAACCTTAGAATAAAAGCATTGTTTTTTCGCATTTTGCAAGCTCTGACAATTATTAATTCAAACGGCTCTATCTCCTAAACTATTACAGCTACAGCGCTGAAATTTGCACACGTAATATTATATATATTGGCCTTTAATCTGAGTCTTAAACGAAGTTTCTCCGAAAATCAGAACGAGCATGAGATGGAAATATTCTACAGTTACTAGGAAGAAATTGACTGTAATGGCGATACTTTTGCAATTTTCTTAAAAACTAAGTTTCTAATCGAAAAATGAATATCACCAGTGAATTTCCCATAAAATTTCGAGCTTGGTGCGTGGTTTTCAAAAAAATCCGTGCCATGTCTTAAATCGGACAACTTCGTCGATCTTTAAATGGCTCTATCTCCTAAACTATTAGAGCTAGGGCGCTGAAATTTGCACACGGAATAATAAATATTTTTCACAAACTATATAACATATATGGATTCTACAGACACGCGTGTATTTCTAAATTCTTGTAGTGTAAGAAAAAGTCAAGTTTTTTATTTCCGGATGAGAAATCTGGCCTCCAGGAACCTTAAAATAAAAGCATTGTTTTTTCGCATTTTGCAAGCTCTGACAATTATTAATTCAAACGGCTCTATCTCCTAAACTATTACAGCTACAGCGCTGAAATTTGCACACGTAATATTATATATATTGGCCTTTAATCTGAGTCTTAAACGAACTTTCTCCGAAAATCAGAACGAGCATGAGATGGAAATATTCTACAGTTACTAGGAAGAAATTGACTGTAATGGCGATACTTTTGCGATTTTCTTAAAAACTAATTTCTAATCGAAAAATGAATATCACCAGTGAATTTCCCATAAAGATCGAGCTTGGTCCGTGGTTTTCAAAAAAATCCGTGCCATGTCTTAAATCGGACAACTTCGTCGATCTTTAAATGGCTCTATCTCCTAAACTATTAGAGCTAGAGCGCAGAAATTTGCACATGGAATAATAAATATTTTTCACAAACTATATAACATATATGGATTCTACAGACACGCGTGTATTTCTAAATTCTTGTAGTGTAAGAAAAAGTCAAGTTTTTTATTTCCGGATGAGAAATCTTGCCTCCAGGAGCCTTAAAATCAAAGCATTGTTTTTTCGCATTTTGCAAGCTCTGACAATTATTAATTCAAACGGCTCTATCTCCTAAACTATTACAGCTACAGCGCTGAAATTTGCACACGTAGTATTATATATATTGGCCTTTAATCTGAGTCTTAAGCGAAGTTTCTCCGAAATTCAGAACGAGCATCAGATGGAAATATTCTACAGTTACTAGGAAGAAATTGACTCTAATGGCGATACTTTTGCAATTTTTTAAAAACCAAGTTTATAATCGAAAAATGAATATCACCAGTGAATTTCCCATAAAATTTCGAGCTTGGTCCGTGGTTTTCAAAAAAATCCGTTCCATGTCTTAAATCGGACAACTTCGTCGATCTTTAAATGGCTCTATCTCCTAAACTATTAGAGCTAGAGCGCTGAAATTTGCACACGGAATAATAAATATTTTTCACAAACTATATAACATATATGGATTCTATAGACACGCGTGTATTTCTAAATTCTTGTAGTGTAAGAAAAAGTCAAGTTTTTTATTTCCGGATGAGAAATCTGGCCCCCAGGAACCTTAAAATAAAAGCATTGTTTTTTCGCATTTTGCAAGCTCTGACAATTATTAATTCAAACGGCTCTATCTCCTAAACTATTACAGCTACAGCGCTGAAATTTGCACACGTAATATTATATATATTGGCCTTTAATCTGAGCCTTAAACGAAGTTTCTCCGAAAATCAGAACGAGCATCAGATGGAAATATTCTACAGTTACTAGGAAGAAATTGACTCTAATGGCGATACTTTTGCGATTTTCTTAAAAACTAATTTTCTAATCGAAAAATTAATATCACCAGTGAATTTCCCATAAAATTTTGAGCTTGGTCCGTGGTTTTCAAAAAAATCCGTGCCATGTCTTAAATCGGACAACTTCGTCGATCTTTAAATGGCTCTATCTCCTAAACCTAAACTATTAGAGCTAGAGCGCTGAAATTTGCACACGGAATAATAAATATTTTTCACAAACTATATAACATATATGGATTCTACAGACACGCGTGTATTTCTAAATTCTTGTAGTGTAAGAAAAAGTCAAGTTTTTTATTTCCGGATGAGAAATCTGGCCTCCAGGAACCTTAAAATAAAAGCATTGTTTTTCGCATTTTGCAAGCTCTGACAATTATTAATTCAAACGGCTCTATCTCCTAAACTATTACAGCTACAGCGCTGAAATTTGCACACGTAATATTATATATATTGGCCTTTAATCTGAGTCTTAAACGAAGTTTCTCCGAAAATCAGAACGAGCATGAGATGGAAATATTCTACAGTTACTAGGAAGAAATTGACTCTAATGGCGATACTTTTGAGATTTTCCTAAAAAACTAAGTTTCTAATCGAAAAATGAATATCACCAGTGAATTTCCCATAAAATTTCGAGCTTGGTCCGTGGTTTTAAAAAAAATCCGTTCCATGTCTTAAATCGGACAACTTCGTCGATCTTTAAATGGCTCTATCTCCTAAACTATTAGAGCTAGAGCGCTGAAATTTGCACACGGAATAATAAATATTTTTCACAAACTATATAACATATATGGATTCTACAGACACGCGTGTATTTCTAAATTCTTGTAGTGTAAGAAAAAGTCAGGTTTTTTATTTCCGGATGATAAATCTGGCCTCCAGGAACCTTAAAATAAAAGCATTGTTTTTTCGCATTTTGCAAGCTCTGACAATTATTAATTCAAACGGCTCTATCTCCTAAACTATTACAGCTACAGCGCTGAAATTTGCACACGTAATATTATATATATTGGCCTTTAATCTGAGTCTTAAACGAAGTTTCTCCGAAAATCAGAACGAGCATGAGATGGAAATATTCTACAGTTACTAGGAAGAAATTGACTCTAATGGCGATACTTTTGCGATTTTCTTAAAAACTAAGTTTCTAATCGAAAAATGAATATCACCAGTGAATTTCCCATAAAATTTCGAGCTTGGTCCGTGGTTTTAAAAAAAATCCGTGCCATGTCTTAAATCGGACAACTTCGTCGATCTTTAAATGGCTCTATCTCCTAAACTATTAGAGCTAGAGCGCTGAAATTTGCACACGGAATAATAAATATTTTTCACAAACTATATAACATATATGGATTCTACAGACACGCGTGTATTTCTAAATTCTTGTAGTGTAAGAAAAAGTCAAGTTTTTTATTTCCGGATGAGAAATCTGGCCTCCAGGAACCTTAAAATAAAAGCATTGTTTTTTCGCATTTTGCAAGCTCTGACAATTATTAATTCAAACGGCTCTATCTCCTAAACTATTACAGCTACAGCGCTGAAATTTGCACACGTAATATTATATATTTTGGCCTTTAATCTGAGTCTTAAACGAAGTTTCTCCGTAAATCAGAACGAGCATGAGATGGAAATATTCTACAGTTACTAGGAAGAAATTGACTCTAATGGCGATACTTTTGCGATTTTCTTAAAAACTAAGTTTCTAATCGAAAAATGAATATCACCAGTGAATTTCCCATAAAATTCGAGCTTGGTCCGTGGTTTTAAAAAAAATCCGTGCCATGTCTTAAATCGGACAACTTCGTCGATCATTAAATGGCTCTATCTCCTAAACTATTAGAGCTAGATCGCTGAAATTTGCACACGGAATAATAAATATTTTTCACAAACTATATAACATATATGGATTCTACAGACACGCGTGTATTTCTAAATTCTTGTAGTGTAAGAAAAAAGTCAAGTTTTTTATTTCCGGATGAGAAATCTGGCCTCCAGGAACCTTAAAATAAAAGCATTGTTTTTTCGCATTTTGCAAGCTCTGACAATTATTAATTCAAACGGCTCTATCTCCTAAACTATTACAGCTACAGCGCTGAAATTTGCACACGTAATATTATATATATTGGCCTTTAATCTGAGTCTTAAACGAAGTTTCTCCGAAAATCAGAACGAGCATGAGATGGAAATATTCTACAGTTCCTAGGAAGAAATTGACTCCAATGGCGATACTTTTGCGATTTTCTTAAAAACTAAGTTTCTAATCGAAAAATGAATATCACCAGTGAATTTCCCATAAAATTTCGAGCTTGGTCCGTGGTTTTCAAAAAAATCCGTACCATGTCTTAAATCGGACAACTTCGTCGATCTTTAAATGGCTCTATCTCCTAAACTATTAGAGCTAGAGCGCTGAAATTTGCACACGGAATAATAAATATTTTTCACAAACTATATAACATATATGGATTCTACAGACACGCGTGTATTTCTAAATTCTTGTAGTGTAAGGAAAAGTCAAGTTTTTTATATCCGGATGAGAAATCTGGCCTCCAGGAACCTTAAAATAAAAGCATTGTTTTTCGCATTTTGCAAGATCTGACAATTATTAATTCAAACGGCTCTATCTCCTAAACTATTACAGCTACAGCGCTGAAATTTGCACACGTAATATTATATATATTGGCCTTTAATCTGAGTCTTAAACGAAGTTTCTCCGAAAATCAGAACGAGCATGAGATGGAAATATTCTACAGTTACTAGGAAGAAATTGACTCTAATAGCGATACTTTTGCGATTTTCTTAAAAACTAAGTTTCTAATCGAAATATGAATATCACCAGTGAATTTCCCATAAAATTTCGAGCTTGGTCCGTGGTTTTCAAAAAAATCCGTGCCATGTCTTAAATCGGACAACTTCGTCGATCTTTAAATGGCTCTATTTCCTAAACTATTAGAGCTAGAGCGCTGAATTTGCACACGGAATAATAAATATTTTTCACAAACTATATAACATATATGGATTCAACAGACACGCGTGTATTTCTAAATTCTTGTAGTGTAAGAAAAAGTCAAGTTTTTATTTCCGGATGAGAAATCTTGCCTCCAGGAACCTTAAAATAAAAGCATTGTTTTTTCGCATTTTGCAAGCTCTGACAATTATTAATTCAAACGGCTCTATCTCCTTAAACTATGACAGCTACAGCGCTGAAATTTGCAAACGTAATATTATATATATTGGCCTTTAATCTGAGTCTTAAACGAAGTTTCTCCGAAAATCAGAACGAGCATGAGATGGAAATATTCTACAGTTCCTAGGAAGAATTGACTCTAATGGCGATACTTTTGCGATTTTCTTAAAAACTAAGTTTCTAATCGAAAAATGAATAACACCAGTGAATTTCCCATAAAATTTCGAGCTTGGTCCGTGGTTTTCAAAAAAATCCGTGCCATGTCTTAAATCGGACAACTTCGTCGATCTTTAAATGGCTCTATCTCCTAAACTATTAGAGCTAGAGCGCTGAAATTTGCACACGGAATAATAAATATTTTTCACAAACTATATAACATATGGTTTCTACAGACACGCGTGTATTTCTAAATTCTTGTAGTGTAAGAAAAAGTCAAGTTTTTTATTTCCGGATGAGAAATCTGGCGTCCAGGAACCTTAAAATAAAAGCATTGTTTTTTCGCATTTTGCAAACTCTGACAATTATTAATTCAAACGGCTCTATCTCCTAAACTATTACAGCTATAGCGCTGAAATTTGCACACGTAATATTATATATATTGGCCTTTAATCTGAGTCTTAAACGAAGTTTCTCCGAAAATCAGAACGAGCATGAGATGGAAATATTCTACTGTTACTAGGAAGAAATTGACTCTAATGGCGATACTTTTGCGATTTTCTTAAAAACTAAGTTTCTAATCGAAAAATGAATATCACCAGTGAATTTCCCATAAAATTTCGAGCTTGGTCCGTGGTTTTCAAAAAAATCCGTACCATGTCTTAAATCGGACAACTTCGTCGATCTTTAAATGGCTCTATCTCCTAAACTATTAGAGCTAGAGCGCTGAAATTTGCACACGGAATAATAAATATTTTTCACAAACTATATAACATATATGGATTCTATAGACACGCGTGTATTTCTAAATTCTTGTAGTGTAAGAAAAAGTCAAGTTCTTTATTTCCGGATGAGAAATCTGGCCCCAGGAACCTTAAAATAAAAGCATTGTTTTTTCGCATTTTGCAAGCTCTGACAATTATTAATTCAAACGGCTCTATCTCCTAAACTATTACAGCTACAGCGCTGAAATTTGCACACGTAATATTATATATATTGGCCTTTAATCTGAGTCTTAAACGAAGTTTCTCCGAAAATCAGAACGAGCATCAGATGGAAATATTCTACAGTTACTAGGAAGAAATTGACTCTAATGGCGATACTTTTGCGATTTTCTTAAAAACTAATTTTCTAATCGAAAAATTAATATCACCAGTGAATTTCCCATAAAATTTCGAGCTTGGTCCGTGGTTTTCAAAAAAATCCGTGCCATGTCTTAAATCGGACAACTTCGTCGATCTTTAAATGGCTCTATCTCCTAAACTATTAGAGCTAGAGCGCTGAAATTTGCACACGGAATAATAAATATTTTTCACAAAACTATATAACATATATGGATTCTACAGACACGCGTGTATTTCTAAATTCTTGTAGTGTAAGAAAAAGTCAAGTTTTTTATTTCCGGATGAGAAATCTGGCCTCCAGGAACCTTAAAATAAAAGCATTGTTTTTTCGCATTTTGCAAGCTCTGACAATTATTAATTCAAACGGCTCTATCTCCTAAACTATTACAGCTACAGCGCTGAAATTTGCACACGTAATATTATATATATTGGCCTTTAATCTGAGTCTTAAACGAAGTTTCTCCGAAAATCAGAACGAGCATGAGATGGAAATATTCTACAGTTACTAGGAAGAAATTGACTCTAATGGCGATACTTTTGCGATTTTCTTAAAAACTAAGTTTCTAATCGAAAAATGAATATCACCAGTGAATTTCCCATAAAATTTCGAGCTTGGTCCGTGGTTTTAAAAAAAATCCGTTCCATGTCTTAAATCGGACAACTTCGTCGATCTTTAAATGGCTCTATCTCCTAAACTATTAGAGCTAGAGCGCTGAAATTTGCACACGGAATAATAAATATTTTTCACAAACTATATAACATATATGGATTCTACAGACACGCGTGTATTTCTAAATTCTTGTAGTGTAAGAAAAAGTCAGGTTTTTTATTTCCGGATGATAAATCTGGCCTCCAGGAACCTTAAATAAAAGCATTGTTTTTTCGCATTTTGCAAGCTCTGACAATTATTATTCAAACGGCTCTATCTCCTAAACTATTACAGCTACAGCGCTGAAATTTGCACACGTAATATATATATAATTGGCCTTTAATCTGAGTCTTAAACGAAGTTTCTCCGAAAATCAGAACGAGCATGAGATGGAAATATTCTACAGTTACTAGGAAGAAATTGACTCTAATGGCGATACTTTTGCGATTTTCTTAAAAACTAAGTTTCTAATCGAAAAATGAATATCACCAGTGAATTTCCCATAAAATTTTCGAGCTTGGTCCGTGGTTTTAAAAAAATTCGTGCCATGTCTTAAATCGGACAACTTCGTCGATCTTTAAATGGCTCTATCTCCTAAACTATTAGAGCTAGAGCGCTGAAATTTGCACACGGAATAATAAATATTTTTCACAAACTATATAACATATATGGATTCTACAGACACGCGTGTATTTCTAAATTCTTGTAGTGTAAGAAAAAGTCAAGTTTTTTATTTCCGGATGAGAAATCTGGCCTCCAGGAACCTTAAAATAAAAGCATTGTTTTTTCGCATTTTGCAAGCTCTGACAATTATTAATTCAAACGGCTCTATCTCCTAAACTATTACAGCTACAGCGCTGAAATTTGCACACGTAATATTATATATATTGGCCTTTAATCTGAGTCTTAAACGAAGTTTCTCCGAAAATCAGAACGAGCATGAGATGGAAATATTCTACAGTTACTAGGAAGAAATTGACTCTAATGGCGATACTTTTGCGATTTTCTTAAAAACTAAGTTTCTAATCGAAAAATGAATATCACCAGTGAATTTCCCATAAAATTCGAGCTTGGTCCGTGGTTTTAAAAAAAATCCGTGCCTTGTCTTAAATCGGACAACTTCGTCGATCTTTAAATGGCTCTATCTCCTAAACTATTAGAGCTAGAGCGCTGAAATTTGCACACGGAATAATAAATATTTTTCACAAACTATATAACATATATGGATTCTACAGACACGCGTGTATTTCTAAATTCTTGTAGTGTAAGAAAAAGTCAAGTTTTTTATTTCCGGATGAGAAATCTGGCCTCCAGGAACCTTAAAATAAAAGCATTGTTTTTTCGCATTTTGCAAGCTCTGACAATTATTAATTCAAACGGCTCTATCTCCTAAACTATTACAGCTACAGCGCTGAAATTTGCACACGTAATATTATATATATTGGCCTTTAATCTGAGTCTTAAACGAAGTTTCTCCGAAAATCAGAACGAGCATGAGATGGAAATATTCTACAGTTCCTAGGAAGAAATTGACTCCAATGGCGATACTTTTGCGATTTTCTTAAAAACTAAGTTTCTAATCGAAAAATGAATATCACCAGTGAATTTCCCATAAAATTTCGAGCTTGGTCCGTGGTTTTCAAAAAAATCCGTACCATGTCTTAAATCGGACAACTTCGTCGATCTTTAAATGGCTCTATCTCCTAAACTATTAGAGCTAGAGCGCTGAAATTTGCACACGGAATAATAAATATTTTTCACAAACTATATAACATATATGGATTCTACAGACACGCGTGTATTTCTAAATTCTTGTAGTGTAAGAAAAAGTCAAGTTTTTTATATCAGGATGAGAAATCTGGCCTCCAGGAACCTTAAAATAAAAGCATTGTTTTTTCGCATTTTGCAAGATCTGACAACTATTAATTCAAACGGCTCTATCTCCTAAACTATTACAGCTACAGCGCTGAAATTTGCACACGTAATATTATATATATTGGCCTTTAATCTGAGTCTTAAACGAAGTTTCTCCGAAAATCAGAACGAGCATGAGATGGAAATATTCTACAGTTACTAGGAAGAAATTGACTCTAATAGCGATACTTTTGCGATTTTCTTAAAAACTAAGTTTCTAATCGAAAAATGAATATCACCAGTGAATTTCCCATAAAATTTCGAGCTTGGTCCGTGGTTTTCAAAAAAATCCGTGCCATGTCTTAAATCGGACAACTTCGTCGATCTTTAAATGGCTCTATTTCCTAAACTATTAGAGCTAGAGCGCTGAAATTTGCACACGGAATAATAAATATTTTTCACAAACTATATAACATATATGGATTCAACAGACACGCGTGTATTTCTAAATTCTTGTAGTGTAAGAAAAAGTCAAGTTTTTTATTTCCGGATGAGAAATCTTGCCTCCAGGAACCTTAAAATAAAAGCATTGTTTTTTCGCATTTTGCAAGCTCTGACAATTATTAATTCAAACGGCTCTATCTCCTAAACTATGACAGCTACAGCGCTGAAATTTGCAAACGTAATATTATATAAATTGGCCTTTAATCTGAGTCTTAAACGAAGTTTCTCCGAAAATCAGAACGAGCATGAGATGGAAATATTCTACAGTTCCTAGGAAGAAATTGACTCTAATGGCGATACTTTTGCGATTTTCTTAAAAACTAAGTTTCTAATCGAAAAATGAATAACGCCAGTGAATTTCCCATAAAATTTCGAGCTTGGTCCGTGGTTTTCAAAAAAATCCGTGCCATGTCTTAAATCGGACAACTTCGTCGATCTTTAAATGGCTCTATCTCCTAAACTATTAGAGCTAGAGCGCTGAAATTTGCACACGGAATAATAAATATTTTTCACAAACTATATAACATATGGTTTCTACAGACACGCGTGTATTTCTAAATTCTTGTAGTGTAAGAAAAAGTCAAGTTTTTTATTTCCGGATGAGAAATCTGGCGTCCAGGAACCTTAAAATAAAAGCATTGTTTTTTCGCATTTTGCAAACTCTGACAATTATTAATTCAAACGGCTCTATCTCCTAAACTATTACAGCTATAGCGCTGAAATTTGCACACGTAATATTATATATATTGGCCTTTAATCTGAGTCTTAAACGAAGTTTCTCCGAAAATCAGAACGAGCATGAGATGGAAATATTCTACTGTTACTAGGAAGAAATTGACTCTAATGGCGATACTTTTGCGATTTTCTTAAAAACTAAGTTTCTAATCGAAAAATGAATATCACCAGTGAATTTCCCATAAAATTTCGAGCTTGGTCCGTGGTTTTCAAAAAAATCCGTGCCATGTCTTAAATCGGACAACTTCGTCGATCTTTAAATGGCTCTATCTCCTAAACTATTAGAGCTAGAGCGCTGAAATTTGCACACGGAATAATAAATATTTTTCACAAACTATATAACATATATGGTTTCTACAGACACGCGTGTATTTCTAAATTCTTGTAGTGTAAGAAAAAGTCAAGTTTTTTATTTCCGGATGAGAAATCTGGCGTCCAGGAACCTTAAAATAAAAGCATTGTTTTTTCGCATTTTGCAAACTCTGACAATTATTAATTCAAACGGCTCTATCTCCTAAACTATTACAGCTATAGCGCTGAAATTTGCACACGTAATATTATAGATATTGGCCTTTAATCTGAGTCTTAAACGAAGTTTCTCCGAAAATCAGAACGAGCATGGGATGGAAATATTCTACTGTTACTAGGAAGAAATTGACTCTAATGGCGATACTTTTGCGATTTTCTTAAAAACTAAGTTTCTAATCGAAAAATGAATATCACCAGTGAATTTCCCATAAAATTTCGAGCTTGGTCCGTGGTTTTCAAAAAAATCCGTGCCATGTCTTAAATCGGACAACTTCGTCGATCTTTAAATGGCTCTATCTCCTAAACTATTAGAGCTAGAGCGCTGAAATTTGCACACGGAATAATAAATATTTTTCGCAAACTATATAACATATATGGATTCTACAGACACGCGTGTATTTCTAAATTCTTGTAGTGTAAGAAAAAGTCAAGTTTTTTATTTCCGGATGAGAAATCTGGCCTCCAGGAACCTTAAAATAAAAGCATTGTTTTTTCGCATTTTGCAAGCTCTGACAATTATTAATTCAAACGGCTCTATCTCCTAAACTATTACAGCTACAGCGCTGAAATTTGCACACGTAATATTATATATATTGGCCTTTAATCTGAGTCTTAAACGAAGTTTCTCCGAAAATCAGAACGAGCATGAGATGGAAATATTCTACAGTTACTAGGAAGAAATTGACTGTAATGGCGATACCTTTGCGATTTTCTTAAAAACTAAGTTTCTAATCGAAAAAATGAATATCACCAGTGAATTTCCCATAAAATTTCGAGCTTGGTCCGTTGTTTTCAAAAAAATCCGTGCCATGTCTTAAATCGGACAACTTCGTCGATCTTTAAATGGCTCTATCTCCTAAACTATTAGAGCTAGAGCGCGTAAATTTGCACACGGAATAATAAATATTTTTCACAAACTATACAACATATATGGATTCTACAGACACGCGTGTATTTCTAAATTCTTGTAGTGTAAGAAAAAGTCAAGTTTTTTATTTCCGGATGAGAAATCTGGCCTCCAGGAACCTTAAAATAAAAGCATTGTTTTTTCGCATTTTGCAAGCTCTGACAATTATTAATTCAAACGGCTCTATCTCCTAAACTATTACAGCTACAGCGCTGAAATTTGCACACGTAATATTATATATATTGGCCTTTAATCTGAGTCTTAACGAAGTTTCTCCGAAAATCAGAACGAGCATGAGATGGAAATATTCTACAGTTACTAGGAAGAAATTGACTGTAATGGCGATACTTTTGCGATTTTCTTAAAAACTAAGTTTCTAATCGAAAAATGAATATCACCAGTGAATTTCCCATAAAATTTCGAGCTTGGTCCGTGGTTTTCAAAAAAATCCGTGCCATGTCTTAAATCGGACAACTTCGTCGATCTTTAAATGGCTCTATCTCCTAAACTATTAAAGCTAGAGCGCTGAAATTTGCACACGGAATAATAAATATTTTTCACAAACTATATAACATATATGGATTCTACAGACACGCGTGTATTTCTAAATTCTTGTAGTGTAAGAAAAAGTCAAGTTTTTTATTTCCGGATGAGAAATCTTGCCTCCAGGAACCTTAAAATAAAAGCATTGTTTTTTTCGCATTTTGCAAGCTCTGACAATTATTAATTCAAACGGCTCTATCTCCTAAATTATTACAGCTACAGCGCTGAAATTTGCAAACGTAATATTATATATATTGGCCTTTAATCTGAGTCTTAAACGAAGTTTCTCCGAAAATCAGAACGAGCATAAAAAGGAAATATTCTACAGTTCCTAGAAGAAATTGACTCTAATGGCGATACTTTTGCGATTTTCTTAAAAACTAAGTTTCTAATCGAAAAATGAATATCACCAGTGAATTTCCCATAAAATTTCGAGCTTGGTCCGTGGTTTTCAAAAAAATCCGTGCCATGTCTTAAATCGGACAACTTCGTCGATCTTTAAATGGCTCTATCTCCTAAACTATTAGAGCTAGAGCGCTGAAATTTGCACACGGAATAATAAATATTTTTCGCAAACTATATAACATATATGGATTCTACAGACACGCGTGTATTTCTAAATTCTTGTAGTGTAAGAAAAAGTCAAGTTTTTTTATTTCCGGATGAGAAATCTGGCCTCCAGGAACCTTAAAATAAAAGCATTGTTTTTTCGCATTTTGCAAGCTCTGACAATTATTAATTCAAACGGCTCTATCTCCTAAACTATTACAGCTACAGCGCTGAAATTTGCACACGTAATATTATATATATTGGCCTTTAATCTGAGTCTTAAACGAAGTTTCTCCGAAAATCAGAACGAGCATGAGATGGAAATATTCTACAGTTACTAGGAAGAAATTGACTGTAATGGCGATACCTTTGCGATTTTCTTAAAAACTAAGTTTCTAATCGAAAAATGAATATCACCAGTGAATTTCCCATAAAATTTCGAGCTTGGTCCGTTGTTTTCAAAAAAATCCGTGCCATGTCTTAAATCGGACAACTTCGTCGATCTTTAAATGGCTCTATCTCCTAAACTATTAGAGCTAGAGCGCTGAAATTTGCACACGGAATAATAAATATTTTTCACAAACTATATAACATATATGGATTCTACAGACACGCGTGTATTTCTAAATTCTTGTAGTGTAAGAAAAAGTCAAGTTTTTTATTTCCGGATGAGAAATCTGGCCTCCAGGAACCTTAAAATAAAAGCATTGTTTTTTCGCATTTTGCAAGCTCTGACAATTATTAATTCAAACGGCTCTATCTCCTAAACTATTACAGCTACAGCGCTGAAATTTGCACACGTAATATTATATATATTGGCCTTTTTTCTGAGTCTTAAACGAAGTTTCTCCGAAAATCAGAACGAGCATGAGATGGAAATATTCTACAGTTACTAGGAAGAAATTGACTGTAATAGCGATACTTTTGCGATTTTCTTAAAAACTAAGTTTCTAATCGAAAAATTAATATCACCAGTGAATTTCCCATAAAATTTCGAGCTTGGTCCGTGGTTTTCAAAAAAATCCGTGCCATGTCTTAAATCGGACAACTTCGTCGATCTTTAAATGGCTCTATCTCCTAAACTATTAGAGCTAGAGCGCTGAAATTTGCACACGGAATAATAAATATTTTTCGCAAACAATATAACATATATGGATTCTACAGTCACGCGTGTATTTCTAAATTCTTGTAGTGTAAGAAAAAGTCAAGTTTTTTATTCCGGATGAGAAATCTTGCCTCCAGGAACCTTAAAATAAAAGCATTGTTTTTTCGCATTTTGCAAGCTCTGACAATTATTAATTCAAACGGCTCTATCTCCTAAACTGTTACAGCTACAGCGCTGAAATTTGCACACGTAATATTATATATATTGGCCTTTAATCTGAGTCTTAAACGAAGTTTCTCCGAAAATCAGAACGAGCATGAGATGGAAATATTCTACAGTTACTAGGAAGAAATTGACTCTAATGGCGATACTTTTGCGATTTTCTTAAAAACTAAGTTTCTAATCGAATAATGAATATCACCAGTGAATTTCCCATAAAATTTCGACTTGGTCCGTGGTTTTCAAAAAAATCCGTTCCATGTCTTAAATCGGACAACTTCGTCGATCTTTAAATGGCTCTATCTCCTAAACTATTAGAGCTAGAGCGCTGAAATTTGCACACGGAATAATAAATATTTTTCACAAACTATATAACATATATGGATTCTACAGACACGCGTGTATTTCTAAATTCTTGTAGTGTAAGAAAAAGTCAAGTTTTTTATTTCCGGATGAGAAATCTGGCCTCCAGGAACCTTAAATAAAAGCATTGTTTTTTCGCATTTTGCAAGCTCTGACAATTATTAATTCAAACGGCTCTATCTCCTAAACTATTACAGCTACAGCGCTGAAATTTGCACACGTAATATTATATATATTGGCCTTTAATCTGAGTCTTAAACGAAGTTTTTCCGAAAATCAGAACGAGCATGAGATGGAAATATTCTACAGTTACTAGGAAGAAATTGACTGTAATGGCGATACTTTTGCGATTTTCTTAAAAACTAAGTTTCTAATCGAATAATGAATATCACCAGTGAATTTCCCATAAAATTTCGACTTGGTCCGTGGTTTTCAAAAAAATCCCGTTCCATGTCTTAAATCGGACAACTTCGTCGATCTTTAAATGGCTCTATCTCCTAAACTATTAGAGCTAGAGCGCTGAAATTTGCACACGGAATAATAAATATTTTTCACAAACTATATAACATATATGGATTCTACAGACACGCGTGTATTTCTAAGTTCTTGTAGTGTATGAAAAAGTCAAGTTTTTTATTTCCGGATTAGAAATCTGGCCTCCAGGAACCTTAAAATAAAAGCATTGTTTTTTCGCATTTTGCAAGCTCTGACAATTATTAATTCAAACGGCTCTATCTCCTAAACTATTACAGCTACAGCGCTGAAATTTGCACACGTAATATTATATATATTGGCCTTTAATCTGAGTCTTAAACGAAGTTTTTCCGAAAATCAGAACGAGCATGAGATGGAAATATTCTACAGTTACTAGGAAGAAATTGACTGTAATGGCGATACTTTTGCGATTTTCTTAAAAACTAAGTTTCTAATCGAATAATGAATATCACCAGTGAATTTCCCATAAAATTTCGACTTGGTCCGTGGTTTTCAAAAAAATCCGTTCCATGTCTTAAATCGGACAACTTCGTCGATCTTTAAATGGCTCTATCTCCTAAACTATTAGAGCTAGAGCGCTGAAATTTGCACACGGAATAATAAATATTTTTCACAAACTATATAACATATATGGATTCTACAGACACGCGTGTATTTCTAAGTTCTTGTAGTGTATGAAAAAGTCAAGTTTTTTATTTCCGGATTAGAAATCTGGCCTCCAGGAACCTTAAAATAAAAGCATTGTTTTTTCGCATTTTTGCAAGCTCTGACAATTATTAATTCAAACGGCTCTATCTCCTAAACTATTACAGCTACCGCGCTGAAATTTGCACACGTAATATTATATATATTGGCCTTTAATCTGAGTCTTAAACGAAGTTTCTCCGAAAATCAGAACGAGCATGAGATGGAAATATTCTACAGTTACTAGAAAGAAATTGACTCTAATGGCGATACTTTTGCGATTTTCTTAAAAACTAAGTTTCTAATCGAAAATAATATCACCAGTGAATTTCCCATAAAATTTCGAGCTTGGTCCGTGGTTTTCAAAAAAATCCGTGCCATGTCTTAAATCGGACAACTTCGTCGATCTTTAAATGGCTCTATCTCCTAAACTATTAGAGCTAGAGCGCTGAAATTTGCACACGGAATAATAAATATTTTTCACAAACTATATAACATATATGGATTCTACAGACACGCGTGTATTTCTAAATTCTTGTAGTGTAAGAAAAAGTCAAGTTTTTTATTTCCGGATGAGAAATCTGGCCTCCAGGAACCTTAAAATAAAAGCATTGTTTTTTCGCATTTTGCAAGCTCTGACAATTATTAATTCAAACGGCTCTATCTCCTAAACTATTACAGCTACAGCGCTGAAATTTGCACACGTAATATTATATATATTGGCCTTTAATCTGAGTCTTAAACGAAGTTTTTCCGAAAATCAGAACGAGCATGAGATGGAAATATTCTACAGTTACTAGGAAGAAATTGACTGTAATGGCGATACTTTTGCGATTTTCTTAAAAAACTAAGTTTCTAATCGAAAAATGAATATCACCAGTGAATTTCCCATAAAATTTCGAGCTTGGTCCGTGGTTTTCAAAAAATCCGTGCCATGTCTTAAATCGGACAACTTCGTCGATCTTTAAATGGCTCTATCTCCTAAACTATTAGAGCTAGAGCGCTGAAATTTGCACACGGAATAATAAATATTTTTCACAAACTATATAACATATATGGATTCTACAGACACGCGTGTATTTCTAAATTCTTGTAGTGTAAGAAAAAGTCAAGTTTTTTATTTCCGGATGAGAAATCTGGCCTCCAGGAACCTTAAAATAAAAGCATTGTTTTTTCGCATTTTGCAAGCTCTGACAATTATTAATTCAAACGGCTCTATCTCCTAAACTATTACAGCTACAGCGCTGAAATTTGCACACGTAATATTATATATATTGGCCTTTAATCTGAGTCTTAAACGAAGTTTCTCCGAAAATCAGAACGAGCATGAGATGGAAATATTCTACAGTTACTAGGAAGAAATTGACTCTAATGGCGATACTTTTGCGATTTTCTTAAAAACTAAGTTTCTAATCGAAAAATGAATATCACCAGTGAATTTCCCATAAAATTTCGACTTGGTCCGTGGTTTTCAAAAAAATCCGTTCCATGTCTTAAATCGGACAACTTCGTCGATCTTTAAATGGCTCTATCTCCTAAACTATTAGAGCTAGAGCGCTGAAATTTGCACACGGAATAATAAATATTTTTTCACAAACTATATAACATATATGGATTCTACAGACACGCGTGTATTTCTAAGTTCTTGTAGTGTAAGAAAAAGTCAAGTTTTTTATTTCCGGATGAGAAATCTGGCCTCCAGGAACCTTAAAATAAAAGCATTGTTTTTTCGCATTTGCAAGCTCTGACAATTATTAATTCAAACGGCTCTATCTCCTAAACTATTACAGCTACAGCGCTGAAATTTGCACACGTAATATTATATATATTGGCCTTAAATCTGAGTCTTAAACGAAGTTTCTCCGAAAATCAGAACGAGCATGAGATGGAAATATTCTACAGTTACTAGGAAGAAATTGACTCTAATGGCGATACTTTTGCGATTTTCTTAAAAACTAAGTTTCTAATCGAAAAATGAATATCACCAGTGAATTTCCCATAAAATTTCGAGCTTGGTCCGTGGTTTTCAAAAAAATCCGTGCCATGTCTTAAATCGGACAACTTCGTCGATCTTTAAATGGCTCTATCTCCTAAACTATTAGAGCTAGAGCGCTGAAATTTGCACACGAATAATAAATATTTTTCACAAATTATATAACATATATGGATTCTACAGACACGCGTGTATTTCTAAATTCTTGTAGTGTAAGAAAGAGTCAAGTTTTTATTTCCGGATGAGAAATCTGGCCTCCAGGAACCTTAAATTAAAACATTGTTTTTTCGCATTTTGCAAGCTCTGACAATTATTAATTCAAACGGCTCTATCTCCTAAAACTATTACAGCTACAGCGCTGAAATTTGCACACGTAATATTATATATATTGGCCTTTAATCTGAGTCTTAAACGAAGTTTCTCCGAAAATCAGAACGAGCATGAGATTGAAATATTCTACAGTTACTAGGAAGAAATTGACTGTAATAGCGATACTTTTGCGATTTCTTAAAAACTAAGTTTCTAATCGAAAAATGAATATCACCAGTGAATTTCCCATAAAATTTCGAGCTTGGTCCGTGGTTTTCAAAAGAATCCGTGCCATGTCTTAAATCGGACAACTTCGTCGATCTTTAAATGGCTCTATCTCCTAAACTATTAGAGCTAGAGCGCTGAAATTTGCACACGGAATAATAAATATTTTTCACAAACTATATAACATATATGGATTCTACAGACACGCGTGTAATTTCTAAATTCTTGTAGTGTAAGAAAAAGTCAAGTTTTTATTTCCGGATGAGAAATCTGGCCTCCAGGAACCTTAAAATAAAAGCATTGTTTTTTCGCATTTTGCAAGCTCTGACAATTATTAATTCAAACGGCTCTATCTCCTAAACTATTACAGCTACAGCGCTGAAATTTGCACACGTAATATTATATATATTGGCCTTTAATCTGAGTCTTAAACGAAGTTTCTCCGAAAATCAGAACGAGCATGAGATGGAAATATTCTACAGTTACTAGGAAGAAATTGACTCTAATGGCGATACTTTTGCGATTTTCTTAAAAACTAAGTTTCTAATCGAAAAATGAATATCACCAGTGAATTTCCCATAAAATTCGACTTGGTCCGTGGTTTTCAAAAAATCCGTTCCATGTCTTAAATCGGACAACTTCGTCGATCTTTAAATGGCTCTATCTCCTAAACTATTAGAGCTAGAGCGCTGAAATTTGCACACGGAATAATAAATATTTTTCACAAACTATATAACATATATGGATTCTACAGACACGCGTGTATTTCTAAGTTCTTGTAGTGTAAGAAAAAGTCAAGTTTTTTATTTCCGGATGAGAAATCTGGCCTCCAGGAACCTTAAAATAAAAGCATTGTTTTTTTCGCATTTTGCAAGCTCTGACAATTATTAATTCAAACGGCTCTATCTCCTAAACTATTACAGCTACAGCGCTGAAATTTGCACACGTAATATTATATATATTGGCCTTAAATCTGAGTCTTAAACGAAGTTTCTCCGAAAATCAGAACGAGCATGAGATGGAAATATTCTACAGTTACTAGGAAGAAATTGACTCTAATGGCGATACTTTTGCGATTTTCTTAAAAACTAAGTTTCTAATCGAAAAATGAATATCACCAGTGAATTTCCCATAAAATTTCGAGCTTGGTCCGTGGTTTTCAAAAAAATCCGTGCCATGTCTTAAATCGGACAACTTCGTCGATCTTTAAATGGCTCTATCTCCTAAACTATTAGAGCTAGAGCGCTGAAATTTGCACACGGAATAATAAATATTTTTCACAAATTATATAACATATATGGATTCTACAGACACGCGTGTATTTCTAAATTCTTGTAGTGTAAGAAAGAGTCAAGTTTTTTATTCCGGATGAGAAATCTGGCCTCCAGGAACCTTAAATTAAAACATTGTTTTTTCGCATTTTGCAAGCTCTGACAATTATTAATTCAAACGGCTCTATCTCCTAAACTATTACAGCTACAGCGCTGAAATTTGCACACGTAATATTATATATATTGGCCTTTAATCTGAGTCTTAAACGAAGTTTCTCCGAAAATCAGAACGAGCATGAGATTGAAATATTCTACAGTTACTAGGAAGAAATTGACTGTAATAGCGATACTTTTGCGATTTTCTTAAAAACTAAGTTTCTAATCGAAAAATGAATATCACCAGTGAATTTCCCATAAAATTTCGAGCTTGGTCCGTGGTTTTCAAAAGAATCCGTGCCATGTCTTAAATCGGACAACTTCGTCGATCTTTAAATGGCTCTATCTCCTAAACTATTAGAGCTAGAGCGCTGAAATTTGCACACGGAATAATAAATATTTTTCACAAACTATATAACATATATGGATTCTACAGACACGCGTGTATTTCTAAATTCTTGTAGTGTAAGAAAAAGTCAAGTTTTTTATTTCCGGATGAGAAATCTGGCCTCCAGGAACCTTAAAATAAAAGCATTGTTTTTTCGCATTTTGCAAGCTCTGACAATTATTAATTCAAACGGCTCTATCTCCTAAACTATTACAGCTACAGCGCTGAAATTTGCACACGTAATATTATATATATTGGCCTTTAATCTGAGTCTTAAACGAAGTTTCTCCGAAAATCAGAACGAGCATGAGATGGAAATATTCTACAGTTACTAGGAAGAAATTGACTGTAATAGCGATACTTTTGCGATTTTCTTAAAAACTAAGTTTCTAATCGAAAAATGAATATCACCAGTGAATTTCCCATAAAATTTCGAGCTTGGTCCGTGGTTTTCAAAAAAATCCGTGCCATGTCTTAAATCGGACAACTTCGTCGATCTTTAAATGGCTCTATCTCCTAAACTATTAAAGCTAGAGCGCTGAAATTTGCACACGGAATAATAAATATTTTTCACAAACTATATAACATATATGGATTCTACAGACACGCGTGTATTTCTAATTCTTGTAGTGTAAGAAAAAGTCAAGTTTTTTATTTCCGGATGAGAAATCTTGCCTCCAGGAACCTTAAAATAAAAGCATTGTTTTTTCGCATTTTGCAAGCTCTGACAATTATTAATTCAAACGGCTCTATCTCCTAAACTATTACAGCTACAGCGCTGAAATTTGCAAACGTAATATTATATATATTGGCCTTTAATCTGAGTCTTAAACGAAGTTTCTCCGAAAATCAGAACGAGCATAAAAAGGAAATATTCTACAGTTCCTAGGAAGAAATTGACTCTAATGGCGATACTTTTGCGATTTCTTAAAAACTAAGTTTCTAATCGAAAAATGAATATCACCAGTGAATTTCCCATAAAATTTCGAGCTTGGTCCGTGGTTTTCAAAAAAATCCGTGCCATGTCTTAAATCGGACAACTTCGTCGATCTTTAAATGGCTCTATCTCCTAAACTATTAGAGCTAGAGCGCTGAAATTTGCACACGGAATAATAAATATTTTTCGCAAACTATATAACATATATGGATTCTACAGGCACGCGTGTATTTCTAAATTCTTGTAGTGTAAGAAAAAGTCAAGTTTTTTATTTCCGGATGAGAAATCTGGCCTCCAGGAACCTTAAAATAAAAGCATTGTTTTTTCGCATTTTGCAAGCTCTGACAATTACTAATTCAAACGGCTCTATCTCCTAAACTATTACAGCTACAGCGCTGAAATTTGCACACGTAATATTATATATATTGGCCTTTAATCTGAGTCTTAAACGAAGTTTCTCCGAAAATCAGAACGAGCATAAAAGGAAATATTCTACAGTTCCTAGGAAGAAATTGACTGTAATAGCGATACTTTTGCGATTTTCTTAAAAACTAAGTTTCTAATCGAAAAATGAATATCACCAGTGAATTTCCCATAAAATTTCGAGCTTGGTCCGTGGTTTTCAAAAAAATCCGTGCCATGTCTTAAATCGGACAACTTCGTCGATCTTTAAATGGCTCTATCTCCTAAACTATTAGAGCTAGAGCGCTGAAATTTGCACACGGAATAATAAATATTTTTCGCAAACTATATAACATATATGGATTCTACAGACACGCGTGTATTTCTAAATTCTTGTAGTGTAAGAAAAAGTCAAGTTTTTTATTTCCGGATGAGAAATCTGGCCTCCAGGAACCTTAAAATAAAAGCATTGTTTTTTCGCATTTTGCAAGCTCTGACAATTATTAATTCAAACGGCTCTATCTCCTAAACTATTACAGCTACAGCGCTGAAATTTGCAAACGTAATGTTATATATATTGGCCTTTAATCTGAGTCTTAAACGAAGTTTCTCCGAAAATCAGAACGAGCATAAAAAGGAAATATTCTACAGTTCCTAGGAAGAAATTGACTCTAATGGCGATACTTTTGCGATTTTCTTAAAAACTAAGTTTCTAATCGAAAAATGAATATCACCAGTGAATTTCCCATAAAATTTCGAGCTTGGTCCGTGGTTTTCAAAAAAATCCGTGCCATGTCTTAAATCGGACAACTTCGTCGATCTTTAAATGGCTCTATCTCCTAAACTATTAGAGCTAGAGCGCTGATATTTGCACACGGAATAATAAATATTTTTCGCAAACTATATAACATATATGGATTCTACAGGCACGCGTGTATTTCTAAATTCTTGTAGTGTAAGAAAAAGTCAAGTTTTTTATTTCCGGATGAGAAATCTGGCCTCCAGGAACCTTAAAATAAAAGCATTGTTTTTTTCGCATTTTGCAAGCTCTGACAATTACTAATTCAAACGGCTCTATCTCCTAAACTATTACAGCTACAGCGCTGAAATTTGCACACGTAATATTATATATATTGGCCTTTAATCTGAGTCTTAAACGAAGTTTCTCCGAAAATCAGAACGAGCATAAAAAGGAAATATTCTACAGTTCCTAGGAAGAAATTGACTGTAATAGCGATACTTTTGCGATTTTCTTAAAAACTAAGTTTCTAATCGAAAAATGAATATCACCAGTGAATTTCCCATAAAATTTCGAGCTTGGTCCGTGGTTTTCAAAAAAATCCGTGCCATGTCTTAAATCGGACAACTTCGTCGATCTTTAAATGGCTCTATCTCCTAAACTATTAGAGCTAGAGCGCTGAAATTTGCACACGGAATAATAAATATTTTCGCAAACTATATAACATATATGGATTCTACAGACACGCGTGTATTTCTAAATTCTTGTAGTGTAAGAAAAAGTCAAGTTTTTTTATTTCCGGATGAGAAATCTGGCCTCCAGGAACCTTAAAATAAAAGCATTGTTTTTTTCGCATTTTGCAAGCTCTGACAATTATTAATTCAAACGGCTCTATCTCCTAAACTATTACAGCTACAGCGCTGAAATTTGCACACGTAATATTATATATATTGGCCTTTAATCTGAGTCTTAAACGAAGTTTCTCCGAAAATCAGAACGAGCATGAGATGGAAATATTCTACAGTTACTAGGAAGAAATTGACTGTAATGGCGATACTTTTGCGATTTTCTTAAAAACTAAGTTTCTAATCGAAAAATGAATATCACCAGTGAATTTCCCATAAATTTCGAGCTTGGTCCGTGGTTTTCAAAAAATCCGTGCCATGTCTTAAATCGGACAACTTCGTCGATCTTTAAATGGCTCTATCTCTAAACTATTAGAGCTAGAGCGCTGAAATTTGCACACGGAATAATAAATATTTTTCACAAACTATATAACATATATGGATTCTACAGACACGCGTGTATTTCTAAATTCTTGTAGTGTAAGAAAAAGTCAAGTTTTTTATTTCCGGATGAGAAATCTGGCCTCCAGGAACCTTAAAATAAAAGCATTGTTTTTTCGCATTTTGCAAGCTCTGACAATTATTAATTCAAACGGCTCTATCTCCTAAACTATTACAGCTACAGCGCTGAAATTTGCACACGTAATATTATATATATTGGCCTTTAATCTGAGTCTTAAACGAAGTTTCTCCGAAAATCAGAACGAGCATGAGATGGAAATATTCTACAGTTACTAGGAAGAAATTGACTGTAATGGCGATACTTTGCGATTTTCTTAAAAACTAAGTTTCTAATCGAAAAATGAATATCACCAGTGAATTTCCCATAAAATTCGACTTGGTCCGTGGTTTTCAAAAAAATCCGTTCCATGTCTTAAATCGGACAACTTCGTCGATCTTTAAATGGCTCTATCTCCTAAACTATTAGAGCTAGAGCGCTGAAATTTGCACACGGAATAATAAATATTTTTCACAAACTATATAACATATATGGATTCTACAGACACGCGTGTATTTCTAAGTTCTTGTAGTGTAAGAAAAAGTCAAGTTTTTTATTTCCGGATGAGAAATCTGGCCTCCAGGAACCTTAAAATAAAAGCATTGTTTTTTCGCATTTTGCAAGCTCTGACAATTATTAATTCAAACGGCTCTATCTCCTAAACTATTACAGCTACAGCGCTGAAATTTGCACACGTAATATTATATATATTGGCCTTTAATCTGAGTCTTAAACGAAGTTTCTCCGAAAATCAGAACGAGCATGAGATGGAAATATTCTACAGTTACTAGAAAGAAATTGACTCTAATGGCGATACTTTTGCGATTTTCTTAAAAACTAAGTTTCTAATCGAAAAATAATATCACCAGTGAATTTCCCATAAAATTTCGAGCTTGGTCCGTGGTTTTCAAAAAAATCCGTTCCATGTCTTAAATCGGACAACTTCGTCGATCTTTAAATGGCTCTATCTCCTAAACTATTAGAGCTAGAGCGCTGAAATTTGCACACGGAATAATAAATATTTTTCACAAACTATATAACATATATGGATTCTACAGACACGCGTGTATTTCTAAGGTTCTTGTAGTGTAAGAAAAAGTCAAGTTTTTTTATTTCCGGATGAGAAATCTGGCCTCCAGGAACCTTAAAATAAAAGCATTGTTTTTTCGCATTTTGCAAGCTCTGACAATTATTAATTCAAACGGCTCTATCTCCTAAACTATTACAGCTACAGCGCTGAAATTTGCACACGTAATATTATATATATTGGCCTTTAATCTGAGTCTTAAACGAAGTTTCTCCGAAAATCAGAACGAGCATGAGATGGAAATATTCTACAGTTACTAGGAAGAAATTGACTCTAATGGCGATACTTTTGCGATTTTCTTAAAAACTAAGTTTCTAATCGAAAAATGAATATCACCCGTGAATTTCCCATAAAATTTCGAGCTTGGTCCGTGGTTTTCAAAAAAATCCGTGCCATGTCTTAAATCGGACACTTCGTCGATCTTTAAATGGCTCTATCTCCTAAACTATTAGAGCTAGAGCGCTGAAATTTGCACACGGAATAATAAATATTTTTCACAAACTATATAACATATATGGATTCTACAGACACGCGTGTATTTCTAAATTCTTGTAGTGTAAGAAAAAGTCAAGTTTTTTATTTCCGGATGAGAAATCTGGCCTCCAGGAACCTTAAAATAAAAGCATTGTTTTTTCGCATTTTGCAAGCTCTGACAATTATTAATTCAAACGGCTCTATCTCCTAAACTATTACAGCTACAGCGCTGAAATTTGCACACGTAATATTATATATATTGGCCTTTAATCTGAGTCTTAAACGAAGTTTCTCCGAAAATCAGAACGAGCATGAGATGGAAATATTCTACAGTTTACTAGGAAGAAATTGACTCTAATGGCGACACTTTTGCGATTTTCTTAAAAACTAAGTTTCTAATCGAAAAATGAATATCACCAGTGAATTTCCCATAAAATTTCGAGCTTGGTCCGTGGTTTTCAAAAAAATCCGTGCCATGTCTTAAATCGGACAACTTCGTCCGATCTTTAAATGGCTCTATCTCCAAAACTATTAGAGCTAGAGCGCTGAAATTTGCACACGGAATAATAAATATTTTTCACAAACTATATAACATATATGGTTTCTACAGACACGCGTGTATTTCTAAATTCTTGTAGTGTAAGAAAAAGTCAAGTTTTTTATTTCCGGATGAGAAATCTGGCCTCCAGGAACCTTAAAATAAAAGCATTGTTTTTTCGCATTTTGCAAGCTCTGACAATTATTAATTCAAACGGCTCTATCTCCTAAACTATTACAGCTACAGCGCTGAAATTTGCACACGTAATATAATATATATTGGCCTTTAATCTGAGTCTTAAACGAAGTTTCTCCGAAAATCAGAACGAGCATGAGATTGAAATATTCTACAGTTACTAGGAAGAAATTGACTGTAATGGCGATACTTCTGCGATTTTCTTAAAAACTAAGTTTCTAATCGAAAAATGAATATCACCAGTGAATTTCCCATAAAATTTCGAGCTTGGTCCGTGGTTTTCAAAAGAATCCGTGCCATGTCTTAAATCGGACAACTTCGTCGATCTTTAAATGGCTCTATCTCCTAAACTATTAGAGCTAGAGCGCTGAAATTTGCACACGGAATAATAAATATTTTTCACAAACTATATAACATAGATGGATTCTACAGACACGCGTGTATTTCTAAATCCTTGTAGTGTAAGAAAAAGTCAAGTTTTTTATTTCCGGATGAGAAATCTGGCCCCCAGGAACCTTAAAATAAAGCAATTTTTTTTTTGCATTTTGCAAGTTCTGACAATTATTAATTCAAACGGCTCTATCTCGTAAACTATTACAGCTACAGCGCTGAAATTTGCACACGTAATATTATTTATATTGGCCTTTAATCTGAGTCTTAAACGAAGTTTCTCCAAAAATCAGAACGAGCATGAGATGGGAAATATTCTACAGTTACTAGGAAGAAATTGACTCTAATGGCGATACTTTTGCGATTTTCTTAAAAACTAAATTTCTAATCGAAAAATGAATATCACCAGTGAATTTCCCATAAAATTTCGAGCTTGGTCCGTGGTTTTCAAAAAAATCCGTGCCATGTCTTAAATCGGACAACTTCGTCGATCTTTAAATGGCTCTATCTCCTAAACTATTAAAGCTAGAGTGCTGAAATTTGCACACGGAATAATAAATATTTTTCACAATCTATATACATATATGGATTCTACAGACACGCGTGTATTTCTAAATTCTTGTAGTGTAAGAAAAAGTCAAGTTTTTTATTTCCGGATGAGAAATCTTGCCTCCAGGAACCTTAAAATAAAAGCATTGTTTTTTCGCATTTTGCAAGCTCTGACAATTATTAATTCAAACGGCTCTATCTCCTAAACTATTACAGCTACAGCGCTGAAATTTGCAAACGTAATATTATATATATTGGCCTTTAATCTGAGTCTTAAACGAAGTTTCTCAGAAAATCAGAACGAGCATAAAAAGGAAATATTCTACAGTTCCTAGGAAGAAATTGACTCTAATGGCGATACTTTTGCGATTTTCTTAAAAACTAAGTTTCTAATCGAAAAATGAATATCACCAGTGAATTTCCCATAAAAATTTCGAGTATGGTCCGTGGTTTTCAAAAAAATCCGTGCCATGTCTTAAATCGGACAACTTCGTAGATCTTTAAATGGCTCTATCTCCTAAACTATTAGAGCTAGAGCGCTGAAATTTGCACACGGAATAATAATATTTTTCGCAAACTATATAACATATATGGATTCTACAGACACGCGTGTATTTCTAAATTCTTGTAGTGTAAGAAAAAGTCAAGTTTTTTATTTCCGGATGAGAAATCTGGCCTCCAGGAACCTTAAAATAAAAGCATTGTTTTTTCGCATTTTGCAAGCTCTGACAATTACTAATTCAAACGGCTCTATCTCCTAAACTATTACAGCTACAGCGCTGAAATTTGCACATGTAATATTATATATATTGGCCTTTAATCTGAGTCTTAAACGAAGTTTCTCCGAAAATCAGAACGAGCATAAAAAGGAAATATTCTACAGTTCCTAGGAAGAAATTGACTGTAATAGCGATACTTTTGCGATTTTCTTAAAAACTAAGTTTCTAATCGAAAAATGAATATCACCAGTGAATTTCCCATAAAATTTCGACTTGGTCCGTGGTTTTCAAAAAAATCCGTTCCATGTCTTAAATCGGACAACTTCGTCGATCTTTAAATGGCTCTATCTCCTAAACTATTAGAGCTAGAGCGCTGAAATTTGCACACGGAATAATAAATATTTTTCACAAACTATATAACATATATGGATTCTAAAGACACGCGTGTATTTCTAAGTTCTTGTAGTGTAAGAAAAAGTCAAGTTTTTTATTTCCGGATGAGAAATCTGGCCTCCAGGAACCTTAAAATAAAAGCATTGTTTTTTCGCATTTTGCAAGCTCTGACAATTATTAATTCAAACAGCTCTATCTCCTAAACTATTACAGCTACAGCGCTGAAATTTGCACACGTAATATTATATATATTGGCCTTTAATGTGAGTCTTAAACGAAGTTTCTCCGAAAATCAGAACGAGCATGAGATAGAAATATTCTACAGTTACTAGAAAGAAATTGACTCTAATGGCGATACTTTGCGATTTTCTTAAAAACTAAGTTTCTAATCGAAAAATAATATCACCAGTGAATTTCCCATAAAATTTCGAGCTTGGTCCGTGGTTTTCAAAAAAATCCGTTCCATGTCTTAAATCGGACAACTTCGTCGATCTTTAAATGGCTCTATCTCCTAAACTATTTAGAGCTAGAGCGCTGAAATTTTGCACACGGAATAATAGATATTTTTCACAAACTATATAACATATATGGATTCTACAGACACGCGTGTATTTCTAAGTTCTTGTAGTGTAAGAAAAAGTCAAGTTTTTTTATTTCCGGATGAGAAATCTGGCCTCCAGGAACCTGAAAATAAAAGCATTGTTTTTTCGCATTTTGCAAGCTCTGACAATTATTAATTCAAACGGCTCTATCTCCTAAACTATTACAGCTACAGCGCTGAAATTTGCACACGTAATATTATATATATTGGCCTTTAATCTGAGTCTTAAACGAAGTTTCTCCGAAAATCAGAACGAGCATGAGATGGAAATATTCTACAGTTACTAGGAAGAAATTGACTCTAATGGCGATACTTTTGCGATTTTCTTAAAAACTAAGTTTCTAATCGAAAAATGAATATCATCAGTGAATTTCCCATAAAATTTCGAGCTTGGTCCGTGGTTTTAAAAAAAATCCGTGCCATGTCTTAAATCGGACAACTTCGTCGATCTTTAAATGGCTCTATCTCCTAAACTATTAGAGCTAGAGCGCTGAAATTTGCACACGGAATAATAAATATTTTTCACAAACTATATAACATATATGGATTCTACAGACACGCGTGTATTTCTAAATTCTTGTAGTGTAAGAAAAAGTCAAGTTTTTATTTCCGGATGAGAAATCTGGCCTCCAGGAACCTGAAAATAAAAGCATTGTTTTTTCGCATTTTGCAAGCTCTGACAATTATTAATTCAAACGGCTCTATCTCCTAAACTATTACAGCTACAGCGCTGAAATTTGCACACGTAATATTATATATATTGGCCTTTAATCTGAGTCTTAAACGAAGTTTCTCCGAAAACAGAACGAGCATGAGATGGAAATATTCTACAGTTACTAGGAAGAAATTTACTCTAATGGCGATACTTTTACGATTTTCTTAAAAACTAAGTTTCTAATCGAAAAATGAATATCACCAGTGAATTTCCCATAAAATTTCGAGTTTTGGTCCGTGGTTTTCAAAGAATACGTGCCATGTCTTAAATCGGACA
>JAZDUA010001250.1:0-130243 GCA_038098605.1 Gryllus longicercus
AAAAATAAGTTTTGTTCAAATCAGCGTGAGATTGTTTTCGATCAAAGTCTGGAAAATCATTTTTAAATCTTCTACATGTTCGTTAAAAGACCTGGATTGGATTATTAAATCGTCCACGTATAACGTCTCCCGTCTTTCTATAACCTTCTGTAGGATACTGTCTAAACATTGTATTAACGCCGCTCCACTGTTTTTCAGTCCGAACGGTACGCGTTTGAATACGAACGTTATACCGTCGAACGTGAAGCCCGTATACTGCTGGTCCTCTTGTGCAATCGGCATCTGCCAGTAGGCATGGCGGAAATCTGTGCTGGTGAACCATTCATGACCCCCAAAATTTAACAGCATGTCTGCGATCCTTGGTGGTACATCACGGTACGGCACCGTCACGGCGTTTAATCGTCTTGCATCTAGACATAGGCGTAAACTTCCATCTTTCTTTTTCACAACAAGGATTGGATTAGTGTACGCCGTAGTCGCTTTTCTAATGACTCCCTCCTGAATCATCTCGTTTATTAGTTTTCTCACTTCGTCACGGTAGGCTACGGGGATGGGATAATTCTTCGCTTTAAATGGTCGCGAGTCCGTCAGCTCGATCCGAAATTGATACCCCTTTACCGGTTCGTTGTGATTTTTGAAGACATCTTTGACGCTTATCAACATTTCGTACAACGCATTTTTCTGATCAACCCTCAATTTTTCTTGCTCCATTACTTTCTTCCTTATTTCTTCCTTTATTTCATTCTCCTCCATTTGCACGCTACACATTTCGACTTCTGCGAATTCTTCTGATTCGACTCTCTCGTCTACCTGTGCATTTTGCGCCCTTTTATTTTCATCTTCCTCCATTTCTACGCGACACATTTCGATTTCTGCGAATTCTTCCGATTCGTCTTCCTCATCTGCATGTGTATTTCGCGCCTCTTCACCTTCATCTTCCTCCCAAACATTTTCTCCGTTGATCAAAACTTGCTTTTCTCCGATGTCGATAACAGCGCCATGTTCCGCCAAAAAATCCACTCCGATAATTAATGGGTAAATTAATTTCTTCACCACCAAACAAATTATATCAAACATTTTTCCTCTAATTTTCAATTCCACCATTACTTGTTTTCTTACTGGATGAGATTTCCGCCCCCATGCATCTACCATTCGAGTATTATTGGTTGGTAATTCCAAGACGTTTATTTTCTTGCTTACTAACTCTTCATATAATTCTTCCGATATCACAGATTTAATTGATCCGGTGTCTACCAATGCCTTACTATGCACACCAGCGCAACTAATTCAATTACGGGACATTTCTCCCCTTTTCTCGGTTTCCAATTCTCCCATAAATTTTCTCCATTATTTGTAATTCGGTTTGCAGTTATAGGGATCGCGTGTTTGTCGTAAATTTTGTTCGATTTGGGACCCCTTTTCAACTCGAACTTGGCGTGTTTCCCGGTCCCGTTCGATCTCTTGTACTAATTTTCATTTCGCGGACTCCGTGACCTTGCCCGCTGAAAGTTGTGCGCGTTCCTGCTCGTACATGGTTGCTCGCCACCGTAACCTTGACCGCGCAGCTCTCCGCTCGCCGTCCCTTCGTTCCGCGGCCTCGCGTCCTGCCCATGTTGTCGAGATTCACCTTTATTCTTGCTTCCTCCTTTCTTCGACGAAGAAACTACCGTGTCTTGAATAACTTGCATCGCGTTGATATTTGATTTCGTCGTCTTCGGAGTTTGGTTCATGTTTTCAAAAGTCAAATCATAATTGCCTAACAAAATTTGAAATTTTTCTACATCTTTTACATCAACGCTGCGTAACAAATTCTGGATGCTTAGCGGAAAATGTCTTGTGAGAATGCAAATTATTTCTTCGTCCGCTACGGGAGGAGAGCACATTTTCAATGCTGCTATTTTTCGTGCCGCGTAGTCTCGCATGGTTCCGCTAGAAGTACGGTAATACCCGCTCATTAACGAAATTTTGAAGTTCATCTGCTGTTCCTTTCCCCAGTAACGGTCTAGGAACCTCACTACAAATTCGTCAAATGAATTTGGCATTGGGCATAACGTTTCTAGCCACGCTTTTGCATTGCCTTCTAATGCTTGATGCAATAATAAAGTTTTATGTGCTTCGCGGACATTCGAAAGCACGAAAAAGCTCTGCAACGATTTAATAAAAGCGTTCGGATTCTCGTTTGGATGACCTGAGAATCTAAGCGATGCTGGTATATTAATATTGCTTCCTCGGCATACTCCCCCTCCTTCTACTTTACTCTCCGCTATTTCTCGCAGTTCCTGAATTTTACGTTCTTGTTCTTCTAGTTTCTGTGTTACTTGTTCTTCGACTTGACGCTTCGTATCTGCACTAATTTCGGTAACCTGGCCGCGAACTTCCTGCACTTCGTTTTGTATTTGCCCGAAACGTGTTCTATTCTCTTCATCTTTTTCTCGATTTCCGTAGATATCGAATCAATCCTTGCTCCTACATCAGTATGCCTTTCCTCAATCAACTGAGTGCATGTTGCTACTTGCTCAGCGATTTCTCCCCTAAGTTCGTCACATTTACAACTACTTCAGACATTATGGACTGTTGAAAATGCTCGAATTTTTCGTTAAAAACCTTGGTCTGGTCGTCAATTTTCTCGGCTAATTTTTGCACTTGCTCCTCTGATTTTCGCGATTGTTCTTTGATTTCTGCTAAATTTCGCGACTGTTCTTTGATTTCGATTGCTAATTTTTCAGACTGTTCTTTAGTTTCTACCGCTAATTTTTGCACTAGCTCCTCTGATTTTCGCGACTGCTCTTTGATTTCTGCCGCTAATTTTTGCGCTTGCTCCTCTGATTTTCGCGACTGCTCTTTACTTTCAGCTTCTATTTTCTCGGATAATTTTTTCATTTGCTCGTCAGTTTTTCGCCCTTGATTTTCTACTTGTATTCCGATGTGTCGCGCAAAATTCCCTAACAATGCCTGCATTAATGTTTTCATCGTATCTTCTTGCGCGCGTTGCGACGGTTGTTCTGGCGTAGTCTCCGCTGACTCGGTGCGATCCGCGGTCGGCTCACGTACTTCTTCTGCCTCATGCAACCCTAAATTTTCCATCCTACGAAGTATCTCGTCCCCCGCGTCGCCCTCACTGTCCTCGTCACTCCTAATCTGCCTCGGTTCCCTATATTCCTGACTGCCTGCCATTCTAGTGCTTTGCGTTTGCCTTTTACCTTTCTAACAATACAAAATGCACTTCCCTTCCAAAATCACAATACAATACACTATATAACACTTCACTGTACACAGAAAAACACTTGCTGAAAAAAATACAGTACACAGCCAAATATATGCCACAAAATGCTCGTTTATTGTGTCTAGGGTTCACCTTTGCTTGCTCGATTTCAATCGATCGCTGCCGCACGTTATGGGCGCCAAAATATCTAACCGTCTTTCACCTGCACCATACGACGATTTCAATCGATCGCTGCCCCACGTTATGGGCGCCAAAATATCTAACCGCCTTACCTATCGTACACACTCGTACCTTCTTCAGCACACTCAGCATGCACTGTAAGCAAGTCGTCAAGATATTATGCTCGTGAAGCGAGCTTAGAATCTCAGGAAGCAGGATCTTTGGGGTACGAGAAAGGTCTGAACCCTTGACACAATAAAAGTCACACAAATCACACATAAACGAGCATATAATTCACACAAATTCTGTGGCATGAATTAATAAAAATGAAAAACAAATCACACATAGAATTACCCTTCCAAATGATTGAATAAACACAAATAAGTAACTTTGACAACCTATTCAACAAATTAACATTTAATTTTGTTTAGAACTGATTTTCTGAATCAATTTCTTTCACCAGTACTGGGATTCCCTTCGAAATTCACTACGTCTAAATTTAACTTATTCTAATTACAATTGCACGTGAAACTAATTCTATTTACAATTTCTTGCCTTTTTAAAATTTTACATACAATAATTAAACTTGTGAGCAAGCGCACTACTCTCAATTTATCTTTAAATTAAGTGCTGGTAACAGAATAATGGCTGCTACAATAGAATGGTTAAAGGCAAGCAATTACGCATTAAATTTCCCGCTCCCAAGCTACAAATTATTAATATCCGTGTCCTCAATTTTAACACTTCTAAAACTGTTCTTTTCCTGCCGACGTGAACTTGACCTAATTTCAGTTTTACGGATTACCTCGAAACTGTCCGCCTTTCAACCTTGAAACAGCGTGCTGCGCTCCGCAACGCGTTGCTCGACTCCGAAGTTCTGCGTTGCTCTCGCCGTCCTTTTGCTCAGTCGTCGTCTTCTCGGTCGCCTCGCGTATTCTTCCGTCTCCACTAACCGATTTCTTCTCCTCCACGGCTGCTATCGCCTTTGATTACGCCCAATTTTCAGAAAATGTCCCTTGCACTTCCCTAACTGCCAGTGCAAGTACTTCGCTCGTTCCTAACTTTTATTCTGTTAATTAAGAACTTTCAGAGCTTTCCTGAAAACGGACACACTTTCACTTCCCGCGTTAGCTAATAGAAGAATATTTCTCTATTTCCTGACTACTGCGCGGATGACTAGCTAGACGTTTTTCACAACGCCGTACACTCCTATTCTAAACAGTCGTTGCGGCAATTTCTAACTAATCTAACGCTCTGATAAAATCTGCACACTTGCCAAGCGGTGCCTTACGTGAAGAACTGCAGACCTGACGCGTGCTAGCAGAAGAGATGTTGACTCCAGGCGAGATGGCGACAAAAGAGGCTTTCCGTATGCGCGTCAGCCTATTTATTAGCGCCGCGCTGGGGAAATTCTGAGCAGATACTGAGAAGGGGGGGGTAATTTCTCCTACTTCACTCCTTTCAGGAAAAACGTGACTCGAAAGTTTGTGGCTGCTAGTGCGAGCAACGGATACCAGGCTGCGCGTTTTGCTACTCAGGTATTCGACTGCTCTTCTCGCCGTCTATGAGCGTTGACGCTGACGAAACTGTGGCGTGATGGGGGTGTATAATCCCGTCTCGGCACAATATATATATATATATATATATATATATATATATATATATATATATATATATATATATATATTGTGTGTGTGTATAACGTGTGTGTGTGTGTATGTGTGTGTATAACGTTGATTTTTAAAATCTAAGATCTTTTGGGGCGTATGTAGATTATTTCATTTTCCTTTAAGAGTTAATCAGACGCGTCAATTTTTATGTATCACATCTACTAGATATCCTAAAGCCGACAAATGAATCCAAACGACATTAGAATATTTGAAATTGCAATCGAAGGCAGTTTCAGTTGCAGTTTTAATGTACGAGTACTTTCGTATTTAAACCAGTGATTGCCAAGAAAAGTGGGATAGCATACCACTAACATGCTCAAACATCGCGTTTATTTATCGGTTTCTATATCGCTAGAAGACTAATGCATTTGGCCCAGCACAATGGCAGGTACTGGAATAATCCAAATTTAATTGTAAATTTGAATTTAAATGAAGGAATCTAGCGTTAAGATATGCAAGGCTGTCATCACATGATGCCCTATTAAAATCACTACTTTGTAATAAAGACTTCAAATGGTGAAACGATGTACAAACATAAATTGTCACCATTATTTTATTGTGTCCTCAAACTTGTGAGCAAGTTGTTTGCAAAAGCTTGACTATGAATCGTTGGGGCAGTTCGTGACCAGCTGGGATAACTATTTAATTAATTTGCCTCTATTTTTTGAATGGTTAATTATTCTTTCGCTGCACTCATCCAAAAATCTATAAGACAATTAAAGGAATCGATCGTGAATCAACCTATGGAGATTAAACAATTTTCACTGATCGAGAAGTAACAATAGCGGCCCGAACAAAACGCGATCATTCCAGATTCTGCCGATGTGAGACGCGATCACTATGAAACATAATCGATTAGAGATGCGATCGATTTCAAACGCCACCGATTTGAAATACGAAGGACTGAGACGCAAAAGATTGAGACGCAATAGTTTGAGATGCAAAGGATTGAGATGAGAATGGCTGAGAATGGCTGAGACGTGAAGAATTGAGACGCAAATGTGTAAAACGCAGAGGATTCAGATGCGAAGGGCAGAGACGTGAAGAATTGAGTCGCAATGGATTGTGATGCAAAGGATTAAAACGCAAAGAATTGAGACTCAAAGGATTGAGATGCGAAGGGCTGAGTCACGAACAATCGAGACGCGACGTTCGAAACAACCGATTGAAACGCAACCAGACCGACCCGTGTGGGAGAGGGATTTCTTCGGGCGGATGAGCGGCGGCGTGTGCTCGGCGAGTGGAGATGCAGCCGGAGGAGGAGGAGGGAGCGCGCGTATCGAGCGCGCAGGTGAGCCGGCGGCGGCGGCGGCGAGGCGGAGTAACGAGGCGAAACCTCGGCCGCGAGGTGAGCGAGGGGCGCCGCGAGCCGGACACACGAGCGCAGACTGGGTCCGGCGCGGCGAGCGATAGCGCCCTGCGCGAATCCCTCTCTGCTGAACGTTCCAATGCTGCGCTCATTAGCATGTAAGGTTGGAACGGAAGCAAAATGGCGCTTGTGTCAGTGGCGCTCGACGTTTTGCGCGATAGAGTGCTCCGGAGCGTACTCTAACTCCGAAGTCACAGGATCCGCGCGGAAGCAGCCGGCTGCCTTTGGTGGCCACAAGTGACATGATAGACGGAACATCAGGGCGTGTAATTAAAAAACAAATCATTTGGCACGTTCCTGTTAGACGATAGACGTGAGGAAGGACACGTAAATCATAAATTTTCACCAAACGTGCATCGATGAATACAAGTGTGAACTTGCTTCAACGGAATTTTAGGTGGCTTTATTTACGTTACACGAATATTTGAAATAGCGCTAGAATTACTACATTACGATTCATATCCATCGCTTTCAACGTGTGGTTATGCATGCACTAAAACTAATGAAAATATACAACATACCGAGATTCTTTCTCCTTTTAGTGATATCACGCACTTATTACGTATTTTTTAAAAAAAGTCCATGATATTATGTAAAGATCTACGACTGAATGAATTTATGCAGAAACATTTAGGCCCGGAGGATTCAATATGATCGAAAAATTGCCAAAAAAAGTTAGGAACTATTTTGAAACTGTGAGCTGCAAAGATACACACACAAAATTAGATCTGTGTGGGATGTATGTAAATTAGAAAATATTCATTCTACGGAAAATTGAAAACCCCAAAAATATTGATTCATGCCGTTCATTATTAAGTCACGAATACAAATGAAACAACGGAAGTAATAATTCTATTAATCCATATCCCGCTATTAAACTTGTCTCCAAGATTGGCCATTATACATTTAACTATATAGGCTCCATAAAAATCTCTTTGACTTCAATAGACGTTTTACTCTCCAGTTAAGCTTCTTGGTTGCTTTAGAAAAAACATACTTTATAACGTTCTCTTTACGTTATGTTCTTTGTTCTTTTCAAATGTGCAGTGTAATTGGCAGTGTGACCTCTCAAGACATTAACTGCCTTTTAATGAGTGATTACAACCCGGTACTGAATCATTCAGAATTCTATTAGGTATTGTCCTAGTGTAACGACACAGGATACTTAATGTAATAGGCAACTTTGTTTAGTTACATTGCAATAATTGTTTCATTGACTTTGTAAACAATTACTTATTTGCTCATGCGTTCAATCTTATATATTAAATGTTACTAAATCCGTAAATAACGTGTTTTCTTGTCACCTACTATGCACTTGTAAGAATCACTTAATAATGAAATAACTATTTTGGTAAACCCTCCTGCCACCTCCAATTATTTACTTGAGTTTTCTTTTGAAATCGGAATATATTTTTCCCAATAGACAAAAAAGACAGTTTTTTGGAACATTTTCAGGAATTCAAAAATCAAAATAATTGAAAAGGAATTGACAATAAGTTTTTCATTTTGAACATAAGAACTATGTACATAGTATATATTTTCAATGATATTTCGCTTTCTTAGAAATATTTTAATAACAATTTCAAAGAAGTCTGAATCGAAAACGCAAATCATTTCTGCAAAACGAAAGAACGCAAATGTATTTCATCTCTTTTATTCCTCTGTTTTACTTTTTCACTTTGGCATGGGATGATCGTCTTGTCAAACTGGTTCAATTTAACTTCTAAATGAAACTACAAATTGCCGCTTCTTTGATCATCAGAAAATGTATCAACTCTCTTTTCAAGAAACAAATTGAAAAGAGTTGCATCTATAAACAAATTCTTTGAATGAAAGTGGGCCGCCAACTTTTTGTTATGAGACAAGCGGTTTTCCAGTTTTCAATAGTACTCCTGTTATTTTTATGTCATTTTCACGGTAAACATTTGCAACACCAATTCCGTTTTCTTTTCTTTGATAAAAGAAATTTTACCTCCTTAGACATTTCTTCTTTTTCTTTTTCTTCGTCTTCTTCTTCTTCTTCTTCTTCTTCTTCTTCTTTTCCCCCTCCTCCTCCTCTTTCTCCTTCAGAACCGTTTGTCAGGGAGAGGTGGCTCAATGAGACTGCATTGTCTGTGATGTCACAGTAGTGCCTCTGAGCGGAAAGCCCTACGTCCGATTCCGAACAGTGGAAAGTGGATTTTCGACATTGATGGGTCGAATTCAGTCGCTGTCTGGAAGAGAATTCTGGGAGGGGGGGGGCAACTGCTCTGATCGGTAGTTTTCCGTGGTTCAACCCGTCAACACCAGGCAAATGCCGGAGCAGTACCCTAGGAAACTGGTCACGGGCCGTGAGCGATCTTTCCTTCCTTTTCGTTGCTCTATTCTCACCCTTTACACACACACTAACATGCACTACACTACCACACATGCCAGGAGACCGGTCGGGAGAGTGTATTTAGTCCCGGCTGGGGCGGTGCCTCGCTGGTGGGAGATACCTGGTCGGGGAAAACCCCGCTGGCCAACAGGCAGGCCGGCGCCGGAACACGCTCTACGCCTGCGGGACTAACGGCCTCAGTAGATGGCGCGGCCGAAATTACCAATACGAGTAAACGACCCAACTTCAGGACCTACTGGGGTGGGTCAGAGCCAGCATTGCTGTTGCATCTGCAGCAGCGCTGTCAGGGGGTTGAGGGGTTCCTAGAGTCCGAGGATTCAGGGGTCCATAGGGTTCCTGGGGTTCCTGCAGTTCGACACTCGCTACGACCTTTGCTGGGTCGATAGTGCCTCGTGTGGCGTCGTCGGGTGCGAGTAACACACAGACATGGAGTTGTTTATACAGTTTTATTACAAGTTATATTACACTATATACATACTCCTCGGAAACGCGCTGCACTCCCAGCACTGCATACCTCTGAGTCGTCCCCGACCCAGCCTGACGCAAACCCCAGCGGCTTGGCGCCGCTCCTGGTCTTTGTCCCGTGGCAACCGCCACACCTCGCAGCCTAAGCTCGCGATAACCCCTGGCGGGTGAAATGTGCCTTCCGCACTGCGATCCGGTTCAAACTCGAATGAACACGGCTGGTTACTTTCCAGCCGCCTCGCGAGGGGCCACGTGACAGACCTCACATGCCGGCGGCGTCCTCTCATCCCGAAATGTGGGCCTGTTTGCAATTTGGGAGTCCAGCTGCACTGCGGCTGGACGCACTCATCAATTCCCTCTGCGCCAGTTGACACCCGCGTTCCGAGACACGCCCCCCCCCGGGCCCTCGAGGCGGGGCCCACCTGTGGCGGCCTTCCGCTTGCCGCCAAAGGACTGCCCCCGAGGGCCGGCCTCCGGCGGCCCTCCGCTTGCCGCCAAAGGACTGCCCCCGCCCCGTCGCTGGCCCTCCGACATGTGTTGCCCATCTGGCCCCTTGGCACGACGTTACACTCGTTAATTCGTGGGTCGATTTCAGTGACTGTGAAGAGAATTCTAGCGGCCGGCAGCTCTGATCAGAAGTTTGCCGTAGTTGCTCCGATCAACACGAGGTGAATGCTTCGCACAAACGAGCCATATTACATCTTTTCTTTCTCCTCCTTGTCTTCTCCTCTCCGCACACTATTTCGTACACTACACTATCAGGAAAGTCGGGAAGCTAGTCTAGACCAACTCGAATTTCACGTTGGTTCTGAGTGGCGCGGTGACACTGAACGGGAGAAACCAGGGGATAGAACCCTTACGTATAATTATATAACATGCACTACATTTATAAGACTAGTAACCAACATATTTGACGCGCCGGGTAACACTTGAAATCAATCTATCTTACTACCTCTTGATACATTTATCTTCATTACTTCAACACCAAACTCCATCTTGGCTAGCCATTACGTGTCAACTATAGTCAACTATTGCGTCTTTTGCAACACTTTCTTGTTGCTTTGTGTGTTGCAAATATTCTCACTATCGACGTTAGGGCCGCAATAGCCGCGATCGCCACCAAGACTCGTGGCACAATAGCTTTCATCGCAAGCAGCTCGCCGCCGGCAGCGTTGGCGGGTGGCGCATGCCACGCTGCCGCTGCCCCGCCCCCGGCCCCGCCCGCGCCGGCGGTTATGAAGATCTACCGCCAGGCGAAATCGCAGCGCCGCGCCACTGTCGCGCAATTACGCGGCCGCTAAATCAGCCTGCGAATCAGCGCGCGCTTGTCTCGCGGATAAATTCTCATTCCGGCCGCGGGCGGCGCTGTTGGCGCGGCGTCGGTCGGAGCGTTGCGGCGCGGCGCGACGGTGCGACGGGGCGGGGGCGGGGGTGGGTGGAGGCGGGGGTGGAAGCGGGGGCGGGGCAACGAGCTGGAGCGGCCAGCGGGAACGAAGCCCAGGCGAGCGGCCGATGCTGGGTGGATGGGCAGTGATCGACGCAAGGAAGGAATCTGTGCGCGTGCAGTAGCGGAATTGTTTGATGGCTGGTTGGAAAGCTGAGGTATTTACATTTACATTTATTAGAACTGCAATTGGGTATAACCCGGTGGCAGTTAATGACAAGTGCAATAGCAAGTGAAATAGCATTTGCAAGTGAAATAGGAGGAATACAATCGCAACTATTAGAAACGTTTGTTAGTGATGGTAGGGAATATTTGGAGGACAGTGGCGGAATGAGGGGGCGGTTAGAACCACTCTCTATTGAAATGCTCACATTAAAAATTGGTAAAACATAAACAGATAAAAACTAGCAACCAAATTGGCATTTTGAGATGAACGTGCAAAAGTTGCAAAGGAGCAAGTGGCGTGAGTGTGCTTCATTGTCTGCGTAATCGTGTAGAACTGAAGCGATGGTTCGATTCCATTGGCCGATTTCACTTCTGAACGATGAAGAAGCAGAGATAAGTAGCCAAATGCACGGCGGTGACTAGTCGGGGTAGTAGGTGCGGGTGTCGGTTGTGGGTGCAGAGGGCGGCAGGGCGCATATACGCCTGGGGAAAACACAAGGCGCCGCCTACTCCTCCCGACTTCCCCCTAACGCCTTCTCCCAGCCTCCGCGACAACGAATATTGCCAGTTTCTGAGAATTTAGTGTGCAACTTGAGACCGCTCAGCGAAATACCTGCCCGAGAGGCTACCGCCACCACACCCCTTCGCCTTCAGGATATGAATCGATCCTTTCACAGCAGTTTCTCGTGTCGAAGACGTTTTGTGACAAAAGTTCACGAAGCCGTTTCTTTTTGGATCGTTGTCTAAGGTCTTAGGTTACTCAAGGAAACCAATCGTTCTTTGTTGTTTGTGAACGCTGAGAAGATTGTTTTTGTTCATTGGATTTTACGGGATTCTGAACACTTAAGGTATTGTTTTAGGAAGACGTAATTCTTGGAGGAAATTTCGTCATTTTAGAAGGAAAAAATTAATGTTTATTCTACCGTGAGCATAATAAGTAGTGCTAGCTGCGAGATATTGCGTTATTACCTAAGGATCGATCAAGAGAAGCAATATTTCTTTCAGAGACTTTCGCTTACTAGTTTGCGAGTTCTAAATTGTTTAGAACAAGAGAGTTGATAAGTTTTAAAAATATTTCATGCAATTATTGTTGATTAATTTTCGTTCCATTAATTTTGTTGAATTTGATTGAATGTGAAGGCATTTTCATATGTTTCAACACATTAATACAACAGGATAAATAAGTAATTGGTGCAAGAAACATACACAACGTATGCAAAGAAATGTTAGTAACAGTCTTTCGCATATAAAGTACCGGTATTTTGTCTTGTTAGTCTGACCACCAAAGAAATTGGAAGAGGAATAACAGACGAGAAAGCGAACAGTTATATTGCAGCTTTTTCGTGCAAAGGACATAAATTTGCGAAATATTTAAGAAATAATGAAGACAAATCGTCGACGTTATAGAGTTGGTGACAATGGTGCAAAGTGCGTTCTTCTTTATTCTCGCTTTCTCCAGCACTTCCAACAATTTGCATGAGATCTAAAGGAAGATCGGGTTGCGAATTCGTACTAGTGATGCTCATGATGAAGACATCTGCAACTAATGATTCATGAAATCATTTAGTTGTTAAGGAATTGTACCAATACAGACACACGTGTAATGTCTGCATGTAGAATTCATTTTCATAAATAATGAATATAGAAAAAATGTAAAGTCGATCAGTATTGATGTTTTTTATTTCAAAGGATCTTTTCTTTCCATAATATTGGAATTAAATCATAATGCATGTTTGTTATCCTGATCGAATAGATAGATAATTGTCCATTATTTCTCTGTTTTTATCACTTATTTTATAATTAGTGGCTTTCTGACTGCGTTTGCTCACTAACAAAGCGACTCGGGTGCAGCATGTTATATAGAATATGATGAAGTGCCAATGGTATTGCAGTCATTGCACAATAGCAGTTATGCACGCTGTCGTCAAATCTAATTGAAAAGTACATACTAAGAGAGTAAAACAGTAACCAAAAATTTTTGACAAAATAAATAGTTCAGTAAAATAAGTTATAGAGAAAGTAATTGTAAATAATTGCAGAAATATGCTGTACAACTTTAATATCTGTAATGACATTATGTTGGTCAGGCAAATTTTGTCATTCTTATTTGAGTTTTAACGTTCCAGATTGCATTTAAACAAAAGGAATTAACACGAAATTGTGCCATGAACCATTAGTCACGATACATCCTATTCTTTCTCTACCACCGCTTCGCGAAGCCGCTCCCTAAGAGCGCACCGCTCCAGCCGGTGGGCGCCAAAGGAGTCGTCCCGCGAACGGGTCCCGTGAGGCGAATCGGCAGCGGGGCGAAGCGGGGCGAAGCGGGGCAGCGGCTCGCGGATTCAAGCGGCGCCCCCAGCGCATCCCCTTTAAGCGGCGGCGGCGGCGGCGGCGGCGGTTCCGCGCATCCCGCAGCAGACGCCGCCGCCGCTGCACCGCCATGAGAACCAATTACGACTGCCCCGCTATTAATTGCGAGCCACCGCCGCCGCCGCCGATTGAAATTACCGGTTTCTGTGCGGCGAAGTGCTTCCGCCCCGTTGGCCAGCCTGCGCCTCCAGGCCGCTCTCGGGCCGTAAGACCTTGACGAAGTCCCTCACACGACCTAGGGCCGGGCCGCCAACTGAGCCAACGCGGATGACATTTTCTGCAAGCGGAGTCATGAGCGTCTGTCGCCTCACCGTCATCTGTGCCGCTTCTATCTACCTATCCCCCTGGGCCAGCTCTGCCTCCTCATTTAGTGAGGAGTTACTCTTAGAAGGAACCAATTTCACAGGTCGGGAAACGAACGTAATGCAGGCGAGAATATTGCTAGAGAAAGTGATGAAGCTATTTAGAAATGAGCGAACTGTAAACGAAAGCCCTCACAAAATCAGCGGATGGACGTAACGTGCGGTTATATTGTCAGCAATGGCCAGCAGTGGGTGTCAAAGTAGTCCCTTCTTTTAATAATCTCTCTATACCAACTTCATTTATTTAAACAGTTTACATGATTAATGTTATCTCTGGCGTCTTCGTCGTTGAAGTCACTGCGCTGGCAGAAACAACTAGTCTACCAACTTTCGGTTCCTGATCGCTTTCCTAGCCAATTCAATCTCCTTGATGGAGATGAAGAAATCGCTGTTCTCAAAGTGTTTTCATTACCTTCAGCGTTTTCATTATTTTCTTGTAAGTACCGCTTCTTACTCCTCACGACCTTTCTGTTCAGCTCTCAGTTTCACTGTAGTCTTCCTTTTCGGCCATAGTCGTCACCATCATTGCAGATTGTGCTTTTATCAGGTTCATTTTTACAATGAAATGAAAGTCTACTTTTCCAAAGCTCTCTTCATCTCCATTTCTGTAATATATCATCCTTTTCTCTACAAATCCATTTTCTTCTTTCTCTTCTGTAACACTGAAATCACTTTCCCTCTACATTTCCATCCCTTCTTTTTCTCTTCATTCTCTTCATCTGTTGACTTTTTTCACCGCTAACAGCGCTTGCGTCGCAGGCGTTTGGTACATTGAATTCAGTGTGTTCAAATTTTGCGTAAAGCATGGGCATTTTCTGTTGTATTGTAGAATGATATGAAATTTTCCCCTAATTCATCTCCTTTAGCCTATAGCATTTACGTCAGCGTTAGAAGACCTGGTGGGCGCAACGTAAGGGGCTTATGAGCAAGTGTTCTCAGTTCAACGTCAACTTCCTATTCCTTAAAACGGTCTAAGAATCGACAAATTCATGAGCTACGGTAGTCGGGAAAGAAATCGGTATGATTGATATGGGCTTACCAGTCACTTTAGTGTGATTGTTCGGGGAATGAAGCATGTGGGAAATTAACTAATAAATGAAGCAGGGTCCACTTGGAACGCAGACTGAGACATGGTAAAGGTCTAATTACAGAATTAGCAAAACAAACAAACATGAAAACAGGCCTCCGGTTAATGTTACAAACTTCTTGGCGTGTAGAGGAGCCGAAAATGATCATGCTCTGCCAACGAACTTGGAAGTAGCGAATTGTATACAACGAAGTTATATGCATTGATACATGTAGAATTTACCCCTTATTGATAGGAAATCCCGCATGAACAGATGGTCGGCAAGTAGATGAAAAATCTTTCATTCGGTCAGATCGTGACCTGCGTAACAATTAAGAATCAAGAGTCTTGAAATCAGGGGAAAATATCGCAAGTGCAATTTTTTTTGTGCTTCCTCGTTACATGATCATTTACAAAAAACATGTTATTTACTACCACTCTACATGCTCTAGAAGTTTGTATCATTTATTTTGATACACTGTATTAACAACAAAGGTAAACACTAAGGAAACAGGAAAGTAATATTTTCTCCTCTATTACTTCCATTTTCACAATCACAAGTTCTATCAATAGCACAGCAAAGCGTTATCACCATGACTACCATCCTACCACCAGCACCACTATTTCCATCACTTCCATCTTTCCACCACCACCGCCATCACAATTACGTCTACCTCCTCCACTATCATCAACATCACCACCATCCAAAACAACTATTTGCCCCTCGTCCGCCACGTGCTGTGAAGTTTAGTGTAATAGAGAAGTAGAAAGAGAAGTGATTTGCAAACACTATTATGAAGTGAAGTGCTGCGGAGTGGAGTGCAGTGTTGTTAAAAAGGTCGTCAATTTATTAGTTAAACGTCTCTGTATAGGATAGCCATAAAATAGTTAATGCTATTAATTATTATTATTATTATTATTATTATTATTATTATTATTATTATTATTATTATTATTATTAATATTGAGGCGTCCGCGAGAGGCCCCGGCGCCAGCCCTCAACCGCCGCGCGACGCCGCGCCGCGCCGGGCCCTGCTGCGTCTGGGCCGCTGCGGAGCCTTCGTGGAAACGCCCCTTGTAGGGGCGCCGTCTACGGTCACGCCGCGCCGCGCCGCGCCGCGCCCTCCAGCGCTCGCTTTAGAATTCAGGCGCCCTCGAACAAAACCAATTAGCACTATTATGGCGGAAGGATGAGGCGTGAGTGTGCTAGAGACGGAATTGTACGCGTTCGTGTTTGTCCCTCCTCGCTTTTAGAGCAGAGGATGTCGCCGGGGATGCGGATTTTGCGGTGCGAGGTTGCAGATGCGTGGGATAGTCGTAAAGATTGCCCTCGTTCTACCTACTTTACGCATCTCACCGGCGCACGCTGTGTAATTAACGTTGCAACAAAATAGCGTAAATAACATACAATAGTTATTTTTCAAAAACATATTTTACAGTCTAAAAACTATACATTCATTAGGTACTTTATAAACATTTTCTTTTTTCATTAATTTAAATGGCAGATAAATTAAAAAGATGTTTTCTTATTTAAGAGAAACTGAAATGCCTCGTGGAATTTCCGCAGATAAATCTCTCCTTATACTACAAGATAGCACTGATGGTGCCTCTAGCAGTAGCAACTATTTAGTTTCTCCAAAGTGTTTCGACACTTGAAACTATTATTCGAAAAAGGCAGTCGGATTATAAAGAAGAGTTTAGTGGAACTCTTTTTCCAACGTTTAAATTGTCTCTCGTAATTCACTCTGAAAGAGCACTGCTGTGGAGATCACGGTTGGCTCATTGCCAGAATTATCGAGCAAATCCGTGGGGTTGCATACTTGAAGAGCTTAACGTTACTTGTTCTTTCATAGCGTTGAAAAAGAGAGGCACTGATGGGACCAGATGATTACTGTCATACAGAACAATATGTCTCTCCTAAAATGATTACGCCGCTCTTGCTCCATACAAAATCCATATCAGTCACACTAAAAAACTCGCGGTCTGCCCTTGGGAATGACGTTTGAAATAAATAGACCTGAAATGATTGCTACGGTATATGGTATATGGATAAATCTCACAGCTATAAAGCGGAAATAGTTCAACCTGTTTTGGACAGTCATCCAATAAAAACACTGAAACGCACTATGTGTGCGTCACAAGAGTGTTTAAAACACAGTGGCACAAATTCTCCAATGCACATAACGTCGATTTCATTGCTGAGCGTTATTCCGCGACTATTCCCTATTCCCATTGCAGTAAATAGGAAAACAATACACCTTTATAGTCGTTCAGCCTTTCAAATTCCCTCGATTCAGATCCGGGTCCGGTTGCTATGTGTAAGTCAGCAAACAAAAAATTATTCTTTGTGTTTATATTTTGAAAGCACTCTTAACACTTAAAATTCTGTATTGTGTTTTGGTATACAAACGTTACAATTAATTTTGTTAGAAAAACCTACGAAGACTTCAACTAGTTTCATATATATTGAACATTAGTATTTAATTCTTAATCACAGGACAATTGAGGGCAGTTAATAAAAGCAGTATTTATCGCGACTCCTTGAATGTATTCAAAACTAGAAAGAAAATCAAATCTATCTTATCGTATGAATTTAATAAACTAGAGGGAGCGACCATGAGAAATAATCCTCCCTCTTTAACATGACAGCTATGCCACATTTGTGTAATTCAATTACGTAATTCAGTTAATTTCAGAGGTCGCTTTAACAGTAATAATTGATAAACTTTAACATTTTGCTATATTCCATGCAGCTGTTGTATCTAAGTCGTTCAAGTTCTGTTATGGTAATGTTTGTCGCGTGCCATCGATTACAACTCTGATGTGACACTAATAGAGACTGCTGGAATCAGACAAATTGCATAGCAGAAGAATTGTGATGTTTACCTCTAGAAATACAGTGTCAGAACGCATCATGATCTGCAAACTACTTTGCATTTCAGCAAGCAACCAACACCAACGCCATAGTATATTATTTTCCTCTAATAATTGCACAAAATTATCCATCGTGTGTTTGATTCGGTGAAATTCTCCGGTGATATGTGCCTCTATTGCCTGCCTTTATTGCAACAAATATGCATTCACACCCATCACGAATTGTCAGTGTCCTCCAGAATGTGTGCTTAAATATGTTGGTGGTATAATTGCTCAGAATAATATTGTAATAACGCCATTATTTAGACGATCGAAATTTACCATTTATTAAACCTTTATCATCACAAACATCATGTATTCCGTAGTTGCAGGAGAAATATTGTAATAATCTACAATAATGAATAAAGCGAAATGATCAAACCTCAAACAAAATTAGAAATAAATATATTTATTAAAACATTTATCCCAAAGTAAGCTTTTTTGTTATTTTTTTTTCTTTTCCCCTCATTTCAGTGGGGCCTACAAATATACACAAGAAGTGTGGTTCATACTCGGAAACACATTATCTGTGAATGAGAGCATAATAGACAAGGAACATAATGGTATTTTTTAAACAAATCTTGCGAAACGACAACATTTTGGTATATTTCAGTGAAAATAACTTTAGATTGTTGTCGATTGTTTATTAATAATTCATAATGCTGGTCGAATCACGTTCTTTGCAATAGAGTTTATTACTATTTTGTAATACTCAACCACGTGGATTAAGACTAACGAAATGCGTTCTTTGCATATTCGTACGTTTGATTCACTTATAGTTGGAGTAGAAGAAATCAATTCCTCCCCAACTCAGAACGTTATAAGTGACTTTTTATAAATTCTGAAAAACAACGTATTTATTTCAGAATATACTTTAGTGGCAATGTATTTTTCTGGTTTTAATGAACAATTAAAATGGTTTTAATTATGCAAGAAAGCCCTACGACTTCACAGTGATATTTACTTAAACAAAGAGGTTTTTCCGAATTCGTGAAACGTCACTTGCCCCGTTCTGGTTTTCCCCGCTCCCTCGGCGAGCGGTGCACCCCCGCCAGCGGAGGAGCGGGGAGGGAGAGGGCGCGGCGCGGGAGGTGCAGACAGCCCAGCAAGCGACGGGCGGGGAAGGCGCGGGGCGGGGGTGGGGGTGGGGGGTGGACGGGAAGGCGGCGTGCTGCCTGCGATCGCCATGAAATTCCGCGCCAGCCTCCCGGCGCTTTGCGAAGTTAATTTGTGCAAAAAAGAGTAAATGTTTAATTTGCCTGCGAATTACAAGTTACAGCGGAGGAAGAGGGCTGTGAGCGCCGCGGGGCGTGGAGCCGACGCGCGGGGGCGGGGCGGGGGGGCGGAGGGGCGCTTTTAGCAAAGAGCACTCGCAAGGAGCCCCGAACCACGGGGAAGAAAATCCAGAGGTCGCTAGAAAAAGGAAGAGCACATTAGGAATCTGCGATTTACCATTACACACGCACTCGAAGCTATTAGAAAAAAGGTTCTTATGTATTCAGTTTGTATTCTTCGGTAAACAAGCTCTCTGTTTATTCAATTAAATTCAATGTAGCTTTGTATGTGTGTTAAATTGAGTAAAACGAAAAACTATTGGTGCTACGGAATGGTACAGAGTTTCTCGTACTGGTCAGTTTCCTTATATTCTTAAAATAGTTTTTTTTTTCGGTTTTGCCCCATTTTATATTCAGCTGCCATCTACTGATGCTTAAAAGACACTTCAATTTTTCACTTTCAATTTTTCGGATCTCTATTAGTAGAACTCAAATATAACTTGAAGTATGTTATAGAAAGGTAAAAACTGGTCTTATGTGTACATTTTCATAGTCGTAAATAGAAAAATTCGGATCCATTTTTAAGAAAATATCGTTTTTGAAATTGTATATTTTTGACATCTCTTTCAAAAAAAAGTGTTGAGTTTTCAAGAAATATCCTTAATAATTAATTAAAGCACTCGTACTCCCAAATGCAATAATGTATAAAAAAGTACCCGTAATGTCAATAATTTCATGAGATATATTAAAAAATACCTTTATGAAGTATTTGAAATAATCAAAAGAACACATCAAAGTAGTTTATTTCATGTTATTCAGTGCCTGTAACACTATTTGTACAAAAAGTTAAAAGATAAAAGTTGGAGCCGTTTTTGAAAAAATATTGTTTTTAAAATTGCCTTTATTTTATTGAAAGTTATTCGAAACCTTTTCATATTTTGAAAACCATATACATGTCATACTTTAAAGATTTAATTTTGAAGGACAAATTTTATTGAGAGGAACATTTTTTCTTAAATACTGTAATTGTTGGAAGACGTCACAAACTTAAATGTGCAAGAATTCAGATATTTCAACGAAACTAAGACCTGCATCATTTTAGGCGTTATTTACGCAGCCCGAGAACAAAGTTTAATTTTAAAATGTTGAGTAATTTTTGAGAAAAAAATTAATATCTCTTTGAGACTTCAAGTAACGTACCGCCAAAAATTAAAGTATCAGTTTCAAATTCACAGGACCGCGACATCATCCAGATAGATTGGGAAATATCAATTTTGGTGAATATCCTTTCTATGGTTTAGCCGCTAGCGTTGTGCAGAGACGGACAAAGACATTTTGTCATAAACCAATTTTTCGATGTGAAGACTCAGGAAAGGTGGGTTCTGACTATACTTTGTTACAGAGGAAGTAATTTACTACATATATGGTAGAGACTTTTTCATTTGTTCGGTATCACGGATGTACAATACTAATTTTCTCCGGAAAAATCGCCGTTTCTCTCTGTAGCAAACGTAAGGTTTGGAACGGACCGACTTTTATTGACTTTCTAAAGAATTTTTGTATATGCTTTACATCTGGATATTTAATGCGCATAACAACATGCGATTGTTTTCCAAAACCAAACAAAATATCAACAGAAATCTCAGCATCATTGTGGTTTGATTCCATGAATTGCGCGCATCCAGCAAATTCATTATAGGATACGACGACCCAGTCAGTTAATACACATTTCTCTTTTAAATGCGCGGTTTTACAGTTAAATTGTATTTTTTTCCCGGTTCCACGGTATAATTAATTAGGCTCTGTCATGACAACAAAATAAAATTACGCAACCACAAGTCCATAAAACCTATAAATTCATTCTGCGGTCGTATCTGCCGCAGGCGATGTCAAAATAGTGGGTTTCCGGATAATCGTGAGTGACGTTTAGTTCAACTTCTGAAAGTCAATCTGCACTCAAACATGTTATTCGGTCAAAATGGCTATTCAACTGTGAAAAGCATTCAGGCAGACGCAATATGAAAACCATATCGAGCTCAAATGTGACAGTTCACTTTATATTATGTATTGGAAATAATTGTCTTTAAAACATACAACTGTACATACAAGATCATTTGTCGATTTCTCTCTCTATTTGCGTAAAATCTACGTTTTAGTTCAGTGTGTTCAGGAAGACTCCATTAGTAAAAGATCAAAGTTATAGATACATTCAAAATTCAAAAAAGGGAATGAATATCGTTCTTATTATTTTCTGTTTGCTGCTGTTTGTTCTTCAGAAAACCAAAATTATTTTCATACGTTATTTTTATAATTTTAAAGTTTAGGAATATTTCATCAATTTGTTCTTCAAACATTAACTAATTTGTTTATTTTTTAAATTAGGTTAAAGTTTTAAATTAGAGTAAACAAAGTTTTCTAAAACCGATTATTAATATTAAATTTACTATGCCACGTTAATGATACCTAAAAGACCTCATTACATCAGTATCTATCAGCACAGATCTTTAACATTATAACAAGGTATGTTGTTTCAAACAAAATTTTCACTGTGTCAATATTGTAACAAGCATTATTAGATATTGTTTTGAATGATAAGATATTATTAAAGACATGAGGGCTAAAAGCTACACCAGACATAACTTACTAACTCTAGCAGACATTATTTTGACGGCGCACTTTTTACAATTAAATCATAATGCAGGCGTATAGCACATAAACAAAGAACTAATTATGAATGTAACTAACAACGTCTTACTTAATATCACTATTGAAGAGCCGACTTTGCCTGTATATATTGACAAATAGTCAAAAAATAAACAAATGAAATTGAGATAATTGCGATAGTTATAGTATGCTTTCTAAAACATTTATTATCTACAAATGTTTTTCTGAACTTTAACACAGTCGGGTTCGTTATCATTTGTTTGCATAACTACAGAAGGACTTTTATTTATTATATCTACAAACTGGACATATAATGTTTTAATTAAACTAAAACGAACAATCATACTAATAATATAAACATTATGATGATGATGATGGTGAAGACGAAGAATATCGTGTTTTACAGCAACATTACTGTTTCTTCCTCACTCTTACTACATAAAAACAGTAAATTTCGAATGAGTGATCATCTGACCGAAACGATGTAGAAACTTCAATGTAAAGAACGTTGAGGAAACAACACTTGGCAAGGAAGAACATATAATGCTTATAATATTTACGTAAAATTGAGAGGCATTTAATTTGACTAAGTGTGTTTCAATTACAAGTACACATTTTACTGCATTATCATTGTTTTGTTCAATTAATTGAGAAAATTAAATATCAGTTCATTAATTTTTATACAAATGTGTTCAGGTAAATTAAATTCAAACCCTCAGGCAATATGATTATTATTTAATGAAAAAGTAGTCCTTGTTCCTCGTATCATGTTATGTACGTTGCAGTGAAAACATGTCAAATTAGGTTCATATTTTGAAAAATCATTAAATAAACAATTTAAGAGTGTAATGAACTCTCATGTTAATAACTGTGCTCCAAAATAATCGATAACAGAATTGTAGATAAGCATTCATTACTCTTGACGAAGATCTTGTAACTTGTATCATTTGAATTCTCAGGAAAATTAATCACACGGAGATTGCCCATAAAATAAACCCTCTGAGATTGCTTTTAAAATGAATGAAACAAAACGCAGCCCACAAATTCAGTTACAAAACCACATCTATTTCCTAGCAAAAGACGAGCGTGTCGCCGTTAGCCGCTCGTATTGAACGCGCCCCGGCGGATTCGAGCGAGGCGCGATCCTCTGGCCCAGCGGTTTGCGCGGGCGGGAGCTTTGCACCCTCTCCAGCCGCCTCGCCCGCCCGCCCGCCCGCCCGCCCATAAACCGCACGCCCGCGCCCCGCCCCGCCGCCCGACGCCCGTCCACGGACGGGAGCCCCGGAGTTTTATGAAGCGACGCTGCGGCCGCCCGCCCCGCCCCGCCCCGCCCCGCCCCGCCCCGCCCCGCCCCGCCCCGCCCCGCCCCCCGGCCTTCGCGGTCGCCCGCCACGTCGCCCTCCGCGCCCCGCGCCGCCCCCGCGGCAGGTAAGCGCGCGCTAACGAGTCCAATTTGCAAGGCGGCGCCTTTACGAGCGGCCTGGCCGGCGCACGCCCTCCGTCGCGCTGCGTGACCCGCCCCGCCCCCGCCCCGCCCCCGCCCCCGCACCGCCCGCAGAAACCGCGCTACGCCCCCGACTCCCCCTCGCCGCCCTAGGACCCACTTCTGCCTCATTCACTCGCTCAGAGCCGCTGCAGACTGCCCGGCGCGTTGTATCCCACCATTTGCGTCCTACGACCCAGCGCTCGCCGAGCATTCGCCCTCGACTATCAATCTTAACATCGGTCTCTTCCTCTCTCGTTCTCATTGCACTTCACTCTCTCTTAATACACGAGTACTGTATTATCACGACAGCGTATTGGCTTCTTTTACTGTGATTCGCAGTCGCTCTTAATGGCAGAGCGCGTTGCAACGCAAAACTCCGCACATTCCTTTGGATTTCCTATCTGCATTATTTGTCGCGAATTCTCATTTGCTAACCAAACACACCCAGCCACACACACACTCACAAACACACACACACACACACACACTCATAAACACACACCCTCAAACACACACTCGTAAACTCACACATACACACTCATTCACACACATATTCATAAACGTAATCACTCTCTCAACAGACACACGCTCAAAATCACACATAAGCACAACCACATACTCACAAACACAAATACAAACGTACACACACACACACTTGACTTCGACTAATCATCCACGATGTGGATCACTTCTTCTACTACCCTCACCCGAAGTTCCCGAGTTCTTTTCCCCCCTCGCCCCCCCCTGCGGCTGGCCCGCCCTCGGCGCCCCGCCTCTCCGGGCGCCGCCGCCCGACTGATAAATTAATAAGACCTCCGTCAGCGCCGCGGGCGCGCGCTGCAGAAGGTCGTTGCCGCCGAAGACGGCGATCGCTTACGACCCGTTAGCACGTCCTGGGCGGAGCGTGCGCCCCCTGCCCCCCGGGGGGGGGGGTGCGGGGGGGGCGTGGCTGGGAAGCACGTCTTCAGAGGCGCCCGTTAATATGGACGAGGGTCGGCGAGGGGCCGCCAGCGGTCCCTGGGCCGGCGTGGATGACATCAAATAGGGCCAAATGAGCCACTAACTGGTACCGGATAGAATATGCAAGGGGAAGGGTCTGCTTGCTCGTAAACGATATTTTATACCTGGCAATTTAACGATGGGTGAAGACGCGGAATAAGCGAAAACGGGGAATTCGGATTATTAATTAGGCAATATCGTGAGTTACCGACAATCGGCGATGCATGTATTTTCCCATTATAAATACCCATTTCTTAAATTAGAAACGTGTTAAGAATTCAAATTCATTGATCGCTGCTAGAAAATGCTCAATGATACTTTACACTAGTGGCCTGCCACCTGCAAAATCCTGCTGAACAAAAGGGACTTAAAATGGATTTTCATAACGTACACTGTTCAAATCAAGAAACAAAATACCCTCAGATAATTCTCAAAATAAATATTTTAATAAAAAAAATATTCATGAATATTATAATAAGTGCAGTGTTTAAGAGTACACGATAAACTGTTCTTTACAAACGAAGAATGACCTCTGAAGAAAGTTCCTGTTCCGCTACACAACAGATGAATAGCAAATATTTAATGGTGAGAGTCTTCGTGCGTTACGCCTGACGTTAACGGTGCCATGAGCGTCACGCTTGGTATATCAGAATTTAGTTGGTAAGCGCAGTATGAGTATACGAGGTAAAACAACAAAATATTTGCATTGTACGGCAAAATATACACTGTTGTTGTTTTTGTATTTTTCTTTGTTTCTTGGGTGTGAGGATGACCCAAGCACAATCAGAACGTGGTTAGATTGGTAAATACGCAACGTAATAGCAACAACAGCGATGGGTAAAACCGTCGAGACTCGACTAATACTGGAGATATTACAAATCACACTAGATGTTTAACCAATTCACTCGCGGCAAGTTGAAGTCATCAGTAATTATTAGCGAAGCGTCCAATAATAATATTAAGTCATCAGCATACGCAGAACTGTGGAAAACTTTAGACCGTGCTGGCAAAACGTTTACTATCAGGTAGCTAAATTTTTGATAAAAAGATGCTATACAGTCCCAGAATTGCAAGATAACTAAAGATCTCTAGCCGTAATCATTCTGTTTGAGAATTATATCTAATTAATGCACCTGCTAAGCTTATAGGATGGCTCAAGGGCAGCGTACTGTGGCCCGTAGCGTGGAACCGGGTTCGATATCCGGTCAAGGCAAAAAATAGTTGTAGCTTTCGTTTTAAATTGGTCCAGTTTCTGAAGATTTGTGACGAAGGAAAGCCCATCCAGGCAGGGTTTGCTAATTGCGGTGAAGGAAATGCGTCATCTTCCCCACTTGTCTCTCTTATCCCCCCATGGTGGGGGTTACACGTGACCAGGCATGGACACCGTTAGCTAGACGGCCAAGCCGGACAATCGACGCAAAGTGCCAAATACATACCAACCTGTTCCGACAGATAAGCTGGAACAGCAACATCGCATACAAAATCTTCTTTTTCATCCACTCATTTATTAAACTTTGAATACTCCTTCTCATTAATTTTGCAAAACTCTTTTCATTTTAATGCATTTTCTGTTTTTGTAACTACTTTCAATGTTATCTTGGATAAGAATCCATAACTTTTGTAAAACTTAACATTCAACCTAATTTCCATTAATAAACAAATTCGTTACTTAAGTAGCACGTGTGACGTCCCAACACGGGCCCAAGATTATAACGTAACATTCAAACTAACTTCGCTTCCGTACATCGTTATAATATTGTTAATAAGAAATAATATAGAGAGCTCGTTTAAATATTACTTTTTGCACTCACAAGGCAATATTACGAGTGCCAAAATATTACGATATTACGGTGAATGACTAACGTCGTTTGTTATGTAGAATGTTTTATTCGTGCAAAAAAAGACGTAATAACAAAATGAATAATCTACTATAATAACAAGTTGAGGGGGTTTAAAACTTCTACAAAGGGTAAATATTTTGCTTGGGATTTATTTTATTGCAATTCCCCAATATTGACCCCATTTCATATATTTTGAATTTTGAACTACGGTGCACGGTATTGTGATGTATTGATGCGCACACAGTAAGGCATTGGTGTAAAGAGCCAGAGAAGTACACAGATGACCCACAAACAAGTGGCACGTGCGTAAGCATTTTGTCTGATCACCTGCACCCCTTTACTGGCCACCAAAATCCTCAGACATGAACATTATTGAACATATCTGCGATGCCTTGCAACGAGCTATTCAGAAGAGATCCGCACTCCCTCATACACGTACGAGATTATGGAGAGCTCTGCAGGATTCATGGTGTCAACTACTTCCAGCATTACTTCAGACATTAGAGAGGTCTATGCCCCGTCGTGTTGCGGCACTTCTGCGTGCTCGCGGAGGCCCTACACGAGTTTAGGCAGGTATAAGTGTGTTTTTGGCTCTTCAGTGCATAAGGTAATGGGGATAAATCAGTCATATAAGCATTAAAAAGAAGAGAAAAGCGAAGCCTTGATGAATTTCTTATCGAATTGATCGAAGATTTGAAAAAGAAGAATTAATTTCAACGAAATATAACAAACAAAATTAAAGTTTGAATAGTTTTCAACAAATATGGTAGTGGAGATACCTACATGTTCTAATTTAAATATGTCTGCTATGCGTCATACTTTATCAAACCTTGAGCTGTATCCAGAAAGAGTGCAATACTGTATTCTTAGAATGAAAATTATCGTCTCCTATAGCATTGCTGTTGTATGCATACTTTTGCGGATCTCACACGTAATCATTCTTATAAATGAGGACTCTAAAGAAAAAGAATTTTACGGCGACGTGATCAATTGCATCTTGACTTTAAAAATATGAAGGATTGGCTTGAAAAATAGCATCTAAATATTGATGTCAGATGCAACCATCACCACTGTCAGAATTTTAAAATCTATATTGTTAAATAACTCCTAAACACAGAATTCTACGACATTCACACTTAAAGTTTGAGACCAGAAATGTTCCTCGCGCCGTAATCTATAGGATGAAATATTGTTCGACATTCTATTACGTTCTTTTCTGATTCAGTACTTTTCGATTCTTCCCCTCGTGCTCAGAAACGTGTAAAATCTGGAAATGCATGTGAAATTAAACTAATTATTTGATATTCTATGCTGTCGAATTACACAGGTCACACAGTACACACTCTGTTCGGTAATGACGTTAAATAAGAACAGTTTGAATTGACATTGTATCGTACTGTTACGTGAGTGCAATTTAGTACGTTCAGGTAAGACAATTACAAGGGGACATATGGAAAAAGTGACGAAGGATAAGATGTTTTTGAAGAAAAATATACATTATGAACTTAATATGGAAGTGGAAGAGTGTCGGATTAACATGCGAGAGTTCTCGCATGGATAAATAGTGGGAGATGATGAGAAGTAGAATAATTTATTAAGAAAACCAAACAGATAAATTGAATTAACTTGCATTGACGAAATGTAACCGGAAAGCAGGGTAAATCTTATTTTCTCAAATATTTTTGGTGATGGAAATAAACTAATGGGTCGATAAAGTATCTTATTATGTGATCTGTGTCTGGCTTATAAAAGCTGGGGCATGAACAATTAATTTTAATACTCATACCCCTAGAAATGGATTACGTCCGTGGAAATGAAAAAAAATAGCATTATTAAAGAATATTTGATGACCATTTTGAAACACAATATGCATTACTCAAATTATGTAGTTTTGATAATCATACTTTGAACTACAATGATCATTGTGATTATCACCTTATGAATGTGAGAAATTGTTCTTCATTATTTATGAATTTACATACTTTTTTAAACGCTGAAAAAATGTCTTTTATTATGAACAAACAGAATTCGTTAAATATACATACTATTACTGAGTTCCATTCTCGCCCGTTCATTTTTACAGCGTCAACTTTTCGATATTGAAAAGGAAAATTGACAAAACGTTCGAAGGGAAAAAAGAAAATTGGAGAATCGACAACTCAGTCGCTTGTCTTGAAACAAAAATTCAACGGAAGCAGCAGCACCAGGGGCCTGAGAAATGAATGCAGCGCACAGAGTGGCATCATTGTCCTGCCGAGTGTCTGGTCCGCGCAGGCAGCTGGAGCCCTGCGCTGGGCGAACTGCCGGGCGAAGGTCGGGAGAGGAAGAGGGCGGCGGCGGCGGCGGGGTGGACGTGCCTCCTGGAGATAGAGCGGCGACGGGAAATTGAGAGGCGCCGCTTGCATACCCCATCGCCCATGCGAAGTGGGCGAGAGTTAAAGCGATCTTTATTCTGCGCTCTTCAAGAGCGTTTCATCAGCGAAGGGCGGGCTCACCAGAGAAAGATGGATGAGATACGTTTTTAGTTTATTTTCTAGTTATTACTTTTACTAGGGTATCTCAGTGAACATTGATTAAATTTGTACACGAAAGCTGGTATTTCAAGAAGAAAAATTCTGCAATCTGCCATAAAAAGATTTTGTCATGACATCCGCAAGTAACGTTTCAGAAGAATTCAAGCTCAAATACAGAAATTAATGCATCGGGAAAGAATCTTTGAAATTGTGTAATACGTACTTGTGAATGTACGCAAATTTTCCTTTCATTAGTTTTCTAAACAATTTACCGATTTGAATGTTTTGTTTCAAGTTTTCTTGAGAACATTTCGCCTCCATTCAAATTATCTACATTATTATTATCATCATCAAAGCATGTATGAAGTATTGATAAAAGTACTTTATGAATGCAATTTACTGTTGTTGATAGTAACGAATCATTTCAAACAAATCTGAGTAAGGCCTTCCGAAATATATTTAAAAAAAAATCTTGTCCTAGCAATCATGTGCCGTGCTATTCTCAGGGCGACCAACTTAGACCGGGACGTGTTTTTAAAGGTCGAATGTACGAACACTATGTGAAAAATAGCAAGTAAAAATAAGCAATATTCTCTCAGCTACGAAAAACTCCCTAGAAAGAATAGTGGCTGAGGCCTAAATATGACGAAAATTAAAAATGATCTAAAATTTTGAACACATCTTCGGTTTGGCGTTCATCTAGTGATTTTTATTGGTGTTTTATAATAAATGTGTTATAATGTTGGAAATCAGAAGAAAACAAAAATACAAGACATTGGAGATGCTGTCCATGAACTCAAATGGTGCTGGGGCGGTCATGTTGCCTGTCAAGATGCACCTGATGCCATGTTTTGGGATCCGAGATACGGCTGGCGCAAACAAGGACGACAGCAGAAGAGATGGTCTGATGTTTTCAAGAAAGTGGGTGTAAAGTGGTCCGAAGTAGCAAAAGACAGTCAAGTTTGGAAGAAACTTAAAATCAATGTGCAACAATTTTGATATTTTAGATACTACTGAACACTAAATTAATATATATTATGTAAGATCTACAATATTCAACACTCTGATATGTAAGCATACTATGTTTTGAAAATACAGGTGTCCCAACTCATCTCTCCGCTTCTTCGGGAGGCCTCAGCCCCCAAGGAATCTTATAGGCTTATAATAAATAAAATAAATGTTCGAAATTGTGAAGCTAACTGTGGTTAGGCGGAAGAGCGGGCCTGATGGCCCGAGCCTCGCCATATTAATAAAGGCATATTATTATTATATTATTATAAGCTAATTCTATGCTTCTACGTCATCAATCAGGGTTTTCCCGTCACAAATAATTCCCCTCCCTTTCCTAAACAAATTTATTGATTTTCCCATTTCTCAAACAAAATTATTGAGTATTCCCCGACGTTCGTCACCAAAAGTGCATGAAATAGGAGTCAGAATGTGTTGGGTTGCAATAAATAATTTCAGTACATTTTTTACAGGAACAGAATGATAAGTTGCTGCTCAGTTACGCATATACGTGAATGGCAAATATTTCATTTCCGGCGGTGTCTTACTTGCAAACTTCGTGTCGCACATTAGCAGTGTCCCACTTCGTCAAGAACTCAGTCGGCACACAATATGAGAATAGGTAGAATAGCATAGCGGAACATTCAGTTTTAACTGAGAAATGTAAATGAAAGTGTTTCTTTATTTTTGGATCTAACAAATTTATTATCACCTCCCAAAAAGTTGGAGTCAATATAATTTTCTTTCAATTTATGAGCTCATAGGAAAATAGTTTAAAAATATTAACTAATTCATAGGATGTAACACAATGGTGACATTATTTATATAGAAATCATGTTTGGTCCAAATGTCCAACTTTGTTGTATATTGTACACATTTATTCCTAACTTTATGTGTTTTCACCTTCCGGTAGCTACAGACGCCCCCCCCCCCCTCGCGCTCTCCTGAGGTTGCTTCTCCACGGTGCAAACACCTTGGTACCTACCACCCCTTCGATCGCGTCGTTGTGATTCGTAAGTCCATATCGGTCGTTGAATATATTTAATCGGACGAGCGCGTCTCATATGCCATCGCGCGTGGGAAGAAGGCTGCGTCATGGGAAGGAACCCAGGCCTCGCCTTCGTCTTTGTCGCACACATCGTCTTATCTACTCTGATACAACTTAAAACAGAAGGGAAAACAATTAACCCGGGAGAGGTCTCTTCTCGCCTACGAACAGTACCGACTGTCAGGAAGAAAACGAATCTCACAGAAAGAGTCGTCTTCCAACATCAATTAATACATTTCGACATATACTGACCGTTTCATGTTTAACTTTATTTATAGAGTACTGTTTCTTTGAAAATTATTAGTATCAATTTGTAATATTCGTTAAAAAAATATTGATGCATAAAATCGTGTTTTTCTTTAACATAACATAAGAAATCTTAAAACTTTAATATATGATAAATGACAGTGTTAGATGTATATGTTAAGTTCAGTAATAATTTTTTACTCACATCTTTACAAATGATGAACGTGATTTGCACCCACTTGGTTTCTTGCTCTTTTCACATTTACGAGATGCTTTGCAGTCCAAATTTCTTAGACGAATTTCAGATATTGTCTTATTAGTTTTCTTTTCTTAAAATGTTTCATTCTTGTGTTTAATCTGAAGACAAATTTGTGCTATTTTAGGTATTAACTCTCGCGTCATTGCAGTTAGTTTTGACGGGCCGAATTTGAAGGTAACTTCCGTATGCGATTCTAATTTCTAGCGATTTCTGAAAGTACGTAATGTATTACTCTCTTGAAAGTTGAACGCGCCTACTTGGAAAGTGTTACAAGAATTGGAGTTTTTCGCAACTCAGTAGACGATGCTCCCGTCAGCTCTGCTAGCCAATGCGTGTGTAACGTAGGTGGGCGTGCGGGAGTTTTGAGACCTCAGAGACACTTGCGAGATAAAATAAACTATCAATTGACAGCCAGGCTGGAATCATATGAAGAGTAACGCATTGTGCAGATAAAAGATTAGGGGAAAGGTACTAAAAATCACAAGAGATTACTGTATTCTAAAACCAAAATGTATATAAAATAATAAAACCTAGAATTTAAATTCTCCCACGTGACTCCTCTCGAGTTAAGGGAAGAATTGAGGCTCAAGGGTGATTCATGGTGTGCTAGAAATGCCACCACGCCACAACGCACAATGCCCATGCCTTACGCGAGATCCGAAGTCACAGCCGGAATGAAATGCGTACTTGTGTGCAAGTGCACATAATCCTCTGCGCCCACCAGACCGGCCAGGAGTGGAAAGAATAGAGTTCACATATGGCGCTTGGAGTAGCCCTCCATGTCGCGACATGTTATCAAACATCCACGTCCGTCGCGGTACTGGACGCCTTCCAACCGAGACTGCTAAGGCAGCCACATTTGCCCAGGTCGGCCTGCAAGGTGGTTGGGTATTTTTGCTGTGAATTCAATAATATTTGTCTGAATAAAATGTTCAATACGTGCAAAGCGGTGTTAACATGTCTTAATATACAGTTTAGCTCATTGTCGAAATTATGTTTATCTTTTTTATTAAAAGTACATGAATACTTTTGTAACCATAATTGTAATAAATAGAGAAGGCATTCAGTCTTTTGCGTTAAAAATTACATCACTTTGAGGTTTTTTGAAATTAATAATAGTGTAGTTCTTAATACCAACTTAAGAACGCCATTTTATCAAAAATAAATAATTTCAATAAGCATGAAATTATCACTTTGTCGTTGCAACGTCCTCTAAGTTATCAGTGGTAGTTTTTGGAAAGCGTTCGGATCTCACTGCTGGCGCTAGAGGGCAGGGGGGGAGCCCCGATTTCTCGCTGAGAAGGCGAGCCTTTTTAAAGGAAGGCTTTCGGGAATCGATATGCGGAGCTGTTGCTTTTCCGGCTCCGCGAGAGCTTCGACCACCCGAACCTTCCCGCCCCTTCCCCTTTCACCACCTTCTGGACCTCGTCGCCCCACCCCGCCTCACCCCGCCTCTCCCCGTCCCCCCATCCCCCGCCCCTCTCCCACGCCCCGCCCCACCCTTTCACTCTCCCTTTCTGCCCCTTCTCGTCCACCCCGTCCCGCCCCGCCACCCCCCAGCCCCTCTCCCACCCGCGGCGACCCCTCCAACTCCACCCCATTTCACCCTCCCGCCCCGCTTCGCCCCGCCCCTTTCAGCCTCATCGCCCCGCCTGTCCCAATTCCCTCCCTCTTCTCTCCCCCCCCCGCTGATCCGCCCCCGCGCCGTCTTCGGGTCGCCTTCGAATTGTCCCCGACTGGTCGGAATCCGCAGCTGGACAATCTGCTCTGAAGCGTCTTGTGCACTCACCTTTCTCCTCGGACCCCAGATGTTTAATCCTGATCGTGGAGTGGCGCATTTATATTCGACATGTCGATTTAGAAATCTACGTTTTATTCTTTATGTCTTTTCTTGTGATAAAGGTAGTAAGATAGTAACCCTTAGACTCGCTTTGGGTTTTTTTGGTCCCAGAGACAAATGCTTATTATTTTCAGAATGCAGCGAAACATCAACTTCTCCTTTTAGATATGCTACTTCCGTCCAGTTTTACATGTATTGAAATCTTTTCAGTTTTCTAAGTTTGTTTGGTTGTTGGAAATAATTTGATTTTTATGCGGTTGGAATAAAAAGCCATATTTGACATCTAAATTACAAGAAAAATTCTAAAAACGTGCCCATTTCCATTTTGTAACATTATGTTTGTGGTTTCTGAGTGATCGTTTAGTGAATTTGTCTATTACGAATCGGTAGCTCTGCTTCAAACATTCCCATGCATGTATGATAGACCACCTATGTATAATAACGAGGATATGATAAAAGTTTTTTTGAATATAACATTATACTTCTTTATTTAGTACAATGTAGTAAATAAAGCAAATAAATATATTTTATCCAATTAATAATTCCAAATAACATTCATACATTAAATGCTCGTAAATTATTGTGTAAAACGTTTTGGGTAAAAATGACCTCAAAAAGAGTTCACGTAAGTATTTGAGATACAGATTCGAAATTTTAATATAGTCCATGCGTCATTTTAATGTCCTGTTATCAGAAGAGAGCAACTTCTTTAAGAATTTTTTTCGCATTTTATGGTATGTTCATATTGGCTCAGCATGAGTTAATTGCATTGCATTACGAATACTGTCAACAAATATAAAAGGTAATGTGTGAATTGGAAATGTTGAGAATTTATAAGACTCAAAATATTACAAACCAATAATAACTATTTGTAATATTCTTTCTGCAATTTGGAGAGAAATAGCAAAACAATGTAACTATAACTGTTAAGGTTACATAAAATGAGGTTACTCAAATGGTTATTTATAATATATTTGACAAGGTGAACTTTGTTAATCTTGAAAATCTTTTAAAACATATTTACGCCAGTTAAACTTGTCGTCTTATATTTATTTAAAAACAATAAAAAATAATGTCTATCGTGCATATAACATTTACGTTGTATGCGGAAAAATATTTGGAGTATGCGGAAAAATATTTGGAAGACGCAGTCATATAGAATTAGCACAAAACTGTAACATACAATTTTCAATGATAGCGTGGATGAATACAGAGCGATAGATACCATAAATGCTACCCATTGTCACATGCAGATCCGGGCACGCAACTGCACGTTTGTGTCAGTTATCTCTGTCGCTCGATACGCGCTAGCTCTGCTTTTTCCCGCGCTTTCCACCTTCGCTTCCCTGCTCTGTCCTCTGGCGACTCCTCTCCGCCTCCTGCTCGGCCCGGGCCACGCCCAGCGGACGGAGAGCCCTTGACAGGGCCATGCGAATGCAGAGGAAATCCATCTTTGCGTGGAACTACAAATGGAGATGCCATGTGGTGAAATTAAGTAATAATGACAACTCGCGATTGTTCGCTAGCCAATTAATGTCAGTCATCTTCACAAAATAAGAAAATTACAAACAATTTCGTACTGTAATTATCCTACAGATTTGTAATTATGAATTAAACATAACAATAAAATTAAAAAAATTGACTTTGTTTTCGTAATCAAATACGAGAGAATGAAAACATATATTCTGAAAGGTCAAAGACGAATTGATCTTTGTTTATTACTGTGGGCGACACAGAAATATAGATATGAATGGCAATGCGCAATTGTTATGATTGTTTCTGATGTTGCATAACACTGCAGAAGGTGCTGGTCATTCTTTTGCATTGCACTTTGACAGTAATATTGCAATCGTAAAATGTCTGCGTAACATGTTGCTGAATAGAAGCAGAAAATATCTAATTATGTTTATGAATGAATTTTGCTTCCTTGGAATGCTTATAAGGTCGAAATCCGAAACAACTTATTTCCATTATAAATCTACAGTGATTGAGGTTAAGTGTTAAACAAAACAATTCATGATTTTATAGCAATATTTCAAAACCTTTTTCGTCTTCCTATAACTACAATTACAGATCATGGTTTTCCCTCAACGATATATATTGTTCAAAGACATCATGATATAAGGTCATGCACAATTTTTCGTGTTCTTAGGGAAGTTTTAAATTCTAGTTTTCTCAAACACGCTTTCGATTTTTTCTGGTATGTAAGAAACGGCAGTAGAGAAGTTGGTGCGGGTCCCATTTTCAGCAAATACACTATTTTCAAAACCGCAAAACATTAGCACTCTAAATAATTTATTTATTTTTATAATATTATTTTTTTATAAATAGAAATTGTTCTAAACATATATCTTCAAATAAGGTTTTGATTTTTGAAAAACAAACGAACAACAAAAATTGGTTTTACGTAATGTGTACTTGACGTTAATGTAATTTATTTAAAAAACCGACTCAATATTGGCTTCACATATTTTTTAAAAATTCGTTTCATAGATACAGCGAAGGATGCTTAAAAATGGAGTCCGCCTCATTTTCGTTGAACACTGCATTTTCGAAAATTGCCTAAATTAGAAATAATGCCAGAAACACCTTTCTTAATTGAACGTTACGTTTAGCCGATGGTTTAGCGGTAACGTGTCTGCCCTGTCGATTCAAAGGAACTGAATTATAATCTTGGACTAATCATGAACAAAACATCGGTCAATACTTTATTTCTGGTTTACTCATTGCTCATCTATAACTTCTGCGAACGCAATACGCAACTCACATAAGATGTGTGGGTTGCATACACTAATTTTCAACTTTCCATGGCGCATCGCCAAAAAACGTTTCCAAAGATAATATTGTTTAGTTAACAGCATTTGAATAGAACTCACAACAACTGTCAATATTGAAGGGGCTCACAAACTATATTAACTCACAGAAGAATATAATCTTTGAGAACCACTTTAAGAGCAAACGGCTACATATTTCATTTACATGTTACACTCTGTTTTCAAGTGAAACCGTTTTATTTTAGTCGGAAACATCTTCTGCTTTACTTACTCATTTTAAAGTATATATTTTCTTTACACCAATATTCCACAATCGTGTCATTATACTGTAATATTGTTACTAGCTGCCTTTTATTACTTCAAACTACCGACCTATAATATCCTTTTCTAGAAAAATATCTCAAAATGGTGTATACACACATTTCATATATTATTGTTTAAACTTAACATTTATTAATATGTTAAATGTAGATATTAAGTTTTAAACATTTTAAAAATTATTTTGGGGAAAAGTTCAGAAGACTGCTGTAAATTGTAAAGCTGTAAATTATATTACACAATAATAGCCTCCCATTAGGGCAACGATACAACTTGTTAAAACGATGTCCTCCCGTATCTTCGACATACCATTTCAAGTGGTTGCAATAGATCGAGTCCTCTTCGCCACAGAAACACGCGTGCGCGCTTTGCCTCCGGGGCGCCTACGAGAGCGCGTGGGGGGGGGGCGGATGTGGGCGTGGGCGATGCCGGGCGCAGTTGGGCGCCGACACACCCCAACACGTGTCGGCCATTTGGCACCCTGTCTCGCGGCGCCGCCCGGCCCATGAGAAATTGAAGGGGTGGGCGCGCGGCCTCCTACTCGGCCTTCGCGCCCCCCCCCCCCCCGTGCCGTCGTTAGCGCCGGCGGCCCGTGAATTCTGCATCCGCCGCTCGCGGCCCGCACAGTGGGGCCTGTCGCCACTCCCCACGGCCTATCGACGGGGGCAGGATTTGCGACACCAGCTTGTCAGCTAGATGGAATTCAGTCGCTGTCTGGAGGAGAATTGTAGAGGCCGGCGACTCTGCTCGGCTGTGTTCCATGGTTTCTGCGATCAACATCAGACGACTGCCGGAGCAGTATCCTAATGAACGGACCGCGCGTAATATTTCCGCCATCTTCCTTGTCCTATTCTCACCCCTTTCTTACACTTACACTAACAGGCACTACACAAGCACTACACATGCCGGGAGACCAGTCGGGGGGGGGGGGGAGTCGGTCCCGACTGGGGCAGTGCCTCGCTGGTGGGAGACGCGTGTTTGAGGGAAACATCTCTAGTCGACGGTAGGTCGGCGCCGTATCTCGTCAACCAATGGTGGAAGATCACCGCCACCTCGGAAGAAGAATCCTGCACCACACTTACGGGACTAATGACCTTAGCAGTTGACGCGACCAGGATCAATAACAATCAACCAATGGGGAAATACATGTATGTGTGTGTACTAGCTGTACCGGTCTTATTTGCGCGGGCCTCGGCAAAAGCAGCGTTGTCCCGCTTTGCTGAGCACTGCTTGATCTTTCGGGGCCTTTAATGTCCCTTTAATGTTTTTTCCCTTTGACACCTGTGCTGTCTGAATATTTTTGATGGGGTGAACATTTGATGTTGAGTGCCATAGGAAAAACGTGTACGTCTCCTGTGTGTCATTCTGACTTTACTAATGAACGACATAGTCTACGTCTTTTAAAACATGTCTTAAGGAACATACAAAATGTAAGAAATGATGTTGCAATGGTTTGATTATATCAAATAACGAGAAATGATGTTAGTAATTATACAATTAACCTTCAACATTAAACAATATTTCCTAGTCAAATAACATGATACCATGTGTTTTGGACCAATATTTTAGAATGCATTCGTAATAGATAATCAAATGCGTTTAAAAATGCTTAAGGGAAAATTTGTAAACATTCCTGTGTTTTATTGTTAATCGACCCCACGGGAGGCTCACTAGTCAGCGTGGTTGCTTTCTTTGACGCGACCCGGAGTTCGCTTCCCAGTCGGGGCAGATTGCAATCTTGCAATGCTCTTCTTGCAATGTTTCAGTATCTGTTGCACTGTGACGACGAGAATGGTTCACTTCTCAAGTTGAGAACACCAGAATATGACGTAGGGATGTCTATGTGCTAACCACACGTACCCCTTAACCCATTGCCGGCACGTCGCTGGTAGGAATTGGCCCCGCCAGTAGCTGTTGTGAATGTACAGACAGATATTTTTATTTTAATTTTGATCGGTGAGTTGACTCCGCGACGCACTGTGTTCAGCCGGGCTTCCGCTGCTTCTCCAGACTCCGGTGCGCTGCGCAAGGAATCGCTGAGACGCGCACTTAGGAGACGCACGACGGCGCATCAAATGCGGCAGTGGCTCTAGTTGCTGGAAGAACTCCCTTTAGGAATGGGGAATGTTTGCTCAGAGCGAATTTTCTGTCTCGTTGAAACAAAAACATCCTTCTCTCCGAATGGAGCAAAAGAGGTAATTTCGCGATTTTCTAAAAATATCATTATTTTAAATACTTTACTTGTTTCAGTAAATACTATACGAAGGTAACTTAAGAACTGACAGTCTAGTTTTGCTTTTATAATATAGTTTTTACTCTTATATCTAGGGAATATGCTGTTCAACGTATTGAATAACTCTTCTTTATTTTACCACTGCTTATGTCAAGCTACGTACAAGATATTTTGAAGAGACTGAACTGCAGCTATTTGGATACGTTGTTTTCTCGCTTTGGTGTCACTGATGTCAATCTTAAAAAATCTGTTTACATGCTATTACGTCTTTTAATAACTTAACAAATTCATCCTAAATCTTTGAATCTCAATTTCGTTAAAACATTTGTAATATTCGCCTGTTGAAAGTAATCCGACAGAAATCTATTCAGAAACTTTTTCCTTGGCATCAACACAGAGCATCTCTCTTTGGTTGTATTTCAGTGCACCCTGTGTTATGTCAAATTTCCCGAGTATTTTTGCCTCTATTTACGGTACGACTTCGGCAGATTTACTGAGGGGGTGCGTGCGTCTGCCAGCGTCCGGCAGCGTTCGTCCGCCCCACGATCATCTCGGTCGGTATTTTTGAAGCCCAACCTCCTCTCTTACTCTCGTAACTTTCGATTTGTAAGGTTTGTTTAGTTTAATGCAGTAAGCACAGCTGTGCTAGCATGCGAAATCAATATAAGAATGTAATAGGTAACTACTAATCATAATTAACTCTTAACATATTACAAAACATAACGAGATTGAAAAACGCTACTATACATATTATTTCTTGGCCATTCCACAACATTAATGGATTTAGGACATTTAGGATTGGAAAACAACGTCGAAGGTGTTACATATTTTCGTAACACACATGTTAGTTATTAGGAACTTCTACACTAAGTCATCATAGTAAAGGTTTATGTTCCTGTAAAGTAGTTCCTTTTTGCTGGTATTTACGTTTCTTGTTTGTGTGTTTTTTACATATTCCCCTTCATGTTACTTTTTTCAGATCATTGCTTGAATATTGTGGATTATTCTAAATAATCTAATCGAAATAATCAATTTTTTGAACTAAGTGATTGCACCATAAAGCATTTCCAAAATCAAGATATCTCTCTCCATTAACCTGAACTTCGTAATCTCCTTATAGTCCAAAAACCGAATGCTTACTTTCCTTCTTCAAGAATTATTATCTTACTAAGGTTTTTATAAAAACAACACAATAATGTGTTGAGAGGCATCCAGGAAGGAACCTTTAATTCACATTACCCAATTTTGATATTAATATTTTTTAAATTTTCAATAGATATGTTTGAATTTTAATGTATATATTTAAGCTAGAAATTTGGTAAAAAATGTAATTTATGGAGAATGAAGAGTATCTTTACTGAAACTAGTTTTCATTTTGGGAAAGGGATTTTATTTAGATTAAATATTCTAGTAGAAGAGGAAGGTAATAAAACTTGATGTTAATTGTAAAATCCAATTTTTTAAGGGCTCAATATTAGGTTCATTTTTCAATTTTATCATTCTGAATAAACCACGGATTTTTTTAATACACAGCGTAAATATTTATTTTGAATTAATTCCAATTTTATGAAACGTAGTTTCTGCAGTACCTTCCGAGATCTGGAAAGCATACGTTAGAGATGCTTTATCGCAGGGTCAGTAAATCCTTAGTTACGAATCCACATTGCATATTCTCCATCATCTCTCGCTACTCTACCTACTTTTCGAACCTTTTACCTGCGCATTTATACTTAACTCATAGTTTCCATGAAATCCCTCCTAGAAGGCTACCTTTTTGTCTCTTTCTGTTTTATTCATTATTTTTCTCATCAGTTTCCTACTCTTGTAACCCATTATACCCACCCTCCTTCATACACAGACTGTGATGCTTTTGTCATCGCCATCGCCGCCTCCGGCCTCACTGCCCCCGCCGCCCCCGCCGCCCCCGCCACCTCACCGCCCAGCCGCCCACGCCGCCTCCGTCACCCTCGCCACCCCCGCCACCCCACTGCTCCCGCCGCTCCCACCCCCTGCCGCCTCCGTCGCCCCCGCAGTCCCCACCGCCCCCGCCGCCCCGCCACTCCCGCCGCCCCTGCCACCTCCGCCTTCCCCGCCGCCCCCGCTGTCCCCGCCGCCCCCGCTGTCCCCGCCGCCCCGCTGTCCCCGCTGCCCCGCCGCCCCGCCGCCCCCTGCATCCCCGTCTCTGCCCCAACCTCCTTTCGCGCACATTACTTAGCGTCAATAACAGCAGCGCGCCCCGCGAAGCCGCGCGCCGCGCCGGCCAGGTAGCGCCGGGGGCCTCAGCAGAGCAAACAGGTCTCCGCCGCGCCTTCCGCCTTCGCTGTTTGCAGACGCCCGCCACTCTCGGCCGCCGCCCCCTCCCTTTCCATTCCCTTCAACCGCCAACGTCTGCCCCTCCCCCCACAACCTGTTGGAACTTCCCCATTCCCCCCACTCTCTTCCTCTCCCTCATCCCATCCTCATCCTCGCAGTTCCACCGGGAGAGGTGATGGCGCAGGGCATCAACTGATTGTCACTACAGTCCCGGAGGTCCTAGGAATACACTCCTGACGCTCGCATGATTTTTCACAGCTAGTTCGAATTCTGTCGCTGTCTGGATGGTTGGTTTGGTGCTCTGGGTGGTTTCTAAGATCAGCAGAACGTACGCTGGAGCAGGCGGGGCTATAGACCGCGCGAGATCTTTCCTTCCTCTTCCGTGACCCTTCGTCACCCATTTGCACACACTCACACTCACACACACACACCAGCACTACACTACCACACATGTTGGGAGATCGGTTGGAAGCTTAGAACTTGTCTCAGCTGATGCGGTGCCTTGATTGTGGGAGATATCTGGTTAGGGAAAATTCCGCTAGTCGGTGGTAAGTTGGCGTCGGATCTCTCCATCCAGCGGGGGAAGATTACCGCTACCCCCCCCCCCCCCCCGAGAAAGAACACGCGCTACCCTTACGGGACTAATGACCTTAGTATTTGACGCCCCCGGAATCACTAACAATGACTCAATCCCCGCAGTTCCGTCCTCATCGCGCCTCCTCTTTCGGTTTCTCCTTTCATTTCGCCCCTCGCACGGCCTCTCCGCTGGCCGCGCACTCCACTGCCTACTCCCGTCGCTCTTCCTCGTGCTGCTTGGGCAGCAGCCGGGGTTCTCGGAGTAATTAACATCAGCGCTCCGCATCTTGGAAGCGGCGTTGCCATGGCCGCTGCTCTCGCGGCCGGCGATCAAACTTCTCGTCAGGTGTTGACCGAGCGGCTTTATCGTTTGATGTATATTAGAGAAATGTGCGCGCTACAGATTGCAAGGGAAGCAACTGGGCGGCGAGTTGAAATTCATGCTGTGGATCGGGAATAATTTTGCTGACTAGTTCGTTTGCTCAATTAAGAACAAGTTTCTTGCAAACGTCAATGTTGCTGCTGCTAAGATATATACGAAATTTATTGCGAACTAATTGTTGAACATAAACATATTGTGTCCAAATTTAGTAAAATGGAATTTTTAGTAATTGTACTGCTGTAAGCATTTTACTACATATTTTAAGTTCGACCAAGTCAACTAATTTCATGCATCATACAGATAATGGTATGTCGAACAAGCTAGTGATTGTTTCATTATTATTAAGAAAAACCCTAGTTTGGTTTCAAAATGTTTTCCGGAGATAAAACTAGTTGCACATAAAAATAAAAAGAGTATGGAGAATGTTAAGTTCATTATGACCCGACTTCTAAATTATATTCTTATTAAGCTTAAAATGAATTACATGAAAAAAGAAGACACCAACTAAAAATTTGGTTTCACGTGTTGCCTAATATTTTCATAGAGACAGTTATCTTTGTAATAAATTAATGTAATAACTGAGAAGTTTATCTCCAGCAAATAATCTACGTCCCATCATTAGCCAAGCGATCAACTCAGTGTAAATGTAGTTTCGACATCATTAGACGTACATTCAGAAGACGCAAGATCAATATCGCAGTATTTAAGCAACTTGGGAGGGTTTGTGTTGCAAGGGCTCTAATGAATTGCTGAGATGCTAACCCAAGACTTTGGAAGTACGACGGAGTCCCTATCACGCGGATTCAAATTCTTCATGTAATAATTATTGTAAGTCATTTGGAAACAATTTTCAAAAGAAGAGCAGTGTATATGTTTTCTTACTCAATATAGAAACAAGTATAATTTTTTTAATTAACTTTCTACTCGGGTAGCGTATAGGGCTCTTAAAAAATGGCGCCTGTCTCTAATTCGATAAAATCCCTGATTTCGAAACTTGCAAATGTTTAGTTTTTTGGGGGGTCTTCCTACATCTACAATATTGAAGTTGTATATTTTCCCTTAATGAGATATGGTTACAAAGATATCTTTGAAAAGGTCTACTACAATTTTTCAAAACATTTGAGTAGTTTTTCCATAATGTGAAATAGGGAATTTCTTAAAGTTTTTTTTCGTGAACCACACTATTTTTTAAAATTTTTTACCTGTATGTATTAAAGGGAGATAACAAAATTGGTGTTGGTCCCATTTTCGACAAACACACTGTATTTTCGAAAATTGCAAAATATCAGCATCTAAAAAGTACAATTGTGAAGATAAATACTTTTGTCTTAAATAAAATCTATTCTAAAAATAAAAGTCTTCCAAAATTATCATGTACATTTGTTGAAAAACGAGTACTCTTCACATAACTTTTGCTGGATGTTAATGCAAGTAAAATAAATCTTAAAAGCGGCTTTGTATTCTTTCTTGCTGTTAAAGCACCACTAGTATCTTTAAGTGAAAAGTGAGCTCTCGATATGTCGTGACTCACGATTAGTAATGCGAATAAGCGTGTGAGTGAGATTATGCACGCAAGTTATTAAGTTCGAAAGCTGGACGTTTTAAATGCAAAGATTAGTCCGTGATTATATTGGGTGTTCAATTTCCACTAACAATGACAGTGGTATCGCTTCACAAAAATTATTATTGATTACAATAACATGTAGCACATTACAGTTTCATATTAAGATGGACTGAATAGGCTATAACTACATACTAGTACATATTGTAATAAATATAAAACATTTCAATTTCATTTTCAAAAATATGATCAACTCTAAACTCACAATCAATAGCAATTGTATTGTTCCACAATTTTCAAAATTCCTTCATTTTATCAATGCTAGAGAATAAGTAACGAAACATGAAATAGTAATGAGGTTTTAGATTTACCCCTATAGTGCACATCTAGTACTTTTGTCTTATAACTATTCAACAACACTTTCGTATAGTAAGGGTTTGTATTGTTTGATTTTGAGCATAAACGATACTTTTTTACGCATAATACTTGAGGATTGTTGGACCTGCCCACTGAAGGACATTTAAAATTTATTTTATTTATAAGTTTGTGTATTAAAATATTTAACTTATGAAAAGGATCCAACCAGTTTTAAAGTGTCTAAAGTGTCCACACTATCAAGCTTGACAGTTGTCTGTGGAATTCTGTTGATTGGTAATTGCGAACACTTGTCTTTTTGTTCAAAACAGATTTTTTAGTTTATTCATCTTTACTATCGTACTCATTATAAGAGAAACATTAAATTTAATTTAAGAAATATTAAATATAATTGTATTTAACGTAACGCAGCAGGTACTACGCATTTCAGTAGTTTAAGTAATATTTTTATTGTAATAGTCGTAGGTATATACATATATGCAATTTATCTATCAGCATAATCAGTTACTCTATCGAGTGCTTGCAGTATAATTGGAACTTAGAAGATAGAGGATTGCAATTTATTTCAAACAAAAGTCCCTCAAACTATATTAGGATTAGCGACAATTTTTTTTAAAAATGTGATAATCTTCTCCGCACGCCCTCGGTCTCCCTCTTTACACCTGTCGACTTGTCTCATCCTCCCCGCATCTCCCACCTCGCGGCCGCCCTCCCGTCCTCATCCCTCTTCCGTGCCCCTCACCTCTCGACCGCCCTTGCCTCGTCTTCCCAGCTCCTTTCACCCTTCGGCCTCTGTTACATCCACTTGCCTCCTCTTCCCTGGCCCTGCCACCTGTCGGCCTCCCTTCAGGCCCGCCCGCCCGCCTGCTTACCAACATTTCCCGCCTCTTTCACCCACTGCGACCCTTGCGTCCACCCGAGCACATGTCCCGTCTTTCCAGCTCCATTCGGCCTCCCTCTGTCCACATGCCTCGTCTTCCCTGGCCCTCTCTCCTCTTGGCTGCCCTTCCGTCCACCCACCCGCCAGCCTAAATTTCCCACTCCTCTCACCGCCTCCTCCCCTTCCGTCCACCCGCCACATGCCTCGTCTTCCCTGATCTAATCCCGTCCACCCTTCCGCCCACCCGCTCGCTTGCCTGTCTTCCCCCTCCTCCCGTGACCTGACGGCGAGGGGTGGGGCGGTCCGTTTTTGCCCCTGAGAGGTCGCGTTATCCCGTGACTTATACACGCGGCGCGCGCCGGGATCATCCCGCGCAAATTACGCTCTCCTCCCCCCCCCCCACCGCCACGAAGAAGCGCCCGCAAGAACGGCCGCTCTTAATTCGTCCGGCCGGCGACAGATTGCGCCACGGCGGGCTGCGCTCGCTTTTTGTTTTTCGCGCAACTCGGCCGCTGCGTCTGCCTCTGCGGCGAGCTCTGGGCCTCGTCGCCGCCGCATTTGTTGTCATTTGCGCGAAAAGCTTCGTGGTGGTCAGGTGTTTACAGAGGCTAAGGGCCAGCATTAACGGTTAATTAGAGCGGGTTCATTTTTTCCCACGATGCGTTGCGAGCAAGGGTAAAGCCTAGGTAATTAGATATGCATTATCTTAGTACCTGTCATTCTTTGAAAATGTGATCGCAATATGATAACGTTTGTCGTAGTCTCTGAGAACATCTGTGGCTTCCAAATTGTTTAATTTTTCGTTGCGGATATTTGATCTTAAAGCAGTAATATATATTTCAATGAACTCATGCTCTCTAAAAAATCTGCAGACTTCCTTTTCTCCGTGTTCATTAAAATATTTCAACTCGAAATCTATGTTATTGACAACCAGTTTTCCTCTATTCTCTATTTGATAAAATAGGCTATAGAAACATTAAATCCCTATCAATTAAAGCTACAAATTCACAGTAATGAAATATACAAATTGTTATGATTGGGAATATCGTTTTTTACAAGGAAATTGAATAATTAACCAATTTTTCTAGGTCTGCGACAAATGATTAGCACTATTTTGTAATACAAAAATTTTATTAAAGGCGTCAAAATCCAGAAATTTAAATATATTTGAAAAAATTTGGAATGATATCAATTATTTGCATTTAAAAATGCTATAGTATTATACTAACATGAAAAATATCACAGAAATTTTATTCTTGTGATAGACAAACTGTGATATACTTGAATCAATACTGGAAGATATGACAGTATTATAATAAAATTTGTCACTATAATTCAACACCAAGTATGATTCAGTTCTTCCCCTTGAAATATGTTTGGCCAGAAAATGAATTTCGCAGATCATTTTTATTCGTATTGAAATTTCTTCTCAACCATAATATATTCATCGAATGCCTTTCACTTTTTTAGTCTTCTATTCCATTTTATTAATTAATCCCATATTGATTCTCAATGCACTTGTTTCATAGTACTTTTTGTTGTTCCTTAATTAATTTTTTAAACCACCACTTGGGGATGAGAATCTCATTCACACAAAAATTTGAATTGTGAAATTCAGAGGTTTGGTCCAGTCACCTAGTGCGCAAACAGGTGCGATCCAGGAATCAACATTTTGGAAGTTCATTTATAGACTGTTTTATAGGTTTTGAGGCTGCTGAATTCGAATTTTTATGTGTTTTTTTCCTCACGAAATGTCAGCTTTATCCAGAGTGTTCTAGCGCCTAAACCGTTTTCCAGAAAATTAAAGTTAATATTTTGTAGGAAAATTTGTCAAATTTAATTTTGTAAATAAAAGCCATTTCCATAAGACTCTGGTTTTGAATATATAAGAGAAAACTGAAAAAGATGCGGACATTTTTGACTTTTTTCACTTTTCTTCTTGTAGCCAAAATTTTTGATTGGAAAACATAAAATTCGAATTCAGCACAGAAAACATACAGAACCCTTGACAAAATCTTCTGACTTTTTCCCCTGGGTCAGTGACCTACTGACTGGACTAGTAGTTTCACACATAAAAGAGATCGTATCGACCGTTATAGATTTTTAATGTGCGCTTTCTAGAAGTTAGTTTTTTGGATACCAATGCAAACCAATCTGCTCATTAGCAGGTAATCGTTATAATACCTTCATTAGTTACAAATCATTCTCAGAACAGGTTAATAAGGGAGAGAAAATATTGTATATACTAAAGACAATGTATGTTTTTGTTCGTTTGTTGTTTGTTGGTTCATACTTCATGCGCTGCCGTACCGTTCATCTGATTGCGATAAAACTTTGTCAACTTATTGCTTGCACTTTCAGGAATAACATAGACACAGTACCATGGGAATGCCTGCGCACATAGACGCTGCGCGTTTAAGATGATTTTATGCTGACTCCAGCGTCCAGAATAGAGCGCTCTACATAACGGCGCATGACACAACCCTTGCACACTAAAAGATGATTATTAAGGCGTCTTCGTTGCATATTGTGCACCTGCGATTGGGTAATTGCTCCCGAGAGAGATACAGGGAGAAAGAGACGAAAACAGACGCAGAGAGAGAAACAGAGAGATACAGAGAAAGAGAGACACAGGGAGGCAGAGAGATGGGGAGAGAGACGGAACCACACTTGCGAGAACGTCTTTCGTCTATTGCAGATTGTAACCTAAAACGTGATTAACATTCACGTGGCCAGTAGCATGTAAAGTACAACATATTGCAATAGCGAAGCATTGCCGGGTCCACTAGCAGTGAAATATATATCATTGATGAAAAGAACAATCTCAGTTTCGAAACTTGAAATAAATGCGAAATAAAATAATGGGAAAGATGGCCTGAAATACGAATTATATTGGTGAAGATTTGAAGCTGGGTTTCTGTAACTATTCTTTGTCCAAGTTTGTGTTTCTGTAAGTATTCTTTTCGTTCTATAAAAAATTGAACAACTTATTATCAACTTATTATCACAAATTATATTGGTGAAGATTTGAAGCTGTGTTTCTGTAACTATTCTTTGTCCAAGTTTGTGTTTCTGTAAGTATTCTTTTCGTTCTATAAAAAATTGAACAACTTATTATCAACTTATTATCACAAATTACATTGGTGAAGATTTGAAGCTGGGTTTCTGTAACTATTCTTTGTCCAAGTTTGTGTTTCTGTAAGTATTCTTTTCGTTCTATAAAAAATTGAACAACTTATTATCAACTTATTATCACAAATTATATTGCTGAAGATTTGAAGCTGGGTTTCTGTAACTATTCTTTGTCCAAGTTTGTGTTTCTGTAAGTATTCTTTTCGTTCTATAAAAAATTGAACAACTTATTATCAACTTATTATCACAAATTATATTGGTGAAGATTTGACGCTGTGTTTCTGTAACTATTCTTTGTCCAAGTTTGTGTTTCTGTAAGTATTCTTTTCGTTCTATAAAAAATTGAACAACTTATTATCAACTTATTATCACAAATTACATTGGTGAAGATTTGAAGCTGGGTTTCTGTAACTATTCTTTGTCCAAGTTTGTGTTTCTGTAAGTATTCTTTTCGTTCTATAAAAAATTGAACAACTTGTATGAAACATTTTGTCACTCGTTTCCAATGTCTTAAATGTTTATTGACCACTTCCCTTGCTAGTAGTCTCAATGTAACACTGGGAGGTATCAGCATATTCTCTCATAGCACAAAGAATACAATAAGTGAAAGGTCGTGTGCTGTTTTGAGGTGAATTGTAGAGCAGTGATGTGGTGTGGAGTCAGTTAATCATGCATTTGAATTTGATTCTATCTAATATAGAATTATTGATATTTATTTCGTAATGATAGATGTATTAAAAATATAGACTCTAGCATATTCTAGCTAATTATAGTGTTCCACTACCGAGTAGTAAAATATCTACTAACAGAAATAGTAAAATAAATAATACGAATATTTCCAGCAAATGTCTTCACTAGAATTCAAAATTCAATATTCCTCACGGAAAAAGCACCCCTCCCCTTGCAGCCGCCACATTCGCCCGGAGAACACGTTGACGACTGCGAAGCGGGGGACGAGGCCGGAGAGGGAGCGTCTCAGACGCGAGGACGCGCCTCGAAGAGTGCCTCGAGTCTCCGAGTCCTCAGTGAGGACGTCGTCCGCGGTTGGGCCTCGGCCGATCCCGCGGCGATCCTCGCGGCCGCCCCAGCCATTCAATCGCCGCACAATGCTGGGGCCGTCCCCTCTCTCCATCTGCTTTTCTTCCGTCCCCACCGCACGACCCTCCGCTGATGTCCCCACGCCCCGTCCCACCGCGTCTGCCTCCTCCGCGCTCGCTGGACACCGCGAGCCCTAACCCCACGCCCCCCGACGTCAATCCATCACCTCCGTCCTCGTCACCCGCTTCCTCCCCCACGCCATATCTGCCCCCTTCCCCGTTTGCTTCACCCCGACCCTAAATCACCGCCGCCACCTCTGCCCTCCGCCTCCCCCTGGCCTAAGCCTGGGCTGCGGGCCGCGATAAACAGGCGCAGCCTCCCTGCTGTCCCCGGTCCGAAGCCGGCCCGTCTCCAGTGGCGCCCGCGGACAAAGCGCGCGCCCGCCGCCCCCGCTGCCCGATTGTTCCGCCCGCGACCGCGTCGGCCGCTGCATCCACTCGATGACGTCGCGGCCCCGCCCCCTTCCCCCACCCCTCCCCCTCCCCCTCCCGGGCCCGCGACCGCTCGCGCCTTTCGCCTCTTAATCCTTTCTGGCTCTTGAAAGGAGCCGACCCCCGAGTCGTCCTCCGTCATCTTATTTATGCGGGATTACTTGCAAGAAATGCTACGCCCTTCAAGTACGTCTTCGAAAAACAGAAGTGATTTATTTCTAGAAAGCTTTATTTACACCGAAATCAATGCTTTTGAACGTTCTACTCGTTCAAGCCAACGGGAAATTGTTATTGTACATCATTACGGAAAGAATAAATACGTTGTTTAGGAATGTTTGTACTGCATGCTTCGTAATGTTTAAATTCCGACAATATACGGCACTACCGCTTTAACGATCTTGGTCATCCGGACCGACCCTTCAAATGTTTGTGAAAAAAATTTCCAGTGTTTATGAATGACTTCAAAATATTTGTCTAGCATGAACTTTAAATACGATAATAGTAAACTTTCATTTTGAATGTGTATCTACTTAATGTCTAATCCAATTGTTGATGAAATCGAACAAGAAAATCTTGTTGTAATATGAGATACATGAGCATGATTATCATGACGTGGTTTACTAAATAACAGCAACTTTAAAGGTCCCTATTATATTCTAAATACTGATAGCTTACCAAATTAATTGCAATGAATTCGTAATCAAACTTTGCGGAAGTCACTACAATATTTTATCATACAATATTATTTGATGGGATGTCTACAGATTCCTGAAAAAACACAAATTACTTTTGTATTTGTTTAAAAATGAAATACAGACCCTGATATAGCATTGGGTATATCTTTTTATGTTACTGTGAATTCTCATGATAAATTTGTTCATTAAAATTGAATCATTTAATTGAAAAGAATAGTTTCAAATAACAGTCATCAAATCAATAGATTATTCTTGAATTTGCCTTTTTAAAAACTATATATTTTTTATCGAAATATAAATTTTACATTAAAATTATGAGTTTAAAATATAATTTATTTCTTAGAAATGAAAGTACTGTTTATTTAAGATTTGTTCTAAAAAAAGTAGTATGCAAATTTAAATGTTATAAAAATAAAAGCGATAAATGTTCGACCTCTTCAATACTTTATTTTTAAGGTGAAAAACGGTAAGGCAGAATTTTAAATTTATTTTTCAGTTGTAAACCGGACTCTGAATGCCCCCCTCCCCATTATTACGTGAAAGCGAGAAAGTGAAAAAGTGAAAAAGTGAAAAAGTGAAAACAGTACATATATCACGCGCATTCACAACATGTAAAAGCTTTTGAAAGCTTCTGTAGGTCACCTCCAAGTCCCATAAGAATTGGATTACGATCCTGCAGCACGCGGATTACTGAACTCTGCAGGGGGCGAGCGCGGCAACCCGCACAGCACGGATGGCACCCGCACAGTCCAAAGCCCTGCGGCGCGCGGTTGCGGGCTGCCACATGCAGGCGCCGAACTGCGCCGTCACCACCACCACCACCACCACCCCTGCCACCGCCATCGCTAGACTCACCCCTACCGGCGCCGCACCTCCTCCACAATCACCATCACCAATTCCACGTCACATCTCCTAACCAACACCGCCAACACCTCCCCTTCAACATCACCACCATCATTAGCATCGCCACCGTTATCACTATCACCACCGCCAGAACCACAGTGACCACCACCGTCACCGTTACCGTTACCATCACTTCACAGATTCCACCGCCACCACCACCATCACCATCGCCACTACTACCACCATCACCTTCATGACCATCAACTCCATTTTTCATCGCCCTGGCGAACGCCGAAGCCACTGTACCGTCGCCTCCACCGCCAACACCTTCAGATTGCTAGCGCCACCGCCGTGTCCAGTACCACCGTAACCATCACCGTCGCGTCATGGCCTACGACGCCACCACCACCGCTGAGTACCGCCTCCCCCTCCATGTCTGTCCGTCCATGGCCACCTCTACTCCAGCCTTCATCACCCGTTAGCACACCCTCTCCCTCTCCGCCCATCTTCCAACAGCCTCTCTGCTTCCACCTCTGGCCTCGCTTCAGAGGATTACACCCCAGGCTCACACTAAGGCTATTCCGCATTTCTGCTCATGTCTCTGCGTCATTTCTCTTCAATGAGGGCACCTCACACACGCTCAGTGTCGTTCTGAACAATGCCAGCATCTAGCCGGTTGCACAACATTGTCATTGATGCTTTACATTTTCACGAATTTTCTGTCTATTCTTTTATGCTGCTCACTTTCCAATAACTGAGCCACTTCAGTATCCTTCGATACTTTACACCGCCTTAACGGTCATTATTGTTAGTATGACAGTGGCTTTAAGAAACTACCAAAAAATTAACACGCAAACATTATACATGTACTTACATGTGAGTAATTTGTTATTAGAACGCAAAATGGAATTCTTTCACATAACAATTCTCTGTGATTATACAGTACATACTACGTATTCAGCAGTTGATGAACATGTTTTTCCATGTTTCAACTGAACATTTCGGTCTTAAACGATGTTAAAATAGTAATCTGTAATCTACGGCAACAGGAGCATTTTGTTGATAAATCCTATCAGGTCAGCTAATGATTGGTATGCGATTAAGGAAGAAGTTTCCCAATAGGACCAAAATTCAGCAGAGAAAGGTTTTGGTGCGCGCACGCGAGGACGCGCGCAAAGGGCGAGGCGCGAGGGGCGCGGAAACGACAAGGGCGCCGCCACAGGCCGCGTCCGAGGTCTCGTTCTCGCGACGGCGCGGGCCGTGTGCGCGGAGGCGGCGGCGCCGATCTGATAGCAATACGGCTGCAATGGTACGGACAGGCGGCGCGGGGGCGGCAGCAACAACAAAGTGGTAGAAACGCGGCAACGCAGATGCGACGGCACCAATCGCAGCGCCCCGTCGGCGGCGCGGCGCAGAGGCGAGAGCGGGCGGCAACGGGGCGGCAACGGGCGGCCGGAGAGGATAACGCGGGCGAGTGGGGGCGGATATCGCGCGGATCTCCGCCGTCCGGAGACAATGGGCTCCCACCCCACGGCCCGCCGGACCGCCCTCCCCCTTTTTTTTGCACACGCCCCCCTCTACCTGGCGCCCGTGAAAAATTCACCCGGCCGTTTTTTCGCCGCTTGTTTTATCGGCGCCGCTCGCACCAGTGGCCTCGCCCGGCGTTTGGGGAACATTTGCGGGCGAGGGCCGCCCCTGACGCCCCCCCCCCCCCCCCCACGTGCTCGCGCCGGGATCGGTTCGCCCCCGTCCGGGCGCCGCGCCCCCATTGTGCCTTGCTTCGTGTGTCTGGTGCGCTAGCGCCGTCCACGGCCATTTCGCTTCTGCGTCTTCTGCCTTTCCGTGCCCCGACGCCCCGTCGGCCGCTCACCTTCCTCGATACTCTAAGCGCGTCATCTCCTGCCCGTAGAGTTTCAGGTTTCGAATCCCGACGGGGATGTTTGACGGTGGATCGCGAGGTCGAATCCCTCCACTGCCTGGAGGAGAATTCTTTCTACCGCGTTGATGGGCAGTTTTCCGTGATTTTTTTCGAATAATAACAAGTGTTCCGGAGCAGTACCGTAAGAAACGGGCTTCGGACCGCCCACAATCTTTCCTTTCCGATGCTTAAGGCCTCCTCCCTTAACCCCGACCCACCCACTCACACACACACATACTCTCACACACACACCTACTCTCTCTCTCTCTCTCTCTCTCTCTCTCTCTCTCTCTCTCTCTCTCTCTCTCTCTCTCACACACACACACCACACACACACACATTGAGCTTGTCCAAGTTGCGGCAAGCCCCGCTGGGGAATGTCTGGAAAGTGGGGAGGACGGACTCAAGGCGAAGCACTGGTAGACGCCGTTTCTCCAGGAATAACGTCACCCCCGACTGTAGAGTGCAGTACACTCGAAATCTATGACAAAAGTAGTTGACGAGCACGGAAACCCTAAATAATCACTCACTTTTGCATTTTCTCCTTCACTCCTAGTACATGCGATATTTATTTCCGCCTGTTCCCTCATTTAACTTCCTCTCCAGCCTGGTTAACTCTTTTGCTTTCGCTGTTTGAGAGCCGTGTTTCCCACAGAACGCTTCTGAATTTTGCATCAACACCTCCCTCGCTCCACTTTCCTCGGCTGCTTCAGTCGCCGCCTCGTCGCTTTGCCCCGGCCCGTTCCCCTTCCAGGGCGCTCTTGTGCCCCTTCCTCCGCACTGTCCGCTGCGGCGTGAAGCGCCTGCGTAAAAGGCTCCGATGAACCTCTTTCGTCGCGCCCTTGCTCGGCCATGTGATCCTCAACATCATAGTCGCTATAAATCTTGTCGCCTCCATTGCTTCCTCCGCTGCCGCCCCCGCCACTCCTGCTGCCGCCGAATCAATGCGCTGCAGGCGGCGAGGGACGGAATCACCGCGACGGAAAAATGTCACAGCCTGTCGCGCGTTTTTGTCGAGATCTTGTCTCCACGCTGTCGTTCCGGATCGACGTTTCGAGAGGTACGCAATTTAAAAGAGGGTAATTTGCGACGCTGAAATGGAGGAGGACATGAAGAATGCCCTTGCCTGAAATACGAAGAATATTTCACTAGTTCGGTAATTTGGGGAACTTAGTTAAAAATCTGTAATACTGGAATTTTTACGTGTATAGTACTGATTTTAATAGAAATATCGTGTTTATGTGATATTAATACTTATACACTTTTCTAGTTTTAAATACAAAAACACAATTTTTTATTAACTTTCCACAGGAAATAGAAAAACTAACCACATTTCTAAAATCATATTTTAGCAAATTGTATCCGGAATCAAATTAATAACGTATGTGGTTTATCTCTAGAACTGTAAAATCTCGAAAGCACCATTATTAACTCTGCTCGTTTTTTGCAATCTAATGTTTGGGCAGAGATTCAATATTCATGACTCAATATTCTGATAATGTAGTAGTAGATTATTGCCACACATTCATTTGTGTGTTTAAAAGTCGAAAGAGCACGCTGTGTGCGGTGTGTCCTTTGTTTCAATATTCGCCATTACACCCGTTCGAAATGTGATCTTCGTGTCACCAGTTGAGATTACCACTGAAATATCACGGTTCGAAGAAACATTACATGAGAAGTCCACACGAAAATCAATATTAACTCAAACATATAATTCAAGAAGAAAAATACGTTTAACATATCTCCAGTGAAGTCAACCATATATAGTCAATAATAATCATAATTTTAAAACGAGTACTCAAATTTAATTCCTAGTTATATAATATTAAAATTTTAAGGGCGGGAAACAAATAGTATTCTTTTTTAACTGCGTCTATGATTTCCTACTTTACCACTTTCTCTTTTCAGCACTTCTCAGTTAAATCACAAAAATCTGCCTTTTAAATTCTTTCAAGAGATAAATATTTCTCACTGTTCAAAATGATACGCAAAAGATACGCATATTAACCTTCACAGTACACAGGCACCCTTACAGGCTTTTCTGATTGTAGGCATTAGAATCACAAGGTCTTCCGCGATAACACACCTTATGAAAGACAAGGGACACACTACCATGCTCACGTCGGGACTGGAACCCGCGACCCTTCAGATCGAGGCTCTGCGTCAGCCCACGCTCCAGCCACCTCGCCCATCCATGTCGGCACAAGATACATTACATATGAAAAGGCCAATTAATTTTCCGGACAAGTGACAGTTCCACCCGTGTGTAACTGAACCGCATCGCGAAGATGCCCATGAACGCCCGATTTTATCACGTCTCGTATCCTCAGCTCGACGGTTGTCGAGAGTTTTAGCAACGCGTCCATCGCAGTGGCGCTTCTGTGGTTCCCCAAACCACAATGCGCATGAAATCGTTCATGAAAAGGGAATGTGTAACCCGGGTGTTACGATATTACGTCTTTGACCACAGACGCTTTGCTTTGCCTGTGGGATAAAACGGCACGGACAAAACTGTCACGTCTCACGAAATTGTGTGGGTCCCTTTAAAGTGAACTCTTAGCCAAAATGAAAGAGACACTAACCGCGTCAGGCATCAAAACTGAATGAATACGTTATCGGTAATAACATGAGACTAGCAACTAGTGGTGTTGAAATGAGAGACTGCATTTTTCAAATGTTTTATCATGTATATCATAAAATATTTCTTAAATATTAACTTCAGGTCTTCTGAATGTGGTGTACAGCTTTTCGATCTCGTCTTTACAGATAAGCGTACGAGGATTTCACTATTATTTTCATTTTGATAGCGATCTTAATTTTTAAATCAGACATTTAAAAAAACCTTTTTAGTTCGAAATAATTACTAATATTTCGTCTCCAAGGTTGCATATATTTCATATAAACATTAAGAATTGTTTCAAAATGTTATTACGTTACAATAAAATTACCAGAAGCAAATCGTGAAATTTTTATCAGTGGAATATTAGAGCAAAATTCAGAAAACTATTTTTTTTTAATTTTATTGTGTGACCTTGGACACACGGAAATGAACGGATTAGACATCAGAATTTATTGTCTAACAAACATAATTCACAGAATAACATTAATTAACATTGCAAATACTTAAAAATATAATGAAAAAGACACTTTTTAAATTCTGTATTAGGTTAACTTTGTTAATCGAAGGATTACAATACAGAAAAATCTTGCTCCGTCTGCAATGTTTCCAGTCAAGTACGAGAAATATCATGTTTCTTCGGGGTCGCTTCTATGTCATCCCAACAGTTCTTTTTCTACATCTGTTATAAGTCATACAAGTTTCAAAAAAATTCCATCTGACGCTGTGGGATTCCGCAAGTAAACTTTTACTCCGTTTAAGGTTTTAACATCACGCAGAAAATGTTGATGCAATTCATAGAATTCGTTTCGGCGTATGTCCTTTATTAAATATCCTCTGAGAATTGTTCCGTTTCTTCTATACATCCGTTCCTTTTCGTCTAGAGCTCCCTTCCGTGATTTGTTCTTCTTGATTCAATATCAATAGCGAAATAATTAGCATTCAGATGTAAATACACTTTTGCCATCTAACTCTGTATTCATAATTCAGAAACAGGAGCATTAGAATTTCATTTCACCAAATGTAAGTCATGCTACTCGGTACTTCATAGTAAATGAAGCTTTTACTTTTGTTCGTTTCTCTGATTGTCCTTGGGAAACAACACTAAGACTCCAAGTACTGTTCCGAAATATTTGTAACTATTTCCTTGTTAATAGTTCCAGCTTTGATATTTTTGAACATTTTTGGTTATTTACAAATTTATTAATTTCACAATGTCACTTAAAGTGTTACAAGCCATCGATATTGTTATATATGGTATCAACGAATTAATTGGAGCTTTTGTTTCAGAGTTATAGAGTTCATATTAATCTTTTTTTATTCTCTCTGATTTCAACTTTCTGTAATGTAATGGGGATACAAAATATGTTGCTGCATATCTTTGTAATCGCTTGGGAATTTTGTTTATCAAACAATTGGAATTGTTCTCATTTATTGTTATGTAATTAATTGATGATATCCATGTGATCATATTTCATTGTGAAAAATTTTATACTCTGAAAATGATCGGAACGAAAGTAAAGACACATTGTATTGTGAAACAAATTCCTGGCTTACATAGTAGTTTATTAAATTGTCAATTTAAATCATATCCAATGGCACGTAATGGTTCCGTCGTACAAAGCTTTCACTCTTTAAAAAATGTTCTCCCTTTAGAGCATTAGATTGTCATATACAGAGATAAAATTTCCTTTGATGGGAGTCTGGCAGCAGATGAATCAGTTGACATGTTTTTAGGCACAGTATTTCAGTGCAAGGATGAGAAAGAACCTAGAAACATGGACGCCGAAGGAAAATTAATATTCTAGTAGTATGCGTATAATAGAAAAATATATAAATCTCATATTATCATTTTAAAAGTGTACCGGCAATTAGAGCATTATTTTATCAAATTAAACTCTGATTTCCGAGACGGAAAACTAAAAAAAGGCTACCAAGAGAAAATATTAAAATAATATTTATATCAAAAACTCGAATATAATATCAAAGAGATTGATTAGTAAATAAGCACTGAACTTCAAGTGAATCATTCAAGTCACTAGTTTTTTATTCTCCATAACCATCACTAAGATGTTTTTCTAAAACAGCTCTTCATCAAAATATGTCAATCTGATATTCAATAATGAATATTCAGAGTTTCATTTCTCTTTGCGAACTGAAATAGCTTTATCGTAGCCGAACAATAATGTTAAATCACAAACCGGCATTGGCCCAAACCGAGCGAATTGTTGTTAAATTCCTCTTCAGCTGGGAAGTGGACTTGCGCGGCAAAAGGCCGGAATGTGAGTGCCCAGGGCCACTCGATTTTCAAGAGCAGTTTCCGCGCGTTGTTTCTGCCCGTCGCGCCCTCGCTGTGGCGGCGGCCTGCGCCTTGTCCTTCTCCCTGGCGGCGCCCTCGCCCGTCTCGTCGGCGCTGCGATTGTGAGTTGGGGTCTCCGCCCGCCCGCGCGCGCGCGCCTGCAATATTAATAAGTTCCCACTTCATAAAAGCATGGTTTTATTGTGCTTACACACAAATTCTCGTACACAAAGTTGCTTCTAAATGGAAAGTAATGAATTTTTCATCGCACCGAGACCGCCACGGCCTGTTCGCGAGTCGTCGTTCGGGGCGGGGAGGGGGGAGGGGCGGGGCCAGCTCCGCGAGAGACGGTTGAAAGGGGTCGCCCGCACCGCCGCTCCGCGCCGCCCGGCTCCGACTTCCCCCGGCGGGCGGGGCGGGGGCGGGGCGGGGGCGGGGCGGGGGCGGGGCGGGGACGGGGCGGGGACGGGGCGGGGCAGGGGCGGGGCGGGGACGGGGCGGGGCGGGGGGCGGGGGCGGGGCGGGGCGGGGGTGGGGCGGGTGCGGCAGGTCGCGAGAGAACAAGACGAGGAGGAGACGGACGGCGCAGCGGTTTTGAATTCGGATTGTCCGGCGTTTCGCGATGTCGGCCCGGAGAGACAACGGACGGAGGGGGGAGGGCGTTCCCGGTGACCACGGTGCGGGTGGGTGAGGAGCGGTGAAGGGGCGGGGGTTGCAAGTGGATGGGTGATCACGAACACGGCGGTATTCATTGGGGAGGTATGGGTTGTTAAAGCAGTACTGGTGGAAGCAGAAGTCGAAAACAATGAGAAAGAGATGCTCGGCATGCAGAAACGGTGGCCAGCAGAGCTGTTTATAAACTCGCCTACTATCAAAAGGAATGATTTATTAAATTATATGTGAATTAGTATTATGAAAAATCCTTATTTTAATTATGATGTATCACTCATGCCCCTTGCTGCGACAATCAGGCATTTAATATTATTAAAAAGTATTTTCTTTCACATGTAATGTGAGTGCTATTTATTTAAATTGAAATCTCTGGACAATTTTTATTTTGTAATGACTATAAAACTGTCAAAATCGGAAGCACAACAAAATTCATACGAAGAAATGTTAATTTAGATTGCTAAAAATGGAAACAATTTTTTTAACAAAAGGAAATTCGGTTTGTGTACAATTTTTGATTGACATATGACAAATTAGTACATGAACAATCTGTGAAAAATACATGGCATGCATATTTCGTTTGTTTTGCATGAAACGGTTGAAGTGAAAGGAGCAAAGCTACCTCTCCACGAAAACAACGTAATTCAGCTGTTGAACAGGAGAGAATTTCACGCTCTGCACCTTTGCATCCTGAAGACCCATCAGTCTTTGCGCGAGACTGTGCTTTCCTTTGCCTCTTCTTCGCTCTCTTTCGAGTCAAAGAGATGAGAAAGAATCGCCCTCTTTGAGGGAACGTCGACTTCTCTGCGTTTAAGCCACCATCAATACTATAAAAGGCGAATGATCTTTTATACGACCGAGCTGCATGGCAGCTTTACGCCGGCAAAGCATGCATTCCCCTTTGGAGGATTGGAAGTTATGGAAGGTCTTTCCTTACATCTCAAAAGAGAAAAAGTTTTCATCTTGTAAAGGATACACAGTTCTGACTGACATATGAAAATAATGTGTTTTCCGGGTGAACGAAATTGAATGTGAAAAGGAAAATTGTTGCACTAAAACATGCGAATTGAAATGCATTTATCGGGATATATTTTAACGTTTGATAGTTCTTTTAATATTCCCATTTTATCTACGAAAGAAACAAAACGCTTCATTTACGCTCAATTTAATCGTAATGTGATTTCAACCATGGTTAGTAAATTGCGATTAACAGAAAGATAATAAATGATGCCATGGGGGTAATTAATTTCTAGATATCGTGTAATAACACTTTCCCTAAAACCCAAAACACTACTGGAACGAGACGTCTCACCTCGAGGATTAAACCTTGCACACTATAGGCACAAAATCCATTCCTCGCTGATATCCCTTCTAAATACAATTTCGGACTCTCGCCATTATTGAAACAATCGATTTAATTAAGCCCCCTGAGCAATACCATCGGCCGCCGTAAGACTGCGCCCGAAGGCCATTTGGCGGCGGCCCCCGGGCGAAGTTGCGTGTGATGCTGATAAGCCGCGGGCGAGCGCGCAGCCGGCGAGTCGCAAGCGGAGGCCCGGCGTCAGCGGAGAGCTCCAGCTCGCATTCGCTCCCGCATAGAGAGCGTTCAGTCGAGCACTCCTTCGGGACCGTAGTTTTCTACACTATTTCACAATTACATCCTTATTATTCCAAGCAGTTTAAAAAACACTTTAAAAGATATAATAGAATTACGAAGTTAAAAAAATAATTGAAATTATTGACAACACAAATACAAATTCTGCAACAAAAAGTATGGTTACTACCCATACGTCAGGACAGAAAATGCTGTTCCGTGCCTAGTCCCCAAGGCTGTTACAAAATCAAGAAACCATCGTCTTAAAAGAAAATCGTACCTTCAATTATTAAAAGTCTCTGTACAAGAAGCCGAGGAAGGTAAAAAGCTAAAGCTCTGCGCCCTACTGTCATCTTGGTCAAAAATACATTTAAATAATTCAGTGATATTCAGTGAAATAAGATGTTTCCGCAAGATGGTATGGTGTGGCCCGATAATTTAACTGATTATAAAGAATATAAATCATCAGATAAAATGCTCCAGAAATACTTATCCGAATAATTTATTCGAACAAGGAAGGTATAAATAAATTAGCAAAATATCCCAGGAGTACTTTATGCGAATAATTTATTCGAACAGACGAGATATGAGATGTGGTGAGTCATCATTGTTATGCCATTATTTCAAAAAGAGGCCAATTGTCACGATCTAAATCGTATATAATGGCTGCGATATCTCAACAGCAACACTTTTTTTCCTGTGCATATTCATCCTGATAAACCTCCCTCCCTCATCCTCACCCCCATCCCTCATGGGTTCGAGAGTGGATTTACCAGCTGAGATGGCTCAGAACATCAACAACAATGACAATTGTCACTACAATGACATTTTTAATTGATTGATTGATTAGTGATTTCGAGCGCGGTCAATTGCTACGATCATTAGACTTGTAAGGGTAGTGCTTTGTTTTTATAACGGAAATGGAGATCATCTTCCCCCACTGGCTGGCATGATCCGGCACGGACCTTAGAGTGTGTACGTAAGGGTTGAGAAGATGAGGTAGGAAAGATCGCGCGCGTTCCGTGGCCCGTTTGCTAGGGCACTGCTCCGGCATTCGCCTGGTGGTGATCGGCGAAACCATGGGCAATTACTGACCAGAGCAGCCGGCCTCTAGGATTCTCCTCCAGCGCGGCGGCTGCATTCGATCGAGTATCGAAGGAGCTAGCATTCTGCCACCGCCGCGACTCGAATCCAGGACAATGCGGCCTGAGACACTGCAGTGAAATCAGTTGACATCCTGAGATACTGGTGGGTCGTATCGATAGCCCCCGCATCTCGACTTCCCGCAAGGGCCCACCCCCTTACAGACGCTCGTGGACAAGCGGCCTAACTTACTCGGATTCAATACTCACGAAACGATATTTGAGCGTCGGTCTCCTGTCGTCAGAGGAGTACTGAGCATCGCCTGAGTGACGGCGCTTTGGACAGCCCTGCGCTGGGTCGGAGGTCAGCCGAGTGGCGGCGCGGCTGGGGCTCTGAATAAACTGGTCGCCCGCTCCGAGCTGGGGGGGCGCGGCCGAAGCGGGCGGGGGGGGGGGCAGTGGGGGGGGAGCTTAGCGCGAGCGGCTGGCTGGCCGCCAGCAGGACAGTGTTTGACCGCATCCACACCCCAGGACCGCCCACCCCGCCCCGCCCCCATCCCCCGCCGTGCCCCGGCCTGCTCCGCACCTCCCTCGCCACCCCTCCGCACGTCCCCGCCACGTCCCCGCCACTTCCCGCCAATTCCTGCCTCGCCCCCCATGACCCTTTCACGCCAGGCCCCCGCCAGGCCCCCGCCAGGCCCCCGCCAGGCCCCCCGCCAGGCCCCGCCAGGCCCCCGCAGGCCCCCGCCAGGCCCCCGCCAGGCCCCCGCCAGGCCCCCGCCAGGCCCCCGCCAGGCCCCCGCCAGGCCCCCGCCAGGCCCCCGCCAGGCCCCCGCCAGGCCCCCGCCAGGCCCCCGCCAGGCCCCCGCCAGGCCCCCGCCAGGCCCCCGCCAGGCCCCCGCCAGGCCCCCGCCAGGCCCCCGCCAGGCCCCCGCCAGGCCCCCGCCAGGCCCCGCCAGGCCCCCGCCAGGCCCCCGCCAGGCCCCCGCACGACCCCGCCAGGCCCCCCGCCACGACCCCCGCACGACCCCGCACGACCCCGCCACGACCCCGCCACGACCCCGCCACGACCCCGCCACGACCCCGCCACGACCCCGCCACGACCCGCCACGACCCCGCCACGACCCCGCCACCAACCCGCCACCACCCGCACCAACCCGCTACGAACCCGCCACGACCCGCCTGGCCCCTGCCCTCACAGCCCCAGCCCGCCCCCGCCCTATCCCGTTCCACCTGTGCCCCGCTCCCCGCCTCCCCCCCCGCCCCAGCGCAGGAGGATCGGCTTGGCGGGGCCAGCCCTGGCGGCCGCGCGCACCCGCACCTGCGTCGCCGGCTGCGAAGCCACCGCGCGCGTCAATACGCGAAGTTACTGCGCGGGAGGCAAAGAAGGCGATGGCCCTCGTCCGTTTCTACCTCCGCATTTCCAATCCCACTCAATCTATTTGGAACTTCATAAATGGAGGCTTCACGAAGATTTTCTCGGCGGCAAAGCATCTTATTCTTTAATAGCGTCATAATAGTTCACATACAAAGTGCCCTTGGCGCCCGGGTGATACCGCGTCGTCACGACCATCTTGTCGTGGTCTTCCTCAGGGCTGGTCGAAACGTCATCACAGCCAAGAACACTTGCAAGACTCTGGCAGCGAAAGCCTACGACTTCACAATAATGTACATACAAATCCGTTGTCATCGTCATTGATTCGAAGAATGGTTGATCAAACACTGAGCACCCAAGAAATCAGAGGTGACCGTCCAATAATGTGACAGGTGAAACTTTCTGTGTCACAGAATACGAGTACCCTAAGATTTGAATCGATTATACCTACGCTATTATTAGTGCGCCAGTAACTGTTGTGCCTACTAATGTGCTTGTTTTTGCCGCATATGCTAGAAATTCACCTTTGACATCGGAACGATTTTGTCTTTGACTTTCAACGGCAATTGTCTCTACATGCATAATTGTTAACATGCGTTTTATTTCAATGCTGCTTCCCACACAATTTAGGGAAACCACCAAATTTCTTCTTTCTTAGTCCTGTTCTTCACTCTTATTTGTTTAAATAAAAATTACTCTAAAGAAATACACTCTAAACACACTTAAGCCTCATTGCAAACAAAATAATATCTCGAACATCCTAAATGATGAAAACATTCCACTTAAGGAGGAGTTAATCCCAGTTTTTAACTCCCTCAGACTTCTGTCTCGTTCCATCTAATTATTTTTAAGAACTAAATACGTGAAAATATATACAATCAGTATACAAGCGTGCTTAGAACACAATGAATCTGATTATGTAAATTTTGAAAAATCAGCATTTTGGCAAAAATGTAACGTTCTTCTCAATTCACGATACTATATCAAATGAATCCAAACTACACTAGATATTTGGCAAAAATCCAGACAAAAGGGAGCTCGTATTCGGGAGGGGAAGCAATAATACCAAATATCGCTGGAACTTCAAAACGCCAAAGAGGGGGGGGGGGGCGAGAACTAAGACAACATGGGAAAGGATACGAAAACGGGATGAGATGAGTACGCAACAGTTCAATCCGGTTTACAGGGGCTGGCTAATACTCGCTGATTTTAAAGGGAATAAAACTTAATCCACAAAATAGTACTGAATATTTTATATACTTTTTTTGTAGTCATTTTCACAAAACATGCGTAGCGGATGCAAAATGAGCATATCAAATGTTTCTCGAAAAGTGAGTTGTCATTTTCCTTTATCGCTTCATGTCAAAATCTATTTTAAAGAGAGTAATAGTGTACTCCGATTAGCAGATGACTAACTATACATACCCCAGTGCATGACGAATACTAGCAATAAATTCTACAGCGATTTTCAATAAATAACCAATTTTAGATAATGGAACATAATAACGTTTATAATTTGTAAACAAAATATGACGTTTGATTAATTTCTAAATGGATTTATTGCCGTATAGCAGTGAGTGATCAGAAAAAATTCGGAAGCTTGGAGTATCGTATGGAAGCCATGTGGACTAGTGTCGATAAGCAGAGCCACGTAAAGAATGAAACTCCTGAGACATGAAAATAAAAACGTGTACCTTATGACCTACATATTTTTTGATTCTTTACCACAAGCTCGACGCTGCGACAGCCACATAACGAAATATACAATACTTGCGACCACAACACAAAAGGTTGGTTTTATACTGTTTTTCCTGGAGTTCGTGTAGAAAGCAATAACTTAGTAACGATCAGGCACATAAAACCATTGAAATGTTACACGAAAATTTTAAAATTTGCTTTCAATTACATAAAAAATTATATTTAAAAATACCTAATATGATGTTCAAACCAGATGACCACGGCTGGACCTGAATTTTTGGGCCTCATTTTTTGTGAGTTTTCGAAGTGCTCGGTTGCACCTGGCATCTTTTCGGAGAAGGAAATCTGAATAAATAAACAGCTTGTGTAAAATAACTTACGGTTATATCTTGTAGCTTAGCAGCATGTATAGAAATGGTCACTGACATTTTTTATTAAATTATTTATTGTATATATGATCTTTAAATTAGTATTCTTTGCAGAAATCTTAATTGGTTGACTCACATTACTGATTTGTGTTTATTGAAACCATTAAAAGTTAACCTATTCGATTTTGATGATAAATATTGCTCATTATACATTGTTTTTTTGTAGAATGTTGTGTCTTGTTTTAAAAAAAATATTACTTTCTGTCAATGTGTGTTTCATAGCATTGAAATTTACAATATAAGGACAGTTCTTAGTGACACTAATTATCTTTAAGAGGATTTATGAAGGCAACATTTAAGAATTAGAAAAATATTGTACAGATTAGGATGGAAGAGAAGTAAGAGAAAATATATGTATAGGAGATAAACTTTATCCTTAGAAAATTTGGAAGGTGGAGGAGGAAAGGCGGAGGGTGGAGGTTGAAGAGGCGAAGGTGGATGGTTGATGGTGGAGGAGGGTGGATGATAGAGGGGCGAGGGTGAAGGTTGGAGGGGGAGGAGGGAGACTCGAGGGCCGAGTTGGACAAAGTATGGATGGCAGAGGGCAGCGGGTGGAAGGCAGATGGGGGAGAGGAAACACTGGAGGGTGGAACGCAGTGGGTGGTGAGCGAATTGTGGAGGGTGTAAGGCAAAGCGTGGGGGCAGAGAGTGGGTGGCGAAAGGTAGTTTGTGAAGAACAGGGGTTGGAGGGTAGAAGGCAAGTGGTGGAGGAGAAATGTGGAGAGTTGAACGCAGAGTTTCGGGGCAGTAGTTGAAATGGTGGAAGGCAGTGGGTGGAGGGCAGGGGTGGATGGTTGAAGGCGGTTGGTAGGAGACAGAGGATGGAGAGTGGGGGGCAGAGGGCGGAAAGTAGTGGGTATAGGGGGAAGGCAAAGGATGGAGGGTGGAAGGCAGGAGATGGAGGGCAGAAGGTGGAAGGCAGTTGGTGGAGGGTGGAAAGCAGGGAGTCGAGGGGGGATGCAGTGGGTAGAGAATGGATGGCAGAGCAGGGAGGGGAGTGTGTGGTGGAAGGAGGGAAGTGGACGGGGGCGGAGGCCAGGATCGCCCACGCGTCGCCGCCCCCTCCGCATCGATTCGCAAAATGCGCCGGTTAAAATTTAGCATCCGCAGGCCGCAATGAAATTAGCCCGCGCGGAGCGTGTTTGGCCGAGTATTCATGAATTTCAACGGGGCCGCCATGATTAATATATGCCGGCGTCAGCATCGCAAATTTGGCATTAGTGGCGCATCAGGCACACGCCGGAGCGGCGGCGGAGGCGGAGGCGGCGCTGACGAGGACTGAGGGGGCGGCGCGGGCGGGACGCAAGCGGCGCAGGACCTCGAAGGTTGCGACGCGCACCCACTGCAGGGAACGAATGCAGGCGTCGAAGTTTGGAAGACGATATGTCCTTTGATTCCCGTCCTGAAGCCACCACCTTTGTCAGTGATGTGATTAAGAAGTAAAAATTGTCTTTCTATAATATATCGTCTGAGTATACAAGCACACACAGGTTTTTTACGTTTTTAATATATACATGCATTAACATGAGAGATATTTCAGTGTTTCTTAATGTTTCATTCAGCTAATAGTTAATCAATATCATCAATTTTACTGCTTAGTTTCGCAAGGAGTGTGATAATATTAACTGTTTCACAGTTCGCAAGTCTGTTTGTGAAATAGAGTCAGTCACGATGAAAATTAAATCATATTGCAATTAAAACATGCAAATTGTCTTTTCTCTTGCATAATTGTATATGCTAATTGGTTCATTGTAATGATTTGTAGTTTACGTCTCACGTGCATTTATGGCAAAGCTATTGAAGGATATTCTCAAAAAGCGTTATTGGTTGTATGACAAATTAAATATTCATTTTCCGGAGAAACAGAACCGTTTGTGTGTGGTCTCTACATACATATTATTAAAGTTTCTACGAAAATACACTCACATTTCGTGTTCGTTATATGATAAAACTATTTATATTTTAACAAAAGCGACGTATTTATAATAAAAAATGTGCGGTTTCTCTTTGGGATTGCGCTACAACGAATAATTTGAAAAGCAAGTCAACCTCATGACGCTGTATATCACCCCTGCGTTGGGGCCCACAGTCACAGGGGAAATGCAGATTGTTTGCAATCTCTTTATTATCATCAAAACAACTGGGCCGGGAAACGAAACAATAGAGCCGCTCTGAGTTTTATGTTTAACATAAAATCATTGGAATCGGGCGCGTTGTTGAATTGTTATAAATATTTCCCTAGCTGTGGCACATGTATGTACTAAGAAAATTTAAAATATAAATTTCCTGATCTGATTTCTTTTTCTGAACATTTTTGTTTACAATTTTCTCATTCTTATGCAATTAGAAAATTCCAATCATAAATTTTCCATAGAAATGCCGCATGACATCATTCACTTAAAATGTTGCACTGGTAAAAAAGTTGGGAATGTACTTGGATTTAGTTCCTTTAACGAGAGAAAATATTGAAAGATAATCAACTCTCTGAAGTTGGTGTGAAATTATATCTATCTCCAAGTTCAATGATTTGGCCATTCTGGTGTTGAATATTTTGAATATATCTTTAATGGATTGCTTTGTTAGAATCTGTTTTAACAGCTGTTCTCCAAAAGTTTTGTCCTTCCAATCAGCTTTCAAATTCTGTATTATCTCTACTCTCTAATCCCCCTTCCCCTATTTCCCCACAATGTTTGACAAACGTTTTAGACGAATGTTTTTTAATTCGAAAGTTAAGAGGAGTTGGTTTTAAATAACTTTTTTTAAAGATAAGTGATTCATTCAAAAGAAGATAAGTGTAGTCTAAAATTTAAGATATCCGAATGATATCATTTTTTATTTTGTTACATGCATATGATGAGAAAGGTCAATAGTCAAAGGAAACAGCAAAGGATCTCCAAAACCCTTCACTTATTCTTTTTTATACTAGTTTTCCAATTGTTTTTATCATAATCTCATTTTAGTCGGACTTTTTAAAGTATAATAGAACTCTTATATTCCCAAATTTGAAATATCAATTTATAAGAAAATAGCAAGCGCACACTGTTGAAGTCATTCTCTGACATGAAACTGAAAGATGAATACAAAAGAAAGGTCATCAGGAAATACCTGAACTTCATGTTTCAGTTCAAACCAACATTTCGTGTCAAAAGATACAAAGCTTCACTGCGTAAGAGGAATATGTTATTTACGCAGTGTCAATTACGCATGAAAGACTCGCTCTCACCAACTTATCGCCAGTAAACCTAGTCGAGGGATCGTTCGGAGCAGTGACAGGGTCAGTCGGACGTAAATAACTTTTTCATTCTAAATTAACCGTTTTCAGCTATTTTTGAAATTATTTTCACATATTCTAGGTTAAAAAAACTCTATGTTAGAAAAATATAACGTTGAAAATACTAATAATATTAATCAAGTATCATATAATGGATTAATATCGGGCTATCTACTTATAATTAGTCTACATTATATATGGGGGGAGTAAATATCAATATTTAATAATTGTTTCTAAATGAAATATATCATGAAAATTGTTTTAACAAACTGACTTTTTTTAAATATTGGATATAAATAGTTTGTAGAATACGAAGTTGTAGTAACGAATACGAAAATCAATGAGAAATTCAGAATTTCGGAGAGCGTAGGCTTCTTCGGCCGATGTCGGTAGCTGCATGGCTGTGGGGGAGATGCTGCATTACAGGCACAGCTGCCAACGTTTCGGACGCCATTCCGCGACATTCGTGGGGGCGAAATGCCTTTCGCCCTGAGGTAGCTCGCAAAATTGGTGTCTTCCGGACAGCCAAGCAGCTAGTATTACGAAGGTTATGATAAATCAGTAACAAATTTCGAAGAAAACTGTAAAGGCTTAGGTAGCTGTCGAAAGACCCAGAGTCACTGCGAAGAAATTGACACTATGAAAGATTGAGAGAGCTTGCCTTAGTAAGTTTTTCTCCTCTTTCGTGCCTTCTCGCACTAATTCACATAGGTTTTATTTGCCTCTAAAGAGTGGCTTGCAGTGTTTTGTCACATACGCTCGTAATCAAGCTTACTATTTTTGCTCAGACGCCACTGACCGCCTTTTGCGTCATCTACACTGACTTTTACAGATCAACAACTCGCATTTTGGAGCTTAGTCTTTCATTACATTACATAAACTGTCATCCCGCTCCGTGCATTCCAATTAAACCTTAGATATATAATTTTCTCTTGAATCGTATCAACTGAAGCACTCGAGGACGCAATTCAAGCTAAATACTTCTCCTGTTTTACATTTTTATTTAGCCAAAAAGATTCGCACATAAGACGCATTTTCCTCAGTGCTTTAAATACTAATACTCAATAATAAATAGGCAATAATATTCAGAAATCTCACGTCACGAAATCACAGAACATGAAAATAGATTAATGTAATTCATATTAAATACGTTCCCAAAAGTAATTATAGGATTCTAATATCACCAATGTAATATACTTTTATACACTTTTAAAATTACATATCTACTTCTTCGGGCTTTTTTTAACCGACAGCCTTTTACGATTTGGTGGGACGCATATTTGACCATACACTAGACTTCAACACACTTTGCGGGCTCCTCTGATGTGTGTTCAGCTGAACGCGAGGACGCGATAACACGTACAAGAGAGCCAAGGGACAAACCACCATGACCAAGGCAGAGTCGCAATCCTTCCAACCGAAGCGCTGAATCTGTGCACGCTGTTGGCCCCTCGACCACCCACGTCGGCCAAAATAGCACATACACATTCATATTATTCGAAATGTGGGCAATTCAACAACAAAATGTTGTGCGTCCGCTTCACCAAAGGAAGAGCCTGTTGCGTAGGCCGGCACTCGCCCATCCATTACGCGCGCCATGCTTTATTCACATCCCTTCGCGAGAGGCCGAGAGCCATCGCCATTTACCCGCAAACCGTCAATTAGCTCACATTAATACGCCCACGCTCTTAATCTGCCGTTTGCATCCCTTCTGGTTGCATTCGACGCGAAGGCATATTTAATGCCTCCCACTTTTATGCATGTTTGTTGTGCGATTTGTAAACGGTTGCTCGAACCGTGTTTCACTGTCGATGGTTGAACATGCCTGAGAGTTTTGCATAACGTTCCATTCCCATCGAAAACTTTTAATTGACAAATTAGGAAGACAGAAGAGATAAATTGATTTAACAGATTTGATTTCAGTAGTTTATATAATTAGTTTATAACGTTAAGCATTATTGCATGAGTACATGTTTCTAATACGAGCAACGTTAGGAGCAGGTTGTCAAACTTGAACGAATGCAATAAAGCAACATTATAAACGAACTACGTAGCCTAATTTTTTGTATAACAGCATTATAAATATATAAGAGAAACGATCTACTCCATGTTGTACGTAATGTCAACATTTTTAAACTCAACTGTAATTGCATTATGACATTCGGTTCCAGAGACAGAATCACTTGGATATAGAAAGAGTAAAATTTCTTAGACGTGCAGAAATAATAAAGCACTCTAGTTGATTGATTGGAATCTTCTTACACAAGACGTCGTCATTGGCGTACACAACCGAAAACAAGAGAAGAGCGGAATATATTTCTGGGTGTCCTTGCCCATTATTTACATGATATATTCAACTAGTAAATGGATTAAACATTAAAGGAGAATGAAATTATAACTTAAAAGATATAATTAGTAAATACAATTATTTTGTGTTAAACCACTTAAACAGTAGCTAGATGGCTTGGAAAGCTTTTTCCCAAATAGTCGGGTTAAAAAGCGGAAATCAGGAATTGAACATATTAAGGAAATAAAACATAAAGGGATTGGGGCCTCTTTGAACATTTTTAGGGATAGGGACACGGCCCCACCCCATGCTACGCACACTGCAAAGTTATTTATTAGAGTTTTTAAATATAAGTATTATCTTCTGATATGAATGTGCATATTCTACCAGATGATTCCTCCCAGAATCGAAGTCACAAGTGTGTTTTGCAAATTTTCCGCAGCCGACATCTCTTCTAACGAATAACGTATTAATTTTTAGTAGGCAAGCAAGCTTACCATGGCAGCCATTCTATGAAGCAATAAATTACAACATTCAACTGTGAAAGAATAGAAGTAACCCGACGAATTTATATAATACAGCCATCAGTTAAGCGGGAAAAGGAATGAATTGTATCTCTGCTGTAATGTTCTCTGGTGGAAGTAACTTTATGTAAATGTCGGCCCACACTACGCCAACAAGCTCTCCTCTCACACGGCTCCGTCCCACTCACATCCCCTAGACGGTCCTGCCGGCGTACGAACCGCCCCCGCCTCACTCCGGCCCACCCCTGCCCGCCCCCTGCCCCCCACCCCCTGTTCGCCGCACGGGTATCGCAACGCCGCAGTTCATTACGGGCTTCCAAACCATTCTCTACTTCACAACAAAAACAATCAGTATTAGCCCCCAGCCTTCGAGCAGGCTTTGAGGGGTAGCGTAACGTAAAGATTGACTCAGGCTCAAGCACGTCTGAAAGTTGTCTGAGATCTTCAAATTTGTACACAATTATTAGGTGATGATCTCTTTATAAAGACGTTATATTAAAGAGGTTTTTTCATAAATGTTTTATTTCTGAGTATGGACCCACATACACTTGTATTCATTCAATAGTAATACAATTAAAAGTTAACGATTTCTTTTCGTGTAGGCTTTCTTGAGAGGTTTACAAACTCAATTCACTACTAATAATAAGAATTTCAATTATAATATGATAATTAATTGGCCTATTATATTGAATTCATATAATATTTCTTTTTATGTTTTTCAATATCCTCCGCTTTGTTATTTTATTGCTATAAGTCTTTGTGGCTAACGCACTTCAAATACCCTTTACCTACTGCTCCCAATCACACTATATATTAATTGATTTTATTTCAAGGAAACATAGGAGCATTTCAGAAAGGAAGCGTCTGGTGGGTTGATAGAAGGGCGACGTAGCTACTTGCGGCTCGGCCGGCGCTCCGGCTCTTTGTAAGCTTAAAATTTATAAAATACAGAAACACAGAATGCTCAGAAGAACATAAAATACAGAAAGCTCGGAATAATACCCCACCTCTGAACCGTTAGTGCGCTAGACAATCGTTTTGTCTGCACATTCCGCATTCATTGAGCCCGCATCCCCCAAGCGAATGCATTCAACGCATTGAGCTCCCCCTCCCCCTCCGCCTGACGAGCCGCGCCGCTCGCGCCGCGCGCGTCTTCGCGTGCAAATCGCGTTAGTCGCGTCTTCGGCGCGGGAGCGCGCTAATTCGCGCCGGGTAAATCGGTCCCGCGACGCGGCCCCCCCTCCCACTCCGCCCCCGCACCCCTTGTCTCTGGTGACGTGACTGGCGCTGCGCTGCGCGGTGAGGAGGGTGGGGCGGGGAAGGAGCAGGGGAAGGAGAGGGGAGGGTAAGAAGGGGACGGACGGGACGTGAAGGAGCGAGCGGGGCGGGAAGAGGTGGGGCGGGGAGGTGTGGGCCGGGGGGGCGTGGCGCGGTGAATCGGGGTGGGGCCGGGTAGAGCGAGGGGGAGCGGGGAGGGGCGGGGCGGTGTGGAGACGGTAAAGGCGGGTAGGGGAGTGGAGGGGAAGAGAGGGACGGGGAGGAGACGGGTGGGGCGGGAAAGATCGGGGCGGGGCGGATCGGAATGGGCATGAGATGGGACGGGACGGGACGGGACGAGGAGAGGCGAGGCGAGGTGGGAAGGAGCGGGGCGGGGAGGGGAGGGGAGTGGTGGGGCGGGGCGGGGCGGGGCGGGGGCGGGGGCGGGGGCGGGCGGAGGCCGCAACAGTAGTACCTGCAAGTTGCCGCACGTGCGCAGGGGAGTTGGCGGCGGGAAAAGCAGACGGAGGCGAAAAGGGTAGTTGGAAATCACGCACCGCAGGGGAATGGCGAAGCTGGAGGGAACGGTGAGTGCAAGGGTATGAAGTCACTACAGGAGAACTGGAAGCGGCGACAACTGTCATGACTACCTACTGATTTGGCAACGAAGGTGATAAAATAGAAGTTGAGAGGAGATGATAATTGAAGGAACAGAACAATGACGACGTTTAAAAGAGATGAGAAAATTCGAGAGCAAACAATTATTTCAGTGACATTGTTCTACATCAAAGTTCTGTAATTTAAATAAGTCAAATATAACTCATCTCAAAGGTCTACCTTATTAATATTAGTAATATTTAACATACCAAACTTCATATTGTATTATTATATTTTCATTTCCGAAATGTCATATTGCAAAACGAAAATAACGTCATGTATGCGATTGTCATTTCATTGTTACATTTTAGTTGTAGTGGTTATTATAATCCAGTAATCCAATGTATCAGACTACAAGACAAGGGGACTTTTGTATTCTCTTCATTTCGAGGCCTTCATTTACCTAATTGTTTAAAGTGTGTCCTGGCTACTTCTTGTCTCTGGTTCTTATATTTCTGTTGTTGCTCTGCAACATCTGCTGGAAAATCAGTTGCCTAATGTGAAGGATTTACCAAAATAAATACGAATTTGTAGAAATAATCTTAACGTCCATATGATAAAGACTCATTAATTAGAATATATACCACAAGATCCCAGTCGAAATTACAAATACATGTCTTTCTCCAAATACTTGTCATTAACATACACCATTTAATATCTGGAATAGAAGTATACAGGAATATTTTGAAGGCAACATTAAATGAAATTTAATAAAATCCTCTTACATGATTTCTCTAACACGATATATTACTCAAACATTAAGAAATGTCTTCTGAATTAAGTAACGATGTCCATGATTACATATTAGTGATATAATTCTAAATTGTCCCAAAACACTTATAAGCCTTTAGTTGTAAACTGTAGATAATTCATTGATTAACAACGCGCTCTTTGTATAACGCGCTCTTTGTATTGACCTGTCACTCGTGTGGGGGTATGTGTAGATTGAGTTAATTATTCGTATCGAATTATTCTGTTTAACCGTTTGTGGATCAAATATCTCTCCGCTAGGGTATCTTTTAAGGACCTCTGTTCACAGAGAGAGAACTGACAACAGAAACGCCTTCGCCGCCATAACCACGAAGCCCTTCCGCGCAGCAGATGCCGGGGAGGTTTGCTGTCAAAGAGCGTGGGTGCGCCATGCGAGGAGGGTGCAGCACCCGCCACTGCGACCGTCGGCGCCGCCGCCGCCTTCTGCACCTCCCTCTCCTGCACAACCTTCTCTTCCGCCTTCCTCCTCTTCCTCCGTCGCCACTGTCGTCGCCGCCACCCCCACCTTCGCTCTCGCCGCCCCGCAGCCACCGCGCGCCGCCCAAGTCAATATTTGCGCGTCCGCTTCTCAGCGGCTCGACGGCCAGCAGGACGGGGCGGGGCGGAGGCCGCGGCCGGGGTGAGTCGGGGCGGGGAAGGAAAAGAGGCGGGGCGGGGACGAGGCGGGGCGGGGACGAGGCGGGGCGGGGACGAGGCGGGGCGGGGACGAGGCGGGGCGGGGACGAGGCGGGGCGGGGACGAGGCGGGGCGGGGACGAGGCGGGGCGGGGACGAGGCGGGGCGGGGACGAGGCGGGGCGGGGACGAGGCGGGGCGGGGACGAGGCGGGGCGGGGACGAGGCGGGGCGGGGACGAGGCGGGGCGGGGCGGGGACGAGGCGGGGCGGGGCGGGGACGAGGCGGGGCGGGGCGGGGACGAGGCGGGGCGGGGACGAGGCGGGGCGGGGGCTGGGAAGGCGCGGGGGCTCGGAGGGGGCGAGGCGGGGCGGGGAGAAGCGGGGAGGGGTGTGGAATAGGAGGGGAGAGGAGGAGAGGGTGGGAGAGCCTGGCGGCCGGCAGGCGCAGCCCGAGGGCGCGTGGCGCCGCGTCTCGTCTCGTCGCGTGGCGTGGGGCCGCCGGGCCTCTCACGGCGTGGCCGCAGGAAGTGCTCGCTCCCCTCGCAGTCCTCAATTACTCTGCGGCGGACGTCCCCGCAACAAGTGGCCCGCGCCCCCTCCTCGCCCCCGCCGCCCGCCGCCCGCCGCCCGCCAGGAGGAAATGCCGATGACTTTGTGTCCTAGGCCTTTCATCTCTTTGCTCTCGGCCAAATAGCGTTTCAAGCAGTTACCGCCTCGTTCAACAAGTGATTTATCAAATTAATTTTGATAGTGCACGTGCAATGTCGGAATGTATTTTTTATATTAATTACTGTTTCTATTTGTATGAAATAATAATTCCCTATAAATTTCATTAAAAAATCACAGTTCCGAAAAAATCTCATTTGTACTGTTTTCTAGGCACAACTTGCTAGTTGTGCTGAAGTAGTGTGTAGTAGTGTTAAAGTAGAGTTAAAGTAGTGTTAATTTTGTATTCATTTTATAGGAGAATTAAAAAGAATAGCTCAAAATACTGATTGTGTATTAATGACTGGTTAACATCGATATTTGAAACAGATATAATAGTATTTTTAAAATATGGGGCAGAAATTTAAATGTTCCCCGTTGATAACTTTGGAGACTGTACTAGAACTAAATTTGTATCAAATCGGCGTTGAGTATTCTCTCAGTGATTCACACACATCGACATTTCAAGTCTCCCGGGTTCCCGAACACCTGCTTTACCCCTTATCATATTCCGCTTAGCTATTGGCGGGACGATTTGCACCATACAACGCCGTATATTTCACTCATGCTATACTATTAATTTGCTAACTGAAGAAGCTTCTTGTTTTAATAAACAGATAATACATTAAATTGTACCAAAATTTCGAAAAAAATGTTATGTTCTGTTGATATATCAGAAAACAGAGTGGCCGTCACATCACTGTATTGATTTTGATCAAAATAAGAAAAATATGTAAATTACGTTGATTAAAAGTTCTAAAACTATAGGAGAGTTGGCATTCACTGGGCCTGCTCCTACTTCTATTGAAAGCACTTGTGTGTACGTCTGCTATGACGCGCCCGTGGGAATCACCGTGCGCATCGCTGCCTCTTTTCACGATATTCCATGTTCATGAAATTCGGGTTACAAGCCTGTTCAGCCGCTCCCCCACCCGCCACCCGCACGACAGCACGCTCTAATTTGTCTTCGTGGCGAACTCGCCCCGCACATACTCACACACACGTACACATACAGCGCGTCCGTATTTTCCAGAAATGCAAATGAACACACGTAAAATTTCAGCATCGCGTTTGAGTGGAACTCACAAAGCAAGCGTTACTTCGCCGACAGCCGCGCGCCGTCTCTGACGTAGTCCGAATTATTCCGCTCCTTCTATTTGCTCCGACCGAATTTTTGTTTGTTTCTTTGGGCCGTGGAAATTTCGGAGTGTACCGCGTGCGTACCTTGGTGGGTAATACACGAATGCCTCTTTTGTGAACGCGGGCGGCAGGCGATGCGAAGCGATGCGAAGCGATGCGATGCGAAGCGATGCGAAGCGATGCGAAGTGATGTGCGCGTGATAGAGCGCGACGAATAAGGGAAGCGGTGTAGGTAGCGATCGATGAGATGAAATAGCGTGTGGCGCGGTAGAGAGGGTGAGGCGTTTGTACGATAAAAGGGGCAGAATAAGATATATACGGAGGGAGTGTTAAACAACAGGATTGCTTAGGAAATTTGTTTACAATGAAAAATACATGTCAATACGAAGAGTATGTTGTGAACTGAGAAAGAAAATGTGAAATGAGAATATCTCCGACTAATTATGAGGAAACGAACTTTGCCATGAAATAACTACTACCAAACAGCAGTTGTAATAGATTAGGAGAGGGTCAGTTTCATTCAGAACTACGAATAATGGTAAAACCATTCATAACAACTCCAGTAACTTCTTCATATCGGAAAATTAAATGACTAGAGACAAATACGAAACAGACCGAGTGGAATTGGGTAAATGATTTAATGGACGAGCTTCAGAGACCTTAAGAGGTTAGTAGATAGAACAATGAAGAGGAGAGATGCAATTATTCATGTTGAATGGAGGCATTGAAAAAAGAGGGACACTTTAAGAACATAAACAACAGACGATTGACAGCTTTTGAGCGGAAAACTGAAGAACGAAAATCATAATAAAATGAAAAAGAGGTAAATAACACAACAGAAGGATGACGCGATCAGGTGAACCCGGAGCAGAAAAAGGAACTCGAGAAGAACGAAGTAGTCGAAAAAACAAACTAGAGAAAACGTGCTAGTCTCTGCGCAGAAGAGAAATCACGAGGTGCACGTATTGGAGCGGTAGTGGCACCCGAGAGCAGCGAGCGGCGACCAGCGAGCGGTGAAGCGTAGGCGTCGGGGTCGCAGCGTGGAAAGGGGGGTGGTCGGCGCGAGATAGTGAAATGGGGCGGCGGGGGCGGCGGGGGCGGCGGGGGCAACGGGGGCGGCGGGGGGGCGGGGGGCGGGGGGGGGCGGGGGCGGCGGGGGCGGAGAGACCCGGGCGAGGGCTGAGGCTCCGAAATAAAGCGAATCCGCGGAGCCTCCGTCATCGGGGCGGGCTTACGCGGCGCCGCCGTTTCTTTCGGCTCGAATAAATGAATAAATCGGATTTGTGCGGGCGGCGCCGCGCCGACCGCCGCGGATTGCTCGGCGCCGGGGGCGGTGGGGAGGAGGGGCGGGGGCGGGGCGTGGCGGGGGAGGGGGCGGGGCACGGCGCGCATGCTGATGACCCGGAGCGGTAACACACTTAGGGGCCCCGGCGGCAGGAGCTCCGCCGCCGTTGACCCAATTAACAGGCGTTTTGCTGCACCGGAAGTGCGGCCGCGTCGCTCCGTCGGCGCTGCTCCTCGCCCCGCCCCCTCCCCCCGGTGGTCGCTGTGGTTCACTCGGGCGGTGGCCCCGCGGCGCGGGGCGACACTGATTCCCTGACCTTACTCGTTTGTTGAGATGACGCGACTCGGTGCGGTTCTGCTTCTGCAAGTGGGGCTTCAGAAACTCTACTTTGTTGACTCTTGTTTTTCTACACCGGTAATGTCTTCTCTTGCAAGGAAAACAAAAAAAAAACAGAACAATGCAGCTAAGCTAATGCTTAATATAATTGATTAACGATAAAAAGTGAGTATTGCCTTCCCTTTATCAACGCAATAAGGACGTTTACTCAATACTAGAGGAATGTATGAATTTGATGAAATATATTGTATACCAATATAATACTACATTATTATACTGAAATATAATTTCCATTTCCCTTAATCATTTAATACATAAAATTGACATTGATATTTTGAGAGATTATAATACTCATTTTAATATTTAATTAGATAGCTTGGAGATGTTCCAAATAGGTATTTTCTAAAAAATACACTCGTGTATCTTGTTGCAAATAAGAGAAAAAAATGACAAAAAATAAATTCAATTCTATCATTTGAGAGTGAAACAAAAATTTACTGCTTCTGTATTATCTCATTTTGAAAGACTTCAATGTATGAATTATAGTTTAAAGTTAAGCAGAATAATTATTGTAGGAGGTTTATTATTTTTTTACAAAATATTAATTGTGAAAGTAACTTTTTTAAATTATTAATTTCAAACCTTTATTGCAATTTCTCTCAAGTTACATATATGTATAGTTAGTAATCAATTTGGGTATAAAAAATAACTGCGGAGCTAATATCATCTGAGAGATAGGGACTATTCTTATTTTTTTGAATACGCGAAAATATTTTATTTTATTTTGAGTTTTTCAAAAACATTCTAGTATTAATTCATTGCGTTAAAAATGCGTGTAACATTTATCATGATGAGTAAATATCGCTAATTTTCCAGGAATATTTTAAGTCACGAAACAATCTGTAAGATTTTTTTTTTTTTTTAAATTTATTTCTACCTGCTCGGCTTTTCTGCCTTTCAGGGGTGTTCATTATACAATATTCTACACAGTAACATTTAGGGATGGATATCCGCATGCGTTACCTCCTCTCTCAGGGGTCTGATGAAGCGTTGTACTTTGAGAAGAAACTGTGGATAACAGTTTTTGAAGTTATATGTGATAATTTTGAGGAGAGGGTGCAAGTGGGTGGAATTTTTGGAAAGTAGAAGATGGGTAGGTGATTTAAGGTGGACGAAGGGAGTCTTTAGGGAATCGTGATCTTATTCTTTTTGATGAACCATACGTTTTACCTAGCTTGAATATTGTTGTACTGCGCGATTGGGGAAGGGATGAGAAGAATTTATGAGTCATAAGATTTATATATTCGTTAATGGATGATATATTTAGTTCATTTTGGATTTGTATGTTGCTTATGAACCAAGGAGCTTTAATAATCTTTCTGAGAAATTTATTTTGTACTATTTCTATTTTATTTAGGTTTGTTTTTGCGGCGTTATTCCAGATCGGGCAGGCATATGTGAGGGTTGGTCTTATTATTGTTTTATAGATGATTAAGCCGCAGTCAGTGCTAAGTCCGGAATTTCTATTTATTATTGGATATAGTTTGGATATTTTTGCATAAGTTTTATCTGCTATAGATTTGATATGTTGTTTCCAGTTTAGTTTGGTGTCAAGTAGTACTCCTAAGTATTTTGCTGGTGTATTTCCACTCATCCATTCTATATTTGTGTTTTGGAAGCTGAGGAGGGGTGGTTGAGGAAGTTTGCGGAGTGTGAATATTTTTGCTTGAGTTTTAGATGCGTTAATCTTTACTTTCCAGTTTGAAGCCCATTTAATGTAGTTGTTTAGGTCAATCTGTATGTTGTCGAAGGCGCAGCTAATGTCTGAATGAGAGGTAAAAAGTGCTGTGTCATCTGCGTAAAGGGCAATTTCTGTATAGTTTGACTGTGGTAAATCCGACATGTAAACAGAAAAGAGAAGTGGAGAGAGGCAAGAACCTTGAGGGACTCCTGCATTGATTTCAAATCTGTTTGAGAGACTTGAGTTAATACGGACGGAAAAATATCTATCTTTTAGAAAACTTCTGATTAGATGGAGTAGATACTTGGGAGTTCCTAGTTGGCGCAGTTTGTATAAAAGACCTTCATGCCAGAGTTTATCAAAGGCTTTCTCAATGTCTAGGAAAACTGCAATTGTGTATTTTTTGCTGTGAAATGAATTTGCAATATATTCAGTTAAACGGAGCAATTGGTGGGTGGTGCTATGTTGAGATCTGAATCCGAACTGAAAGTCTGGGATAGCGCTAATCTTTGTTAGGTAAGTAGATAATCTGCTGTGAATTAACTTTTCAAATATCTTTGCGATTGAGGGTAGGAGGCTTATTGGTCTGTAGCTTGCAGGAAGGCGAGGATCTTTGCCTGGTTTACAGAAGGGTAAGATTATAGATAATTTCCAATCTTTTGGAAAGTGGCCCAGTCTTAGACAGGAATTAAATAAGGCGGTTAAAATAGTTATAGCTCTTTTGGATAATTCTTTAAGAGCTCTGTTGCTAATATGGTCGTGACCTGCTGATTTTCGGGTTTTCAATTGCTTAATAATTTTAGATGTTTCGGATGGGGATATAAATTTTATTTTATCTGGGACATTATAGTCTGGTAACAGGACGTTTTTTGTGATATAATTAGTAAAGAAAGAATTTGTATTTGGGTTTGGAGTAAAACTATTTTGCAGATATTTACCTAACATATTGGCTTTCATATGATCCGTATAAGCTACATTTGAGTTGTGTTTCAGGATAGGAATGTCAGTAGTTTCTTTACATAGTCTTTTTATGGTTGACCAGAGTGGTCTACTATTAGGGTGTATTTGAGCTATGGATCTTTGAAAATTGTTTATTCGAATTTGATTTAATTTGTTTTTGATTGTTCTCCCTAATTTGTTGATTTTTGCTTTAAGGTCATGTCTGCGGTTGATTTGCCAGAGCCGTCGAAGGTTACGTTTACTTTTGATTAGGTTTAGAATATTCCTTGGGATCGGATTTCTATTATTAGTGAAAGGTCTTGCGAAAGGAGTTGTTGATTGTTGTAATGCAACGTAGATTTTCTGTGTGATATTAGTTACCTGGTTGTCTATTTCATTTGTTGTTTGTATCTGTTCCGGGTAGTGAAGGTTTACTTCTAATAGGTCTCTAAATTTATTCCAGTTGACGTGCCCTTTCGTGCCCAAAACTGTGAAGGGATTATTAGACTGCAAGAGGTTTGAAGATTTTAGTTCAATGATGACTGGGCAATGATCTGAATCTAATTCAGGAAGTACGGTTTGAGATGTAGGTAAGTGGAAGTTTTTAGACACCATTATGTCTAAAATATCTGGGATAATATTACTATTGTACGGGTAGTGTGTTGGCTGCCAAGGTGCTATTACATCTAAGTTATTGTTTACTGCAAAAGATTGCAATTTAGTGCCTTGCTGGGTTGTGCAATTGCATCCCCAGGCTTGGTTTTTACTGTTTAGGTCTCCTAGTAGAATAACGTTGGCGTTGTTATTAAATATTTCCTTGTATTCTTTTACTGGAAATTGTTTATTCGGAGGTTTATATGCTGTTATTATTGTGTAATCTTTATTATCTATGGTTACGGTGACTGACACAGTTTCCAGGTTAGAAGTGTTGGGGCTAAGTGACCGTTGATGTTTGACTCGGGTTGAAAGAGCAATCAAAACACCCCCTGCTGCAACATTTGAAATTCTGTCACTTCTATATATTTTATAACCGGAAATTTTGAATTTTTCATTTAGAACCAAGTGGGTTTCGGTTATGCTTGCAATATCGATTTTGTGTTCGTGAAGAAAAATTTCTATTTCTGATTGTTGTCTTTTAATTCCGTTTGCATTCCAATTCAATAAAGTGATTTTATTTGCCATTATGGAAATTTATTAGCACTGACTGTACAATATTTTGAATTTGTGGGATTATGGCTGAGATTACTTGTGATACTATTGTGGTTATTAGTTGGGATACATCAGTTGGCATTTGGGTTTGCAAAGATTGAGCCGGTGACCACGGGGTATTGGTTTTGGGAAGGGGAGGAAATTCGCGAGGGCTAAATGTTGGAGGGCTACGAGACGGATTGCTGCGCGGCGGCGGTTGTTGCTCTGACCCTGACCTGCGTTCATTTAGGTTTGTACGTGTTTGCTGAGTTTCTTTGAAAATGCGACAGCCTTTGTAATTGGCCGTGTGCTCCAAGCCACAGTTAACGCAATTCGGTTTGTCACTTTTTGGTTTTGTGCATTGAGAATAGTGGTGTGACTCTTTACATCTAACGCACCTCGGAGTGAGTCGGCAGTTTGCTTGCGAGTGTCCATACCTTTGACAACGTTTACATTGTATTGGGTAGTTTCGATTTATTCTAGGTTGAACTTGTATGACGCAATGCATCAGGCGATTTAAAGTTAATATTGACTTCCCGTCTCTATTGTCTTTTATTTCTAGAGCACAAATTTCAATTGGATTTTTCTTTTTGTCATATAATCTAGTCACTTTGGTAACAGGGTATTTGAGTTCAAGTTCTTTTAAAATGTCAGCTTCCGAGTAACATGTGGGGATGCCCTTCATCACAGCATTAAAGATTTTAATAGAAGGGTCGCGGAAAGAATAGAATTGTCTGTTCTTCTCAACACAGTGATGTCTAAAATTACGGTAATCTTCTATTGTAGTGAGCATGATTTTTAGTTGATCACCGGCTGTCTTGGTTGTGAAATCACATTTGACGACTGATTTAATGTCGGAAATCATTTGGTTGTAGTCAAGTACGTTGTGCATAATTATGGGCGGAATTTTTAATGTTTGTTCTGGAGTACTTAGATCACTGTCTTTAAGATTTTGAAGCACTTCGAAACGCGATGAAGTTTGAACATTGTATAATGGCATAGAGTTTTCATCATCATTTCTCTTTCGTTTACTTACGTTTGAAAGCGTTTCGTTGGAAGTTGTTGCGTGCATCTCCTCGCTTTGGTGTTCTTGGGGCAGGGTCGTTTGGGGCGGTTGCTGCTGCATTAACGGTTGCCCTTGCTGCGCTGTGGGTTGATTCTGTTGAAGTAGCAGTAGTTGCTGCTGTTGTTGCTGATGAAGGAGTTGCAGATGTTGCTGCTGCTGTTGTTGTAAAAGTTGAAATTGTGCTGTTGGGAGAATGCACTGATCGCTGTTGCTTGCATATAGGGTATCCATAGCGTTCACTAACACTTGTGATGTGCTGTGTAGCCCCGACTCGGGGCTACCTTGGACGTTCATTTCGCCACTCGCGGTCACGGGTTGGTTTTCACTCACTTGTGGTAATTATTTATAATACTGTTTGCAGAATTAAACTGTTTTTGATGAAACAGTGTATAATATTTAAACTATACACGTAGATTGCTGTGCAAGCGAAACTAGTTTGACACTCAATCTAAACACACTACGCAGTGAGAGAGCTGTGGCGCTCGATGTTCACGGCACGGCTGCTCGGTGCGAACTGTGTGAATCTGTAAGATACCTTCAACAAATATGTTCATAATATCAACTCCAAACCAAATTGAAGTAAAGTTTTGTACTCTGCGTAGTAATTACGGCTCCTTTGAGACGCAAGTGCTGCCGGAGATCACGTAAGAGCAGAAACGTTGCGACGAATCTGCGAGAGCGGGAAGCGCGTCTCCCTGGGAAAGCCAAACAACGACCCACAGTAATACACCGCGGACACTGCCTAATCCCCAGCATGAGGTGAGCCCTCGTTTATCGTTACTCCTTGGTAACTTGGCGCCCTTTCTCCCTTGAGAGGTGGCTCCCTTTCTCCTCGCCACGCGCCCGCCCCCGCTCCGCGCCCCTCCGCGCCGCTCCGCGCGCGCCCCAATTAAGGCGCGTTTTGCCGGCGCCGGCGGCGCATTAGCCTCGCATTACGGGCACCAGGGAGCGCTGCCGACGACGATGTGGACGCGCACCGTGTAGTGGAGGGGAAGAGGGTACGTGGCGCGGGTGCGGGGCGGGGCGGGGCGGGGCGGGGAATGGGACCCGAGGCACGGCCAGTTTCATCGCCCGCAAGGATGCTGCTGCAGCAGGTAGATGCCGGGAAGCTCGCGTGGGGGCGGGAAGTGGGGCGTGGGGCGTGTTGCGGGGCGGGGCGAGGCGTGGGGTGCGGTGTGACGTGGGGCGGGGCAGAACGGGGCGCCGGTGGAATGGGACCCAAAGGCACGGCCAGTTTCATCGCCCGTAAGGATGCTGCTGCGGCAGGTAGATGCTGGAAAGCGCGCGAGGCGGAGCGGGGCGGTGCAGGCCGGGGCGGGGCGGGCAGCAAAGGCAAGCGGGGGCGGCCTGGCGTGGCGGAGCCGAAGTGCAAAGAGAGCAGCGGAAAGCATCGGTTGTCGAGGCGGTGGACAGTGTGCGCGGAGATAACGAGGCGAGAGTCCTTAGCACAAAGGACGTGCGGCGGGAAGAGCGAGAGCCAGATGGACAGTTAAACACGCTGAAGCATGTGCGAGCTGATACATAGATTGAAACATTGCTCGAAGAAGCATATTTGAATTCACGCGTGATAAATCAACGCGTCATAAATCAACGCGTTGAACTTGGAATTGATCTGATTGTAGAGACTAGTCGGCATTTATCATCTATCCGGCAAAATAAAATGCGTTATTTACCGGAACCACAAAATCTACATAGCTGCACGATGTTTGTCATCCAAACATCCATGCAATTTTGTATTTCCGGGAGAGTGTGCCAGAGGGGAACACATGTGATTCTTGAAAGGGACAGTAGAAGAAACGAAACTCGTCTGCAAAATAGACTGAGAGTGGAAGAAATAAATAGACGTAAGACATGATCTGTGAAAAGAATTTAAACATTAGGTGAGAGGAAGTAATGAAGCATTAGAATGAAAAGGAGGGAGAGATAGAGTGTGGGGTTGGCTCCCACATTACAAATGCCTCCACATGTGTGGTGAGCAGTATCGAACAATCTCTTCAGCAATGAAAGTACACTAAGTAATGTGCGGGAGACGAAGGAGGAAGGGAGAGCGAAAGGAGAACAGCAGAGCCGGCGCGAGGGACGGTCGGGCGAAAGCCCAGAAGGTCAGAGCGGGCGAGGGCAAGTGCGGGCAGTCGTTAGCCGGAATCTGTGAGCCGCGACGACGACTCTGGCGGTTAAGGGGTCGTGGTTTTGCTACTGTGGCGCCGTGCCCGCCGCGTCGCTTGGCGCCGCTTGGCGCGGGGCGTGTTGGCGCCTTGGCGCGCTCCCCACGCGCCAGCGCGCGCCCCGCCCGCTCCGCCCCGCCCCACCCCGCCCGCCACTAAACACTAATGGCACAATCAAGAGTCGCTGGGAAATGTCCCAATGAAACGCTAAGCTCCGAAGTTACTCTGGTTGTTAAGTTTTTCCTTCCTTTATCGATGCTTACAGAATAGTGTTTGCAGATGGTTTGGTGTTTCCGCATGGAAGAGTGGTAACAAAGCATCTGAACACGGTCATCTATCAGACAAGGGATTTCATAAACTTTTTTGTGTCGTTTAATATGCGTCTGTGATATACTTGCTATCTTGTGCCATAAATTTGAATCCCTCATTAAGTTCTGAAGATACGAGATGCTGCAATTAATTGCTCTTGGAGATAAAATACTTTAATTACCTGTACACGTGTTAGCAGACATTGACCAACTCAACTGTGTTTTTCAAGCGTATTTCAGAGAACACATTTTTTTTACTTCAGAATGTTCGCAAAGTTGAATAGGTTGAAGAAAAACAGAATTAAACATTTCTATTTACTTTCTATCTTTTATTCTTTCACTTATTTTGCCCAGCTTCACTAACTACGCAACAACTTTGATTGCTAGTACTTATTTAAATACAACGACGAAGTACAAAATAACATAAATCTTATTACAGAATGTTGTTTAAATTGTGAAAAGTGTAGCATATTTCCGTAAAATGCATACCAGTTATGGTTGCAGGTTTTTTACATTCGGAATGACAAATATTTCCAGAACCACGGATTGTGGAAAAGGGTACATTTTCAGAAAAGATGACTTCCGTTGTAGAAATAACCCAAACATGCTGCAAGACATACATATTCAAACCAACGATTCAATATTCAAACCAACGATAATTGATAATGATGAAGTGAACGATTATAATAATATTCAATATTCATATTAATACGCAAAAGTAAAACACAAATCAAATAAAGTTCATGTCATATTTCTTATCCGTGCAAAATAAAATCTCTTATCACTAAAACACAAAATAAATCTCTCAGTAACAACGTTCATTTCCAGCGTCTTAGTTATATAATTGACCCCAGAGATCAAAAATATATTGAACTCCATCAATAGTACATATTCATTTAAACGTAATATTTGGGTTTTACATGATATCTATGTAATGGGCGTAGAGTATATCGAAGTGAAATTCACTTTGAACGACAGCGCAGCTGTGAATTTAAACACGACCTCCTCTACGGCTTGTAGCAGGTACTGCTTCAAAAGCAATAGAGGCCGCATTTAGATTCAGATGTAGAGAAAATGGCCGCGGAAGCGTCCGTATGGGCTATATTACGTATGGGCCTTATTACACTGTTGGTATTTTTAAGAAATTTACATTGTTGAAAACAACGTTGATAAAGTTGAATCAAACTAATGTGTCACTTAGATGACAGATTTAGTTTTCAAGGGACGTTATAGTTTAATGATTTACTTTATCTTAAATTAAAAAATCGAATCAAATTTAGTGAGGAAATGCAACGAAAAGTAAAGATATATCTAGAGATTTAGATATGTATGAAACTCTTAAATTTCAGATCATTCACATCTTTTCAACAATAAAAGGCCACGATTATTATTAAATAAAATGTAGAAATCAACAGAGCACAATTCAACATGTACCTCACTACTATGTAGGATAATGGATAGATGAGAGCATCTAGGATTGGGGAGAGCCAGAACATCTGCTAAATTGTTACTAGCCAAGGCATGATCCAAAATCCTTTACTCATTATTGTCAGCAAGTTGTAACAAAAAAATTGATAATAACTTAGACACTGAATGTAATAAAATAACGAACAGGCTGTAGAGTCTCTGGACACCGAAGGGTGCGTTATTAGCAAATTGCAGAGCGTGGATTGTTGCAATGATTACTTGTCTGAAGAAGTTTCCTGCAAGACACAAAATGCCATGGCAGCAGTGTATATAAAAGCAGTAATATAACCAGCACAAGAAGAATTGTTTGTAAAGATTAGCAACAATGAGAAACTCATTAAGTTGATTCATCTGAAAAGGTTTTAGCCATTCTATTATGTCTCCATCGTGAGTATTGCATTCTTGGTGATGTTTAACAAAAGCAGTTTATTTACAATTATTTCCCGAGAGAAAAATAGAACTAACGTAGAATTTGTAGTTACCTTTTCTTTATCAAAAAGTTTACATCTACTTTCAAATTGTTTTGCCCTGATTGTTCAGTCTGTAAAGGGGGACACTGTTTCCTGTACAAGTGCGCAGTTTCTTACGTGCGTAGTTTAGTCACATTGGAAGCGAATATTTATATTTGAAAAATATGGATTGCAATTTCAATAAATTAGTGTATATTGTGCATATATTAGGATTATTTTTCTTACTATAGTGTTAGTGGTGTAATAGTTTAAAAACCTTTAATAAGGTTTTTATTCTTACAAACATAACTTTTCACGACAGCAAACCATTTAAATCTGTTTAACTTGCAAATGAAATCGTCGGTGAAAATGACATCTACTTAATTTATTTATACACCTTAAGGTGAATATGCAGAAACTGTCCCTGATCCCACAATCCACACGAACATTTTTCAAATTTTTGCTTCTACGCGATTAAGCGTCGGCCTACATTTCTCCGCCGCTAGGTTTATTCCCTGCTTGGGCTTAGGTGGAAACCCCGCAAAACAGGCGCAGTACATCGCGGACGGATGTTCTCCTCGGAGGAAGACCTCCCGGCCGCGCCGCGGGGGCGGGGTCTCGCATTTCTCCGGCGGCTCGAGGGGAAGTCCCGCGGGCGGCGTTCGGTGCCCCGATAAAGAAACAGCCGCTCTCAGCGGAAGTGGGAGCAGGTGCGACGGAAGTTGGCACCGGGGGGCGCCGGTCGAGAGGGGACGGAGCCGGCCGGGGTGGGGCGAGGCGAAGAGTGGCGGGAGGGGTAGGACGCGACGCGACGAGAGGGGGGCGGGAGATGACGGGACGGGACGGGACGGGGCGGGAGGGGTCGAGAGCGGGACGGGAGGGGTGGGGCGGGTCAGGAGGGAGCGGGAGGGGTGGGCGGGAATGGACGGAGCACGACGAGACGGGATTGAGTGGGACGGGCGGGGAGGGGAATTGCGGGACAGGGGTGTGGCGCGGTGGAGTCGGAGGTCCAGGGATCGGGGACGACGCGAGACTGGGACAGACAGGCGGTGCGGGGCGGGGAGGGCGGGGCAAGGCGGGGCGGGGCCGCGGCCGAACCTCGGCGTAGATGGGACGGCCGAGAGGACTGCTCTTTATTTTCGAGCTCTCCGACCAAGTGGGGTTTGTTCCGTGATAAGAAGACTGGAGAACTGTACTCATCTGTTCTACGGCACAAGATACTAAATGGAGATTTGCCTTGTTATCCACGAACTCCCATTTTTATCGGAGAGTTTTTGGATAACGAGGAGTACATACGCTAATCAGACCATTAGTTTACACACGCGTACACTGCATAGATTCAGATGCACAATATTTTACCGATCAAATAAAACGTTACGTCAAATGAAGTGTAACATTAAGAAGATATATGAATAGAAACAAACAACGTTATATTCTATCCAATATTAAATATTGAATTCAAACGAATAAAATACACTGTTCTGTATTGCGTGATGCAAATACTCTCTGGCTTAAAATCAATCCAATTATTTACAAATCGACAATTAAAACTGTAGACGCTATCAAAAGGAAAAAAAATGAACTGTGAAATACTAGTTTACTTTATTTCTTGATATTTTAGTACAATTTGTCGAAATTAAATAAACAATATACAGATCTATAGTCACCTTTTGCAGATGCAAACGCTAAAGAAGACATTATTTCAGACATGAACGAAAACTATTCAAATATTGCACGGCACAGTGTAAAAATCGTCTGAATATCAACATATCAGAAACTGTCAGCGTTTATAATGCATCATTATTGCGGTCTGGTCGAACGAGAGGCAGAGCCAGTCTCCATTTGAAGGGTGGGGGGGAGGGAAGGGGAGGGGAGGGAAGGGGAAGGGAAAGGGAGGGGAGGGAAGGGGAAGGGAAAGGGAGGGGAGGGGAGGGAAAATAACTATTACGCCCCTCGAATACATCGACGGGCCAATGATTAAACGAGAGAACAACCGCTGCGATCGAGGGCGGCCGGCGCACAATTAACACTGCACTCGAGTTGACCCATGCGGCGCGGGTTACGCAAACAGCCGCGCGCGTTCGCTGGCAGCGCTGGCGGGGCGCAGCAACGCGCCGGCCGCCCCGCCCCCCGCACCACCAGCACCACCGCTCGCGCCTCCACGCAACGCGCCTCCTTCGCGGAGCACCGGTCAAAATAGGTCACGTCCCCCTCACCCGAACCACTCCTCCCCCCACCGCGCTTCCCCGCACCGCATCGCTCAACACCGCACTCCCACGCATCGCATCTCCCCGCGCCGCCACCTCCGTACATTGTCAAAATGTACCTCCCGCACCACATCTCTTACCGCACCTCCCCGCACCACTCTATCGCACCACACAGCCTCGCACCGCGACTCCGCACCGTCACACCATAGTAACATCAATTTGTAAGATGTTTATATTATGGGCATGTGGAGATTTAAAGTGCGTGCTCGCGATCAAGAGGCGGAGCGTCCAGCGTTGAACCTAAAGAAAGGGCTCCGGAGGACACTTTATCCACTGCCATGTACAAGAACGAGTCTTCCGTGGGGGCATATATGAGACAAAGGAGCATAATAATTGAGTTGACAGAGCCACTTCGTGAACATTGTTTACTGCCTGCGTTAAACTGTGCCGTGGACCGGTGTTTCTGCCTGAAAGTAGGTGAACTGTGCTGTAGGGCATACGGTTTGTGGAACATACGGTAGGTGACTGTGCTGGTAGGGCATATGGTAGGTGACTGTGATTCGGATTTCGTATATTTTTTCAATGGTGCATACTGAACTGGCTTGTACTTTTTTACAAGATTTGTAGTTTGTAAATACGTATAAATAAACTTGTTATTTGTTATTACGTATTACTTATGAACACAACAGATTATGTAGTTTTGAAATACAAATGACCTCTACCCTCAAAACCACCTAATTTCATAAATGCACGTCATTGGTTTTCCAGTATTCTGCCAGTCTCTTACGATGAAAGTGTCATGTGTAGTGATAGGTGTATTTTAAAAACTTCGTGTTTGTGACATTCTTGCATTAGTGAATTGCCGAGTTATTGTAAATATCAGAAAAATTAAGCCCCTTAACGGGGCAACGTATTAGAAGTGGACACCTTAGGCAAAGTAGACAGTGATCATATGAACACACAGCCAGTTTAGTAATAACATACAAACACATCTACAACCACTACTTCAACACCAGTAGCGACATCAACTGCAACTTCTTTAGTTGCAACCTCAACTGCCACTCGCGCAAAAAGGACAAACCCAGCCGCAGTGAATCGTAGCGCATCAACAGCCACAATCAGCCTCCGCAACCAGGGCCAGCAGTCACCGTACAAGGAAAAAACAAACTGGCGTACGTATATCAAAAGAATCTCCCGGATCTACTACCTCGCAAATTCTACAAGTAAGTTTCCTTACCGTCGATAGCAGATCGGACAGCAAGAAGCGCAACACCTCCCATGAGAGTAGTGAAATCAGTTATAATACTCCAGTCTCATCTAGACATAAATTATTAGAAAATGTTGAAAGTGATCCCATTGAGTACAGCTAAATACAACCAGTGCAAGAGAAAATACCTCCCTTTAATGTTCACGAGGTACATGACTATAATCAGATAATATCAGACTTAAAAAATATAGACAAAACAAAAAATATAGACAAGACTTTACTTTAACCTAAAAAAAACTAGGTCAAAATAATGCTCACTTCTATTGAAGACTTGTGCAGGAATTGCATGGCAGAGTAGCGGGGAGCGAAGTGCCAAGGTGTGTGTGTCTGTGGGTGGAGCGTCATATTATCTCGTGGCAGTTGATGAGACTTTGTCAGGGCACCGTGCGAGGACTTTAAGACGCTGCCCTGGAGAGCGGAAGGAGAGCCCTCACAGGTCGTCTGTTCATATATATATATATATATATATATATATATATATATATATATATATATATATATATATATTATATATTGGATTCGTTATTTTCTTCTATGCATTTCTTTTGAAATATTTCTTGCTCTCAATATTTCCGCGCACTCCTCAATATTTCCGCGCACGAATAAACGGTACTTAAAAAATGTTCTTCTGTCCTTCCTTGATTTAAATCAATTTCCTCATCGGTTCATTCATAACCATCATTGCCCTCGTCGCCATGGTTTCTCTCATCGTCCACTAATCTTGAAATCGCCGCCGCCCTCGCCCTCGCCGCCGTCCTTGCGGCCGTCCTCGCCACCGCCCTCGCCACCGCCCTCGCCACTGTCCTCGCCACTGCCCTCGCCGCCGCCCTCGCCGCCGCCCTCGCCGCCGCCCTCGCCAACGCTCTCGCCAACGCCCTCGCCAACGCCCTCGCCAACGCCCTCGCCAACGCCCTCGCCAACGCCCTCGCCAACGCCCTCGCCAACGCCCTCGCCAACGCCCTCGCCAACGCCCTCGCCAACGCCCTCGCCAACGCCCTCGCCAACGCCCTCGCCAACGCCCTCGCCAACGCCCTCGCCACCGACCACGCAACCGCCCTCGCCAACGCTCTCGCCAACGCCCTCGCCAACGCTCTCGCCACCGCCCACGCCCTCGCCCTCGCCACCGCCCTCGCCACCGCCGCCGCCCTCGCCACCGCCGCCGCCCTCGCCGCCGCCTTCGCCGCCGCCCTCGCCGCCGCCCTCGCCAACGCCCTCGCCAACGCCCTCGCCAACGCCCTCGCCAACGCCCTCGCCAACGCCCTCGCCAACGCCCTCGCCAACGCCCTCGCCAACGCCCTCGCCACCGACCACGCAACCGCCCTCGCCAACGCTCTCGCCAACGCCCTCGCCAACGCCCTCGCCAACGCCCTCGCCACCGACCACGCAACCGCCCTCGCCAACGCTCTCGCCAACGCCCTCGCCAACGCTCTCGCCACCGCCCACGCCCTCGCCCTCGACACCGCCCTCGCCACCGCCGCCGCCCTCGCCGCCGCCTTCGCCGCCGCCCTCGCCGCCGCCCTCGCCAACGCCCTCGCCAACGCCCTCGCCAACGCCCTCGCCAACGCCCTCGCCAACGCCCTCGCCAACGCCCTCGCCAACGCCCTCGCCAACGCCCTCGCCAACGCCCTCGCCAACGCCCTCGCCAACGCCCTCGCCACCGACCACGCAACCGCCCTCGCCAACGCTCTCGCCAACGCCCTCGCCAACGCTCTCGCCACCGCCCACGCCCTCGCCCTCGACACCGCCCTCGCCACCGCCGCCGCCCTCGCCGCCGCCTTCGCCGCCGCCCTCGCCGCCGCCCTCGCCAACGCCCTCGCCAACGCCCTCGCCAACGCCCTCGCCAACGCCCTCGCCAACGCCCTCGCCAACGCCCTCGCCACCGACCACGCAACCGCCCTCGCCAACGCTCTCGCCAACGCCCTCGCCAACGCTCTCGCCACCGCCCACGCCCTCGCCCTCGCCACCGCCCTCGCCACCGCCGCCGCCCTCGCCGCCGCCTTCGCCGCCGCCCTCGCCGCCGCCCTCGCCAACGCCCTCGCCAACGCCCTCGCCAACGCCCTCGCCAACGCCCTCGCCAACGCCCTCGCCAACGCCCTCGCCACCGACCACGCAACCGCCCTCGCCAACGCTCTCGCCAACGCCCTCGCCAACGCCCTCGCCAACGCCCTCGCCAACGCCCTCGCCACCGACCACGCAACCGCCCTCGCCAACGCTCTCGCCAACGCCCTCGCCAACGCTCTCGCCACCGCCCACGCCCTCGCCCTCGACACCGCCCTCGCCACCGCCGCCGCCCTCGCCGCCGCCTTCGCCGCCGCCCTCGCCGCCGCCCTCGCCAACGCCCTCGCCAACGCCCTCGCCAACGCCCTCGCCAACGCCCTCGCCAACGCCCTCGCCAACGCCCTCGCCAACGCCCTCGCCAACGCCCTCGCCACCGACCACGCAACCGCCCTCGCCAACGCTCTCGCCAACGCCCTCGCCAACGCTCTCGCCACCGCCCACGCCCTCGCCCTCGACACCGCCCTCGCCACCGCCGCCGCCCTCGCCGCCGCCTTCGCCGCCGCCCTCGCCGCCGCCCTCGCCAACGCCCTCGCCAACGCCCTCGCCAACGCCCTCGCCAACGCCCTCGCCAACGCCCTCGCCAACGCCCTCGCCAACGCCCTCGCCAACGCCCTCGCCACCGACCACGCAACCGCCCTCGCCAACGCTCTCGCCACCGCCCACGCCCTCGCCCTCGGCACCGCCCTCGCCACCGCCGTCGCCCTCGCCGCCGCCCTCGTCGCCGCCCTCGCCCTCGCCCTCGCCACCGCCCTCGTCCACGCCCTCGCCACCGCCCTCGCCCTCGCCACCGCCCATGGGGCGCGCGGCGCGCGCCAGTACCGCGGGCGAGTGCCAATGCAAACGGCCTGGCCAAACACTGGCCTCCGTCGGGCGCCTGGCAATAGGCGCTCGCGGCGACGACAGTGGCGCACTCACTGCGGGCGGTGGGCGCTCCAGCACTTACCCCTGGCGTAATTGTGCCTTGGAGAGTTTGGTCTCCCATCCTGGTGATGACGCTGTGTCGTTTCAAATATACCATCGAGATAGCCGTCATTGAGGGACTACTGGAGTAATGGTAAAAGCCTATAATGAATCATGAATCATATTCACTAACATGAACATGCGTTTATTGTTATTTTTCTCTGCCTTCATGAATCTCTCCACTACACTTCTTTAATTGAATATCTGCTTTTCTCAGTTTATATTTAAAGTGTTAAAATATGTTAATATATTTTTAACATATTTCATAGGGAAGTGACTCATGATTTTGAAATATTATTCATGACATTATTTCAAAATCGGTCTTTGAGAATATATTTAATGAATGAAATGAAAAATCTTTATCTGTAATATTGCAGTTGTAGGAAGACGTCGAAACAGTTTTTAATTTTTTAAATTTTAATATAAAATCAAAAATCAGGTGTTGACACATTGCCGGCCAAATTACTTCGAATTTGGCGCCTTGTCTTCTTTAACAGGGCGTTTGATGTTCTTTGAAGGCGTTTCAAAGGAAAATATCATACACTTTAAACTTGGCGCCTTCGAGATAGTCTTAATTTTCTCCAAAAAACCCGCGCGAATTTCTTCTCTGGTGTCCAAACATTCATTTCTTCGTGCAAGTTCCTTGAAGTCGATTTCAACTTGTTCTATTAGTGCGGAGCGTCACCGAAAGATCGCACCAGCTCCTGGGGAAAGATTCTCCACTCCCGCGTAAATTCGGCAAGGACGAAATGCTGAGAATTTCTATATCAGACGGCTGATCGCCTTGCCACGACAAGGTAGTGCGGAAGGCTGTTGTAAAAGCGTTTTGCACGTTTTCAAGGTTCGACCCAGAGTGTGCCAGGCACTGTATGTAACAGAAACACGTAGCTAAAGGCACGGAATTCATAAGGAAAAGGCAGTTTCGTTTGAGCAGAGGTAACTGTGACAACTTCAGTACTCTTTGTTTCTTTCGCCAAGTAACAATACTTGTAAATTGTGTGTCATTTATTTTCCAGAACATTCTTGTCTGACGAAAAAACTACTGCGATAAAAGAAGCGATGTTCCATTGTCATTCTCATCAACAATGCTCTCCCAGCCTTTTTTTCAACTATTTCGCCGCCTGAACATCAGGAATTCCATCGAATACGAGTTTCATCCCATTTCTGTCAGCGGCCTTCATGCGATCAGAAAAAATAGTTTAACCAAAGAATTTGAAGCCATTTTTGAGAAATGTTTGAAAATGTTGAGACCTCGTGTAAAGTTGCCCCAAAATCTAAATAACCGTTTCCAAATTGCAGAGTCTAAGTTCCTTTAAAATGATAGCGAAATATCACACATGTCTTATCATGGGAGAAATTCATCTCAGAAAATGTGAGGCGTGTTCCTCAGTATAGCACTGCATTTCCGCATGAAAACCAAAATATACTAGTAGTATTTTGCTGATTTGCGTTCACAATTCAATAAATAAAAAATGATATGAAAATATTCGTAAGTGTTTACAGACAATGTCCAGGAATGCAGCTTATTTACAAAACATCTGAACGAGAGGTAGGGATTTGCTCGTATGAAATGGAGATACCTTTTACGCAATGGTAATGGCAGGCCTGGAAAGTGAGCCTTGTATTTTACCCTCAAGGAAATCTTGAAGCGTTTCTTTCAGATGTGAGTAATATCTCTTTTTGTTAAATTTTGTATCTCAGTAATTCAAACTATATTCCTTGCTTGTATTTATGCGCGTACTCCATGCGGCAATCGGAGAACTAAGAATCTGTATTTTTATTTGAAACGAGTGCATAGAAACGGACACGGGTGTAATTTCCTGCGGAAATAAAAGCTAAGATGTTAAATGGCATGCAGTAGCGTCCTGCTCTTATCTGCGACAGAAACAGATGGCGGCAGCGCGACGGGAGCGCGCAGCTGCGAAGAGGCGGCGGCGCAGCGGAGCGGCGCTTCGAGGCGGGCGAGGGCGCGTTGGGCGATGCGCACGCCCTCTCCCGCTCGCCCTCGCTCGGCCGCCTCATCGCCCCGCGGCCCCGCCGCTCCTGTTCCAGTGCCCGCTAACACGCCATCGTCCCTGCCGATCGCCCCGCCGCCTCCATCGCCTCCGTCGCCTCCGTCGCCTCCGTCGCCTCCGTCGCCTCCGTCGCCTCCGTCGCCTCCGTCGCCTCCGTCGCCTCCGTCGCCTCCGTCGCCTCCGTCGCCTCCGTCGCCTCCGTCGCCTCCGTCGCCTCCGTCGCCTCCGTCGCCTCCGTCGCCTCCGTCGCCTCCGTCGCCTCCGTCGCCCCCGTCGCCCCCGTCGCTCCCGTCGCCCCCGTCGCCCCCGTCGCCCCCGTCGTCCCCGTCGGTCCCCGTCGGTCCCCGCCTTCGCCCTCAACGCCCACCCACTTTCATTGCCCCCCCCCGTCGTCCCCCTTCCCACACATCGTTCCCGAAGCCCTCGTCGCCTCCGTCGCCTGTCGGTTCCTATGTTCTCAGACCCCCTTCGCTGCCGCATCGCCTTGTCATTCAACTGCCATGTCTAATTGCACTAGAATTCCATTTATGCAGAAGTCCCTATGACCTTCACTACTATCACACTACGAGTATAGTGGGTTAGTAAGATTACTAACTTGTAGGGCAAGAAAGTGGTCGAAGATCACTTTTTGCTCGCGTACATGAGAAAAATAACGAAGTTGCAAATGTATCTTCGTAGAAAGTTTGTGATACCCCCAACACGAATTCTCCCCAGCACTTATTTACTCGCGACCTTTTATTTGCCGTCTTCCAGTCCATTCGTGCGCCTCGTTGGCCCTATCCTCCCTCCGTCTCGCTCTCGCTGTCGCTTCCGATCCCGCCTCCGCCCGCGCGGCCGAGCGGCCGGCTGGCGGGCGGCGGCGGGCGGCGGCGGGCGGCGGCGGTCGTGTCTCGGCGAGCGAAGCGTGCGCGGCGACACGGCGGATTAGGCGGGACACGCGCAGCTGGCGCCGGAGAGGCAGCCGCCGCCGCTCACACGGCACGAGGGCGCTCGAGCGACGGCGCGGCGCCCGCGCTCTCCGGCCCGGCGGCCCGTGCGCGCACAAATATTGTCGGAGGGCGCTCGCCGCCGCTCGCCGCTGCTCGCCCCAGCGCGCGAAGCGAGGACTCGAGGACGGCGAGGACAACGCCCCTTCGCGCCCTTTGATCGCGAGCGCTCGCCGCCTTGAGGAGCACGCCACCCTCTCTTCGCGTGCGGGAGGCGGAGGTGGGGCGCTGCCCGGTCACTCGCTGGGTGGTTGGGGAGGTTAGAGAGAATGTTCCTCAGGGGCTGTCTCACTCTCTCTTTGTCTCTCCCCCTCCTTCCTTCTCTCCCTCCCTCCTCCTCTCTCTCCCTCCCTCCTCCTCTCTCTCCCTCCCTCCACCTCTCTCTCCCTCCCTCCACCTCTCTCTCCCTCCCTCCACCTCTCTCTCCCTCCCCCTCCCCTCTCCCTCTTCTCTCCCTCCTCTCTCCCTCCTCTCTCTCTCTCTCTCTCTCTCTTGAGACAGTTGATTTTCTAATACATCTATACTGATGTTTTTCGAATTTTGAATATTGTCCGCAGGCTTTTTTAAAATTTTCATTAGTAGTGTCTTGTATATAATGCCATGAAACTATATAAAAACATAAAATACAAATTGTTCACTCGAAAAAACTTCATTTCTGTGGATATAGTACATGGAAACTAGGGGATTACTGCTGCGCATACTTTCTCGCATTATTTGTAACGTCACTCAAAAAGACGCAAACACTGCGCACATTTTTAAAAATATATATATGAACGAATTTAAAAATCTAATTTCAAAAAACAGATTCCATTAAGAAAAATTCTTATTTTCAATATTGGAGTGGTAGTAAGACGCCAAACAATGTTAAACTTTTGCCAGTTTTGAAAATTTAGACAACTATAATTAGAGCTATGTGAATTTTATAGAAGTGCTTTGCTCTATTCGAAAAAAAGACCATCAAAAAATATTGTGCAATTTTTGAGAAAAGTTTGATAATGTGAATGAGGTTTCTTGTAAAATACCTCCTAAAATAAATACACTTTTATGATTGCAGAGTCGCGAGTTCTTCAAATCGGGGAATATCAATTTGAAGAAAATCCTAAAACGGCTTAGCCACTAGTGTTCTCCGTAGATGGATAGACGGACGGAAATACAATCAGACAAGGAATCAGACAGATGTTTTTCCGTAAACCAATTATTAGGAATCAAGAACCTACAAAAGTTAATTCTGATCGCACATTACTATTGTAACAGTTATAGAAGCAAAAACAATCGACTTGTTCGGCTTGAAGGACCGACACTAAGTTCTTCTGCCGAAAAATCACCGAAAAGAATCACCTGCAGCATTACAATACTTTCTCTTTACGATGTGAGTACGTAGTAGGCAAGAAAGTGAAAGGAAAAATGTAGAAATGAATTACTCTAATCGATGAAAAAGTGAAAAAAATATTTATAAGGAAACATAATTGTCGTGCTTTAGAATGTTCGAAAGCAATTTGTAAACGGACGAAATTAATACAAATGTATTTGAAAATGTATTTTAAAATTATTTGGTATAAAGAACAAATATCGGAGAAATTAATAAGTGTTACTCTATAATTTATCCATGAAAATGAAACTCTATCGATTAGATCATCAGTATATGCTATAATTCTGTTATTATGAGTCAATTCCTGATCCAGCAACGTGTTGCATACCACGAAGGATCTGGGAGGCTGCCAGTTCTGCGCAGAGTTCAACAGAATGACAAATATCCAGTCCCGAAGAGCTGCTGTAAATTACTCCTCGGAATGTCTAATGGAGAGGGATAATCGATAGTAACCCCTAACAACGACATGCCTCTCTCCCTTTCAAATTGCATTTCCCCAAACGGGAACATTTCCTATTTTCCTTCAGACATTCCTCTAGAATTATTCATCATCAGCTTCAGACTAATTGAAGATTTTTAACGCCACTGTAAACCGATACCTGGTTTTCATGTTAACGAGAAATGTCATCTTTATGTCATATTATTTTCCTTCTGTGTCATACATTTACTATGGAAACATCTATTTGTTTCATCGCAACATATGATACTCTTTCTCGGAATTCTCACCAACCGCAGGCTCATTTTCAGAGCTTCAACACAAAATGTTCAGCTTCGGATTGCTCGAGTTAAAAGTAACCAAAATGTTCCTGAAGTCATTTTACTTTAAATTGACTAAATATTGTAATATAAAATTCCTTACATTTCTGTTCTTTACTATCGCAATTCCTCACAGTTTTAACAACATTATTCCCCCCTCTCACCTCCCTCTTACCTCTTCTGATGCTTCACTCGTATCGGAATGCTGGTGGCCAAATATAGTCGTAACACATATAAATAAAGAAACAAATCTCAAAATTGTAATCCAACCACATCAATTATTTATTATTATTATTATTATTATTATTATTATTATTATTATTATTATTATTATTATTATTTATTATGGAATCTAAGTCTTAAAACCTCATTTTGGGGTCCCGAGAGGCACGATTTAATTTTTTTAGGTTGCAATGTAGAAAACGAGTTCTATTTGGTTCTATTACATTTTTGGACGATCCTCTCCTCTCATACTCCTCTCATAATCCCCACTCTGTAACATAAGTTGTCAGCAACGTGAAGTATCTAGAAATCTATGAAAAATTAACTTGTCTATTTCATATTCTGTGAAATTTAATCGCCCGAAATTAAATCTTTCTATACGTTGTAAACGCTTAGCAAAACTCATTTCTTCTACATAGATACGATATTACGATTACTGTTCAGTATCTGGCTACTCGTACTTGAGCTACAGTATACAGTGATTTTCACTAAAAACAAGGATAAACATATTACGGAATACCGAATATTAGCAGGAGTGCAACTGTATAATTTAATTTGTATTAATAACGATTTGGCTCTTGGTTTGAAAGGATACGTAGTGGTTTGCATTTTCCTTCATCACAGTTACAGAGTGAAAAAAACGATGTATTTCGGTATTTTTGTACCTACAATCACTAGTGTTCTCCGAGCCCCCTCACCCCACAACTGCGCAATTCTGGATAGAAGTATTTTTAATACTGTGTTGCCTTCAAGATAAACTATGTGCGTTTTTGCAATATACTTGAATTTAAAGTTTAGCATGCCGGATTCATCGTTCCCTTTGAGGCAACCTCCGCCATCCGAATGGGACTGCTTGGGTCTATTCGTTCGCAGTGCGGAATGAAAGCGCAACGGCAACGCGGGGGATGGAGCTGGCAGACGCAGGAAAATTTATATTTGGCTCTATTCGAAAAGTATAGAATGATGGATGTTCAACAAGATGGCTGTATACCACGCGCAGTGTTTCACGTTCACCTCCCTCGTCAGTCAAGCAAAAACATTCGTGTTTTCCGTGGAATTTGCCTCAGCTGCAGAACAAATGTGTTTTGGGGATGCTTTTAATGGCGGTCGGATTGGGGATGATTTTAATGGCACATGGATACTCGTAAACCGAATTCTGTGAATGATCTTTTTTCATGAATTCGAAGCCAATGTAAAGGGCAGCGGTTTCACGAACCTTCCTTTCAACGTTTTATCCCACCACACACCCACACATCGGCGCGCTGGAGCTGAACTTTCTGCGAAAAACAGCCGCCCACCACTCGGAGTCCTAATAAGACCGGAGGCCAGCCACTTGCGCGCGCCGCTACGTGGAGCTCGAAATCGACCTGAAGAGCGGCGACCAGCCGTCGGTTGCCGTTAGTTGCCGTTGGTTGCCGTTGGTTGCCGTTGGTTGCCGTTGGTTGCCGTTGGTTGCCGTTGGTTGCCGTTGGTTGCCGTTGGTTGCCGTTGGTTGCCGTTGGTTGCCGTTGGTTGCCGTTGGTTGCCGTTGGTTGCCGTTGGTTGCCGTTGGTTGCCGTTGGTTGCCGTTGGTTGCCGTTGGTTGCCGTTGGTTGCCGTTGGTTGCCGTTGGTTGCCGTTGGTTGCCGTTGGTTGCCGTTGGTTGCCGTTGGTTGCCGTTGGTTGCCGTCGGTTGCCGTCGGTTGCCGTTGGTTGCCGTTGGTTGCCGTAGGTTGCCGTAGATGCCATAAATTGCCGTTACTAGTCGACGGTTGCTGTTGGTTGCCGTTCGTTCCTGTCGGTTGCCTTTGGTTAACGTCGGGTGCAGTTAGTTGCTTTTCGTTGTTGTTGGCTGCCGTTGCTTGCCGTCGGTTGCTTTCGGTTACCGCCCCGTCCCGCCCCGCCATGTCGCCCTGCAACGCCTCTGACCTTCCCTCCCCGCCCGTACCAAACCTGCACCGCGCCAGCGCTCGGCGCTGCACGCCACTAATCTGGGCCCTGGGCGGCGCGCGCCCTAAAGGGAATGCGCGACCTCACATGAAAAATGCAGCGCCCGTCGCCCGCCCCGACGCGCCCGCGTCCGTCCCCTGCTCAACGGGTGCCCGACGCCCGCCCATGGCGATTGTAGGAACCGGTGCGTAATGTGTGGATGTTCGTTCGGTAGGTGCTTGTTCCTCAAGAGACGCCAGTCGCTTAGAGGGTTTCTTTTTCTTAAGGAAAAGGGAGCGAAAAATAGTTAAAGAGTAGGGAAAAGTTTATTTCTGGTTGCTACGATCTAGGAGGACTGACCAAAAATAGGTTAGCAAAATTAGTTTCTTGTTATAAATCTTATTGTTTTAAATTTCATAATTTAGTTATATTAGTAAAATTGCGTAATATCAATATTGTTTTATTTTCCAATGTAGAGCGAAAGTCTAGTTCAACCCCCTGTGAAGGATCTAACCTTGTCACTGTCCTAATTCCTTCGCAATTCTGTCCGCCGAGTATTGACACAGGAGCGCGTGTAAAGAGATGCGTACGCCGAGATGCTAACTGGCGGTTCTCTTGACAGCCGACTCCAGAACAAGATTTATCCAATTTTTTTGTCACCAGTGTCCAGCAATAAGAGTTTTTTTGTCCAAATCTCACCGTTTCCCTCGCATGATTTTAATACTTTCTCTTCTTATGTAGTACGTTCTAGAAAGTAAAAATCAGCCCCCATTTGATTCTGTTGTAAGTCGACTTTTTCCACGCTCTGCAACTGTAGTAGACTACACCTTAAATTGATTCTAGGCAAGTTGTGTAATGCACGCACAGGCGCACGCCCGGGGGCACTGTCTGCTCAGCTCGCGCGTGGCAATGAGTCCGCTCGTACTGCATCTGACACTGTTGCCAACTCTAATGCGATAGAAACAATAGTTGTATTAATAGGTTTGCTCTTCCCTGATTTCAATTGCAGAAAACCAGTCACTCAACAAACTTGATGATTACGAACATCTAACCAGGCTTAGGGTTTTAATTGCTCTCTATGTATTCCAGTGAATCTGATGGATTCCTGCATGGCACGGCTTCATCTCGCCAATTAGGGCCTCGGCGCACAAAGAGGCGCACCTGATTCGACACTCCCCTGCGCACCCACCGAGACCCTCCTCGTTCCTCGCAAAGACACGTCCCAAAGAGCCTCTCCATGCGCTGCCCACCGAGAGAGAAGAAAAACTCCTCCGACCACCCCGTCGCCCGCGTGTCAGCGAGGGAGGCAAATGAACCGAGACAAGCGACGTCACAGTTCCAGCCTTGCAATTCCCAAAGGGCGTACAATAAACAATCAACCCTCTAAACAAATTTATCAATTATTAATTAATCAAGCGGCACAGCTTATGTGAGTCGGCAAACCTCATTTTGCAGTGGTGACGCCTAAGTATCAACACAGAATGCAATAATAACACTATCTCGAATAATAGTCACAAGTTCAAAGCATTAGCTCCGTCAGAACCAGTTCATGAACCTAACCTGATTTAAGATATCTTAGACATATTTGTAATTTCTAAATAGAAAACGCTTAAAAAATCCCTAAACGAAAATAATATTAAAGAAGTTATACATGAGAATATTTTTCAAAACATCTTAACAGAGAATATAATTATGCAATGTGCTGTAAAATCTCATTCAAGAGAGAATCGTTTCACATGCTATTATCAAAAATTCTATCAAATTTTCTAATGCAATTCTCAATGGTTTTTCTACTGCCCTTGTAAACATCAACAAAGTTACACTTAATAGTGTCAACTTTGAAAACAGTTTCTGCTCTAATGTGTTTAATTCCCAATTTTAAGACCTGATATTACCTCACTGTGTCAAATTTTGTGAACCAGTGCAATTTTGCTTCGGAGAGAGAATAATTTGCTTATATGATTGTTTACCGAGACAATAATAGTATATTATGCAACAAGTTTATGAAGAGAAGTTTTATTGTGTGAGTTCCTGTTTTGAAAACGAGCGGCGTTTGGAGCAAGTTTTCAATTTTGTACAAATAATAAAAAGCACCATTATAACCATTATATAAGTTATATACGTTATTTTTTGTGTCACACCATTAAAAAATTTGTAAGAGAATGAAGTTAATTTTTGGACACAACTTTATTATGACATCACGAGTATGCGCCATCTGTGCGGATAAACGGGGTTCGGCAGCGCGATTTACCGCCCCCACACGACGATTCTCTCGCTGTGATTGAGTGACTGGGTGATGACGCAATTGATCGCGCCCTAAACGACAAATAAGAGAAAAAAGTCATAAGATTATATTTTGATCTGGGCCGCGGATGCCCACGACATCAAGATTCTAGTTGATGAACGTAATGAGAAAGGTCGTTAATAATGCTGGGGTACAAAATATGCGTTCGTAGAATTCTATGAAAGAATTTAATCATAACATTAATAATAATTTTGAATCAATCGGTTGAATCTCATGCAAATTGGATCGCTAACACAATAACCCTTTATAGGAGCAAACTCCCTTGTATCGTAAAAAAATTCCTAAAATTTTCACGTAATAATATATTGATATTATCGTGTCTTGACGTATCCGACTTACCAAGAGTTTCCTGTAACCTATTGACGTTTCTAATAATACTAAATAGAAGATAAATATTACAATATTGGTTCGTCAGGCAAAGCCAATTATTTTCAACTGCTAGTTTGGTTATGTGGAAATGATTCATATAATGAACAGATATATCTTGTAACTATAGCAGAAAGATCAATATCTTTCCTCCATGGTGTAATGAAGAACTTTTTATCGAGACCATCGCTTTAGAAATTTAAGATTTATACTGATGTTTAATGAAATTATAGTAATACAACTGTATTTTCAACTTGTCAATTGACATACAATTACTTCGTGAGCTACATAATACTTAGAGTACCCCTCGTTAGTACAAACGCTTAAATCGAAATTCGATGTCAAAAGAACTAAATTTGAGTTCCGCCAACGAAACGTAGATATCTAGGTATATAGGAACTTTTATAACAAGAACACCGATTATTTCAGTTCCTTGGAATTCATGGTAACAATTTACTGTATTTGCGTTCAGCCTTAAGAATTATTCTTTCATAAAACATACTTCTCTCTTCTTTTCTCTTCCCTCCTACCCCCTACATATTTATTTGTCTACCTCATTTCCTACCCCCTACCCACCTCGATTTCCCCTTTCTTCTCTCCAAAGCTATCGTGCGCACACCTGGTCATACCGCCTTCGCATCTACCTTCTGCGAGGCCATCTCGATGCCGTGCCACTGCTTCACTCGCTCCCTTGGTCGTCTCCAACACCGGCGCCAACTGTTGTTGTGGAGCCTCCAGAAGGTGTTATTCTTCAATTCCCGCGCGACCGCCTCGCTGCCACTATCGCTCCTCGCTTTACGCCTACAACGCCAGCCCCTCCGCCTCCGCCCCTCCCACCTCCTCCTCCTCCGACTCCTCCTCCTCCTCCTCCGCCGCCACCTCCGCCCCTCCCACATCCGCCTTAGCCCCTCCCTCCCACGCCTTCGCCCCTCCCGCCTCCGCCTCCGCCCCTCCCACCTCCGCCTCCGCCCCTCCCTCCCACGCCTTCGCCTCTCCCGCCTCCGCCTCCGACCCTCCCACCTCCGCTTCTCCCACCTCCGCCTCAGCCCCTCCCACCTCCGCCTCCGCCTCTCCCACCTCCGCCTTCGCCCCTCCCGCCTCCGCCCCTCCCTCCCACGCCTTCGCCTCTCCCACCTCCGCATCTCCCTCCGCGTCTTCCGCTGCCGCCGCCGCCGTCTCCTCCTCCTCCGCCTCCGCCCCTGCCTGCGCCGCCGCCTTTGCCTTTGCCTTCGCCTTCGCCTCTGCCTCCACCTCCAATCTCCGCCACCGCCACCGCATCAGATTCTCTTTCACTACTGCTCCTCTTTCGAAGTGAGCGAGGTGGCCTCTCCATTGCGGCGGAGATCGTACACCTAGCGGGATTCCCAGAAATATCGTGTCCTCTCACCCTCGCGCAAACGACGCACGAGAAAACATCCAAGAAGGAGCTTCTGCTTTTTACTTTATCTGTTTATACAGACGGTTTTTCGGAAGAGATTTTAGTGAATTGTACAAATATAAGCGAAGGAAGTTGCAATTCGGTATTGCTAAATCGATTTTATTCACATATTTCAGTTCATCTAGGTCAATGATTTTGCTGAATTACAGTTCAGAAGGCATTCATGCAATTCGAGATGTACATATTGACGGTTTATTTAAAAGCGTTGTGTGAAGTTAAAAAATATCCAAATAATTTACTTATACCATACATTTATTAATTTGCCCTCTTTACATTCAATACTGTCGCTTTGTAAAAATCAAATAGTTTTATGAATTTTTGATGTCCAAAAGAGGGTAGAAAACCTTGAGAATATAATCTTGAAAAGAAAAGTGGAAGTTTCGAGTCCAAGAGACAACGACACATGCACACGGATATAATAATGAACATTATTTATCCATGAATTTATATGCTGCTCAAACAATGCTTGATAGTTGTCCAAAATTGAGAAAGTTCTCACACTTTCGTTTAGAAGACAGCAAAAATAAGGCATGTCTTTCAGAAATGAGTCTCACGATTAATGTTGCTGATGACGACCAATAGATTCTTCAATAAATGGAAAAAAACTCTAAACAGTTTCTTACAATTATAATGCAGAAGAAAAAGAAACTAGAAAATAATATCGTTTAAAACAGCCAACTTCATTAAATATTCACGAAAAACTGAAAGTTGTTATGGGAAATTATTAAGAAAAACTGGGAAGTTGTTATACATAACAATATTTATCTGTTCTTATACTTTTTGCGTTTTCTATCACTCAAGCACCAACACCCATTTTTACATGTATACAACTATAATTTACTATAATTTTTTAAGAACTAATTTTTCAAATATTTTTTTTTTTCATTTTGCACAAAAATATAAACCTGATGTCATCAAAACAGAATTATTCCTCGCCGGTGTATTAATATCTTGCTAGAGATATCCTTCAACGAAAGGCCGCCGATGTTGTGCAAAGCTCCCCTTTATGAATAAGCCCAAAAATCACAGTCGCAACGAGATTTTTGCAAATTGCATTTAATCAAATCACTGACGGTTATCGCGCAGATTGAACATACGCCGGAGGAACTCGCCCTCATCCGTTTCGTGTTGATTGTTAACTGAATTTTATAAATCACTGGAGGGAAGCGGGGCCCTCGCCCGTCGCAGCACGAGAGGCGCGCCCTCGCGCGGGCCGAATCAGCCGTGATCGATGATCGCCTACTCAATATGATTAAGGCGCCGCGGCGGCGGCCGAATATTTTATCGCACCGAGCAGTGCGCAAAGAATGTGCGCAATATATAAGGGGCCAATATCTGGCGCGAGCCGCCGGCGTTGCCGTATCCTCGCCCCGCCGCTGTCTCAAGCTGCCTGCTCGCTCGCCTTCCACCCGCCTGTCTCTTTTAGCAGACTTCTCGCGCTCAACTCTCACGCTCCCCTCACGCTCCTCTCACGCTCTCCCCACGCTCCCCCCACGCTCCTCTCACGCTCCCCCTACGCTCCCCCCACGCTCCTCTCACGCTCCCCCATGCTTCCCTCACGCCCCCACGCTCCCCTCACACTCCCCTCATGCCCCCCACGCTCTCCCCACGCTCCCCTCACGCCCTCCCCACGCTCCCCTCAGGCTCATATGATTTTCAATACATCGATGTTTAAAACACCGATAAATTTTATTGCTACATCCATAGTTTGACAACATTGACATCGATTTTGCATCCTACTTCCCACACGGTATCCACTTGCACCTTCAACCGTCTCACTGCGTGACCGCTCGTCTACTCACCCACCCCAGATTGCCTCTCGTCCAAGTTCTCATGTTACTAGCGACTAACAGGCCTTTTCCAACTTAGACATTTACTTATAGATGGCAGTTCCTTTCTTCTCCTAGGCAGTGGACCTCTCAATTCTTCTCGCATTTATTCATTTCACCCTGCAGTACCTTATGCCAACCGAATGTCTCCACCAAATATTCGCTTCTTCCTAAAGCCGCGTCCAAACCTCACTTATTGCCGCTCATTCCCACTCTTCTTCATTTGTCTGTTTCATCTCATTAGAGTTTTCCCCCATTCCGTAATTCACCATCACCCGTTCTCGCTAATTTGTCCACGTAGCTTTTGGAGGTGCCTGCTACCCTTCTCATTTGCTTACTGTCGCCTGCCCTCCCCCCCCCATCTTCTCCCCACACACTCCGCTTCTCATTTGCTGTACACGGCCCCGCTGTATGTCATCCAGCTAGGCTGCGTCCTGCAGCTCGCTTTTCCTCTTTTCCTCGCTTTAATACGTCAATCAACTACGCTAATACGTTTTCCGCGTTGCAGTCGCCACCCACCGACTAACGACCCTTCCTGGAGTTCGCGTTAAGCTTCGGTGATTTTTCGTCGCAACCAGTTTCCACGCGCAACTCGTCTCTTCTCGCTTCAGGGATTCCGACTCTAGCGTTTTATCAAGTACCGTGTATTTCTAAAATTCCGATTTCATTCCGAAATTCAAGGAAGAGTTGCGTTGTTTTAGTTCGCCTGTTCTAGAAATCAAGAGAAATAGGACAAGCGAGTGCTGCGCCTTAAGAGTAGGCAACTTGCCAATCAATGACAACACATTACCCAAAGTGTGTTTAAGCGCCACATCGTTAGCAATATTAGCTAACTAAAACTCACATAGCTTATTAACTATACAACAATGTGAAATGGACCACATATGTGGGCGTCAAATAAGTAATGACACACATGTCATGCGCCACATACTATAATGGAACTTAGGGCGCACGCGCTGAGTAACTTATGGGGGCGCCAAGCGCGATACACATCTGATTTCCGGGTTCCGGCTATAGAGATACTCGGGGGTGGGTAGATCTTGGCCGAGGTGATGCTAATATTTATTATTTCGATGAAAAGATGAACTTGCGAGACTATTTGAGTGCTATCCGTCAGAGCGGCTAATGCACCTTTATTGTTTTAATTGAACACAAACGTTTTACATAGTGTTATCACTATTGCCACGACAGACACTAGCAAATTTCTGCTATTCGATAAATTTCCGGTCTTTTTTGCGGTCAGGGCGTACATTAATTAGTCCGGTGATTTACCTTGGCCGGAGTTACTGCACCTTGGCAATTTGCACGTCCGCTGGGCAGTGCAAGCGGTTGCCCGCCACGCTCGCCAGGTGGCGCCTCAGAGTCGACGAAGACGCGCGCCCGCTACGAACTATAGAAGCGGTCGCGCGTTTTCCAAACTGTCGGCGGCGCAGAGCCAGTCTCACGGAAAACCTCTCTTTTGTAGTGATGACTGTGCAAGTTGAACACGCTTGTAAGGTCCGTCGATGATTATGCTTCATGTTCGCAATACACGGAATTTATTCCGACTATAAGTGGCACTTGACTGGATGACTTAGAAAGGCAGGTGTAACTTGTTCGTACTCTGCAGAATGATAGTTGGAAAACACAATAACAATTTTCGTGAATGTTTCATTAATTTTGTCCTCTCTCGGCGGAGAAGTGACCGAAAGTGCCTCGACGGAGTAGTGACTAAAACTGCCCGAGACGTTCGTCCGCACTCGTGAAACCAAGACTGAAAAGAGCCCTCTGCGGGGAAAAGATCGAAAAAGTGCGCATTTCATTCCCAACACGCCGCTCCCTCGACAAATATCGCCACTCCTTTGGGATGCGCGCAGTTGACCGTTCGTCTGTGTGCCACATGTTCTACTATTGGTTACATTAGGACGTTTTGGAAGGTTCTATTTCTGTTGGTGCGTTCATTGGTTAGAGGCAATCCATTCTCTAGTGATCTATTCTTTGGAAGTGTCTTATTGGGTGGTATTGTCCTTTCTCGGCCGTTTAGGGAACAATCGAAAGAACGTCTGCGAATTGCCACTACGATAGTTATTATGCGTTATAAGGGATTAAATTAGCTCGGAGCTACTCAGCTGTCGTAATTTGGCTTTTCGAGGTGCCAGAGATGTCAGTTGCGAAGAAACAAGGGATCTAGGGGCGAGTGGCTTCGTTGAACTTTGACGAGCAGCGCCCAGGGAGCACCCAACTTCTTTAGTAGTGAGAAGAGTGGGCCTGCTGAAGAAGGGTGTTGGCTTGACAGCGCAGCAAATGACCCCGCGTTTATGGCATTCCAGACCCTTGCACAACCACTTTAACCTCGGGAAAAATCAGCGTTGTTCCTACAAGAATTAAATCCCGTCTTCCAAAAGGTCTATTCCGTCCTCATAAGCTAGAGACATTTTTGGGCCACTTCTCACTCCATATCATACTTCCTTTTTTATCACATTCAATTTCACAAAATTAACAACAATCACCATAAGGTACGCAGTGGGGATGTCCTCGATCAGAAATAGAGGTAAAATAGTGCGCTTATTTACAGTTACTTGTGACTTCGAGCCACTATTGATTTTAATTAAAGCTAATACCCAGCTGTAAAGTGGTAATTTCACTGATCTGGTTAAAAAAAAATTAAAAAAAGACCCTCGCTCACGAGACCCTTGATTATGTGACGAATTCGGGAAGTGAGGCGCCGGGTGCGTGGGAGGGGCCGGCAATGTGCGCTCGGCGAAATACGCTGCAAATGAGAGTTTTACTGTAAAGTAGGTAATTCGAAATTTAATTCCAAAATTCAAGGAAAATGTGGATTGCATTTTACTGTCGTGAATTCTGGAAATCAAGGTAAGCAGAATAGATTAACGTTGTTCATCAAGAATAAGCAAAACACACAAACAAATATTCTTCCAGAAAATTGGCTTCAAGTGAACATAACTTTCGGGCTAGGTGTTCAAACCAGCGGCTGCGCCATCACAGTCACTGCGACGACTGCAGAGTCGCTGGGCTTTGTCTACATTTTATCGGTGAAATTGTAGATAAGATTGTGAGAATAATCATTGCGTACCATACACGAAAATACTTTAAATGTATGAGTGATTTATGTGTATTATTCCTTCAAGCTATATAAAATAATATTTAAAATAGTTTGGCTCAAAATGATAAATACGATATGCAGCGGCATAATAAGCTGTGTGAAGATAGACTGAACATTTTATCTACGTACAAAACGCTTTTTGGTAAGTGTCAAGGATATTAAGAGCAGATACTACTGACGATTATTTGTTCAAGTGCCAGTCTAAAGCACAAGACTTTAGAACACACGATATTTATTGTTATGAGTAATAATTTGGCCATTCCAGAAGTTTGTTGATTCCCGTACGTCCTAGGTCGGGTCCAGTGTTACGCCGATCCATATCGTATTTTGAACAAAAATGCATTTTAAGTACATTTACTACATTGAATAAATGGGGCAGTATTAAATAATTCTCATGTGCTGCACGTGATGTTATCATAGACAATTTTTCCACAATTTCGCCGATGACTTGGAGCAACAAGGCAACGCTTAGCACCGTCAGAGATGCGTGTCGTGGCAGACAGATTAAATTGTGAGTCGGCAAAGTGGTATTTAATCCTAATTTTCTTGAAGGCTTCCTTTTTATTTAGTAAAAGTAGATCTTCCATACTTCGTGAAGTTCAATATACAATCCGAGATATCTGACACCGTAACTTACGAATATTTTCTATAAAGATATATCAACCTGCTGGAACCCACACAATTGAAATAAAAATTGTATTATCCTCTATTGACCAACATGTTAAAAAAAAACAAGGAATCCATGAAAATTCTACCTGACGTGAACATATTAAGCATTCCGGAAGTAAATACTTGTAACATGTTTCATGTGTGTAGTGAAGTTATTGTTGCCCTTATTAGTAAACATAAAGTAAAAGGAAGACATACATTTTAGTTCAATCCATGAGAAGCAAATTTATATTTATTCTTATTTGCAAATTATATATATATTCATAAATAATACCATTTTAATGTCTGAAAATAAAAAAAAATATTCCGATTAAACTTAAGAAATAAGAGAAGAACATCTCCGAAATATGATTTTTATGTAATGAATTCGTTCCCGTCCGGACAAGATCGTCAAAGAAGATTTCCGAGTATTAACTTATCTTCACCACTGTAAGTACCGCGTCACTCCGTCGAAATCCGCCTGCGGCCGAAGTAAATCCAAAGCCCCGCTTTACGCCGACCCTCGGCCGCGCCATTTAAAAGTCGCTGATTAGCTTTCGGAGCAGTCGGGCGGCGCGACGCGACCGCACGCCCGGGGAATCCCCGATGACCCCGCCGCTTCCGCCAGACCGCGCCTTGCGCTCTCATCTCCAGCGCCCTCCCTCTGCCCCGCGCCTCTGCCCCGCGCCTCAACCCTCGCCCTCGCCCTCGCCCTCGCCCTCGCCCACGGCCTCGCCCACGGCCTCGCCCACGGCCTCGCCCACGGCCTCGCCCACGGCCTCGCCCACGGCCTCGCCCACGCCCTCGCCCTCGCCCACGCCCCCGCCCTCGCCCTCGCCCTCGCCCTCGGCCTCGCCCACGGCCTCGCCCACGGCCTCGCCCACGGCCTCGCCCACGCCCTCGCCCACGCCCTCGCCCCCTCGCCACCGCAACCGTCACCGTTCTCAGTCGCTGCGCGAGCCCGCGATGCTCCTTTCGCCGCTACCGCCCGCTGACGCAGCCTGCCAGTCCACCGGCAACCGCTCCTTCCCCATTCGCTATATCAAGGGGTTTCAACCTTTTTTCGTCCACGGCCCCTTGAACTAAACGAAACTTTCCGCGTCTCTGGTAATAAGTTTCAAGTATAGTGGTTAAGAAACGCAACACAAATGAGTAAGTGATATGACAGGCTGTTTTATTTCTCCATTTTAATTAGATATTAAAATAACAGATAGCTCATTTCAATCAACTTTTAATTTTATGAAAAATTTCTTCTAAAATTAATGGGAAGGATGAGCTTGCTTCTTCATTAGCGTTTGTTCAAATCTGGGTTTAATATTTGAAACCATATACAATACCACTGAGTTTATTGGATAATAATTAATTAGTAAAATAAATCACATACATATATATTAAAAACCAACATTATAGGACAAAATTATCGGTAGACATAAATGAAACAAGCATTAAAAAATTGAATCTAAAGATCATTTTTAATAAATTACTGCGACGTCCCTATCATATACTATACTATTCAGTCGCGGAGGCAATTTAAACAATTTTGGGGCCGGTACAATGCGAAAACCAACCCCCCCCCCGCTACCAAAAAAAAAAAAAAGTGTGAATGTTATCTCAAGAAATTGTATGAGTTATTTTATTTCACCAAATTACAAAAATTACATCGTTTAAGCTAGAAAACTGTTTGGAAAATATATTTTAAATACCTGTTTCAAATAAAAGTATTTAGTGTTCCAATAATACAATTTTCACGGTGAACTAAAAACGCTAAAAAATTCATATGTAATAGTATAAAAGTAATGACTACTTATAGTAATTAATTAACTACTTATAGTAAACAAAAAGGTCTTTTAAAAATATTTGAAAAATACACCGCAGCACCTCAGGTATGAGCAGATCCTGGCATACACATTACTTTAATTTGCTGCGACAAATCCCTGCCTCTTCAGCATCATTGGCCAAATGATCCTATGGTCCCGGTACAGCTAGTGGTATTTACATAAGTAGTCTAAAGAATCTAGTTATGAGATTAACCGCTATTAACTATTATCGCTTCTCGGAGGAGCATTATAATACCTGGCTGTTCTGAACTGTGGCTGTTTTTCCTGATTTACCACGTACCAGCGACATACGAACACCGCCACCGTACTTGATATAACATGCACAACATATTCAGGATTAATGGCTTCGATAGTTAATGAGACACATTATCAGTACGCCCATCATTTACTCAAAGCACTAATAAAACTACTTTCTATTTTAATGGTCAGAACGCTCGGGGTACTTTGCAGGACACGATACTACTATCTGTAAGTACAGAAACGTCCCAGGCATACATTAGGCAGATTGAAGCATTACTTTTGTATGTGTCGCTTTCCTATATTCATCACCCCTATCTGAGTCACTTGTTGATGGCTTTTAGTAATTCTCATTATTCATCTCTTCCACACTAGTACACCTACGAGTATTTTTCTCCATATCCTCGTCTGTTGCTTCGCCCATATCCAGCGTTGGCACTTCAAATCCCCGCGCCGTCCCGCGCCGCACCCGCTGCTGGGAGCGGCGACATGTTTGATACGGGGCGCTCTCCACCACCTCCGGGCGGTCGTAGTCGGCCGCGCTCTCGCATTCGCTCTCGCCCTCGCTCTCGCTCTCGCCCTCGTCCGCGCTCTCGCTCTCGCTCGCTCCGGCCGCGCTGAGCAAGATCACGTCTCAGATTGGCCGCCGCCCGGCGCGGCTGCCGGCCACCACTCGCCCCCGCCCCGCTCCCGCCCCGCCCCCGCCCCCGCCCGCCGCCCCGGGCGCGCCCGGTCGCCCTCGCGTCCCCGGGGGCCGCCTTCGCGGAATTAGGCCGACGGCCCCGTCAGCAGGTTCCCAATTTATTTAAAGTCCTGGTCTCATTATGGAAATCGACCTCCGGCGCCCACCCGTGACCGCCGGCCGGCTCCCGCCGCCCCGCCCTGGCCCGCCCCCGAGCGGCGTAGCGGCCGCGCGGTCACCGTGAGTACGAACCAGGGACCTCCGACGGAGGAGAGCACGAGGTCGCCCTCCGATCGCCGTGTTCGATCACATACCGACTGGTCAGCGTGACGCCCGCCTACGAGGTAACGAGTGGTGTTGCGACATCGGGTACTAAACATCGATGTTCCCAAACAGTGATTTCACAATTGAAATATCGATATGAATAATACGTCGAGCAAAAACCATCAATGATTTTAAACATCAATGTTTTTAAGCAGGTTTATTATTCTCTAATATTAAGTTAGTGCGCAGCAAAATTTAATTTGACAGTGACCCAGATTATTAATTTTTAATTACGGTTTAAATGAAAACGAAGTTAAAAAAATCCCCTGTATGTGCGAAATATTAGAGGAAATATAGGAAATGCAAGGCCGTTGCAGTCATCTCGAGTGAGAAAATGAGTCAGCTTGATGAAGGTAGTACAAGCAGGGTCCGTTTGAATCGAACTCGTAAAAGTGACTGTCAGGTAGAAACTACCATAAATTTCATATTCCAACATCTACAAAATGTTGATTATGAGGATTTTTCATTCATAAAACATCGATGTTACAAAAGCATCGGCTCTAAAGTATCGATGTTTAAAACATCGGTGTTTCTATAAAAAACATCGATGTTTTGGAAATATGGATATCAATGTCGCATCTTTAATAACCAGGGAAAAGTTTATTTGTAATTATTGAAGGAAATGCAGTTGATTCTGAGATGTCTCCTGGCCGGGTGTTGCAAATGTTCTTATGAATTCTGTTTTGGATTGAAAATGAATCATTAGAACTTTCCTTAACTCTTAGTGACAGTTTCGTCATTCAACAATTATTTGTTAGTTATTAGTTATTCGGTAGTTAGATGTTTAGTAAAAAAATCATAACAACCGCCATGCGCAATCGCTTCATGAAAACTCCGGCGTTCTCTTACACCTCAAACATCTTGCGACCTCAATTTATCCCTCGATGTAGTTACAGTTGTGCAAAAGAAGGAACGGCGTTGAAGGAGTTCTTTAAACAAGGTCCTTGCTATCTGTGTCTTCGCAAAAAGGGCCGCGGGAACAGAATATGTGTCAAATATGCATGACTTTGCTGTACCTTAATACCTGGAAAAATATTTTAACTCAATCTGTCAGAAAAATATTGCTTAATACTTTTATTATTAGTTCTTATATAAATGTTTGCTTCATTGATGTTGCAATTTATTCTTGGCTTCAGAATTGGCCCCCCATCTAATGGGGGTCCTCAGTGGACCCGAAGAATATTGATACGAGACTGTTAAATGATACGTGTATTTTTCAATAAAAGGAATGGGCTTACTGGCATTTAGAAGCCATATCGTGTTACTGCATCATATCCATTTTCAAAATTACATTCTAGAGTTATTTTGCTATGTGCATAATTTTATGCCAGAGATATGAAGCTCTGTAAATGAAAACCGGTTGTAGTGCTTTTTAATATTATTTTGATATGTATATTAACACAAACGCATTTCATATTTTAGGTAAAACAATATCACATAAGGTTTGAACGTCACTTCCAGGGAACCGCTGTTACCTATACGAGAGAGAAAACGCCTACTTTTTTTGTTTCAGAAGGTCTGAACCTGATGAAGGAAACGTCTCTTACACTTACGGTAACAAACAAAAACGTCTCTTAACGTAAGAGATAATTTGCATGTTAACTAAATAAGGCATTTATATAGCATCAAAGAGTGCTCTCTACATTTACTTGTAAATGCAAATGTAGAGAAGAATTATACACAAAAAATGTAAGAATGTGTGATGTTTTAAAGGAATCTGCAAGAATAATTTATGTGTATATCATATACCATTCGTTGGAATGTGCTTTGTGGCATATTGAACTGAAAGATAAAATTTCATGAGACATCACATCACATCACATCGAAGGAAATATGAAGTGAAGATGGGGATTTTAGTGGAGGAATACAATGAAACTTATCTACTATTTGTATTTCTTGAACTTTAAACAAGTTGCCACTTGATTGTCATATTTAGGAAAATAACTACAAAAAAAAAGGAAAATGAATGTAACATAAAATACATAAAGAAATTAATTTTAGGAAAGAAGATAAAGGAAGGAGTATAAACTCTAGATAGAATGACATGAAATGCACCAAGTTTTTTCTGAATTGAAACGTAGTGTAGATTGAGAAATAAGAACATTCAATTCATTTAAGCGTATTGTAGTAACGTCAAGACACTTTTAGAAAATGCTAATATTATAACACAAGTTTTAAAAATAAGCGAGTTGAAAACTTTGATTCAAAGAGAACTGACGACTCTAAAGTTAGAGGAAATAAATAATTAAAACATAGAGCCAAAAATGTTATAGACTATTATAATCTGGTGACAAAATAATTTTAAGTAAATGCCATCCGAAACTTTAAAGATATCCTACTGAACTACCATTTTAGTACTTTTCTACAAATAAATTCATAATTTCATTAGTTTATAATGTAAAATATAAGAAACATTTTATTCACTAGTAAATAAACGATGAGTATCAATTTCTGTAACTTTAAAATGACGAGAATCAATTCTTTCGAAAATTAACGTATATGATGAGCTTAAAATTAGCAAATCCTGTAACTTTGACAATGCAATTCACTTCTTGCAACCCATGCCTGAATACATTTTCAGACGAACGTTGGAAATATTCAAACGAACGTTGGAAATATTCCGACATAAACCTTGTTTCATTTGTAAGGAAAAAGAGACCTCTTTCTAAATATAACATCCAAGATTCGAAACAAAAATACCTTCGACATTAGCCATTTGTATAAAAAGTGTGGCAATTATCTTTCGTGCTGGCGCGGCGTTTGCGCCCACAGAGGTGGGAAAAGCTATCACATCAACAGCGTCCGCTATCGTCACACGGCGCGTTTCCCCGCCCGGCAGTCGCAGCCCAGCCGATGTAATCTGCCCGTTCCGCTTACACTCTTCGCCTGCGCGTTGCCGCTTTCTGCAGCTCTGCTCTCGGCGCTCGGCGCTCTCTTTGCCCGTCGCCTCCGCCCTCCCACTCCCGGTTCACTCGCACACTGGGTCCAAATGGGTACGAAGGCAGGTGGAGGAACGGAGAGAAGATAGCAGGTAGTTCTTACTTACAGCTGAGATCTTGTGGTAATTCATGTTAAAGATGAATTTGTAGAAATAACCTTAATAACAATATGATAAAGGTTTTATTTAATTATCATTTTATCGTGTAATAATAAAATGAAATCATTATCATAATCTGGTTAAGGGAATTTCTTCAACTTCATCTTTAATAAGATAAAAGGTAATATTTGTTTCTACTTTGAAATGCTCCTCTCTTGTCGTTGATCAGTGATAACTTTTTATAATGCTGTGTGTCCATTAAGGTTCATGCTCTTAGTAAATCGTCATGAACCGTAATGTATGTGTAGTCATATCAGACACATCACCATGTTAGCCAATACCTATTACGGAAATTAAATAAAACATTACAAACGTGAAATAGCTTTCTTGTTTATCGATTTTCGAAAAAACTCTTGCGTATAAGGGTACAGGTTTCGCTACTAACGAGTGACATTTCCTTCCTTGTATTGAAAAAGTACCGAGTCTACTGACATCTACTAAACTTAAAAATGAACGTATTTTAATTTATAATTACTGCGTAATCACACTTTTTAATTTTATTTGTCCTTTAATATTATTTTCCCTTGAGTATTGTTAAAATTGCGCATGATTGTATAAAATTATATCACTTATTAATTTTAAAAAGTGTTGTTTAACGTTATCACCAGAAAAACAAAACATCAGACCAAGGGAATTAATTTGAATAATTTTGACTATAATTAAAAGATTATAATCACAATTTTGCACTACAATTTTTTATTAATTTTTTTTGTAATAACGTAAAAACAACTGTAAACCATATAAGAAAGACTGCATCCCTTTGGAAGAAACAGGATATGCAATATAAAGGGTGTTGAAAAACAACGCCCTGTGTTATTATCTTCATTCTATTCGTAATAAGAATATTTTTGTTAGATTCAAATAATTCTCATCGGAAAAATAAATAATGACAATAATCTAAACTGAAAACTAAAATATAAAGAAACTAAGTCTATGGGTTTCAGTTGTTTAATATTTTCATGAATGTTGAATACTTCTTTAAAAACAAATTGTGTGAATTTCTCGCTTGAGCGTCACCGAAAAAGAGCTCTGCGTGTTGTGGATGCCCTTCGGCCCACTGTGAATCTCCGCTCCCTGCGCTGTGCGGATAGGCGGTGGCGGCGGCGGCGGCGGCTGCGCTGGCGGCGGGGGCGGGGGCGGGGGCGGCGGCGGGGGCGGCGGGGGAGAGCGGGGCGGAGGCGGGGGCGGCGGGGGCGGCGGCGGCATGGGGGGGGGAGGCATGGGGGAGGGAGGTCGTAACAAACTGTGGAAATTGACGCGGCAGCGGCCTCTGATCGGAATCCACGGCGCCGGCTCTAAGTTATGGCGCTGCGAACAAAAGTCGCCCGTCGCGCAGTTCCGTCACGGCCGCAGCGCCGCGCCGGCCCCGTCAACGCCTCGTCCGCCGCCGCCCCCGGCGCATCTGTCACGCCCGCGGCCCCGCCCACGCTCGCGCTCATCCACACAGCGGCTCCCTACCACGTCTACTCCCCCTTTCTCTCCCTCTCTCTCTCTCTCTCTCTCTCTCTCTCTCTCTCTCTCTCTCTCGTTTGCGTGTCTCCTTAATCCACTCGCATTCCCTTTTCCACGCTCTCATTTAATCTCTTGCTTACCACCAGAATTTCTCCCCTCCCTTCCCCTCTCTCCCTCTTTTTCCCTCTGTAGCTCCAACATCCTTCCCTCCTTTCTCTTTCCCTTCCTTTCACCCCTCTCGACCTCGTCCTTTCACCTTCCCCACTTTCTCCCTCCCCCCCTCTCTCTCTCTCTCTTTATTATAATAAAACATTTACCTTTATCTGTTTTAATCATATATCCATTTCTACAGTAGATTTAATTCAGCACCTGCTCATATTTTGAAACCTGCTACTTCTGAAATGATCCAAGCGGTTCCATTGACGTATATTCTGTTAGCGCTACTGCTGCAGAAATTACTTAATTTTTTTGATTCCAATCGTTCACTTAAAATACACTGAACTCCCAATACAGTGTTATATTTCAGTGTTACATCCCAAATCATATTATTCACTAATCTGTGTTTCATTAATGATTTCAAGACTCATATTTATTGCCACCATTATTATTTTATCTGTGAACAGCATTCTTCAGAGCACAATTTGGAATGGACTTTTCTGTTTTCTCTATGATCACAATATATCATTCTACACCTCAGCAAATAAGTGTGTGGACTTTTCTATAAGACATTTTTCAGTCTTCGTCTCGTATGTTGAAAAGAGCTTGCACTCACGCTGCTCTTGGAAGTGCGTCTCCAGCGCCCAGTCACTTCTACCACTTCAGCAGCCTTCCCGTCCCCCCCGTTTGCAGCCTTCGCTTCTTTCACTTCCGCTGATCTCTGTTCGTCCCCCGCCTACACAAACGCCGCCACTCGCGCTGCCGGCCCCGCCGCCACTGCCGTCACAAGTGATGCTTCTGCCATCAAACCGGCAAAAAGCCCGGCAACCAGGTTACTTTCCAACACAAATTTTGCCTTTCCTTTTGGCATCACCATCGTCATTGCAATAATCATCGCTCCCGTAATGGACATCGTCGCCACCTTCGTCCTTACCCTCTCTCATGCCCTGACCCTTGTTCCCGCGTAGCTCTGACACTCGCCCTCCCCTCTACATCAAACACTCATCGCCTTGCACATCAGTAGTGTCCTCGCCATTGGCATCGCCACCACGATCATTGCCTTCTATGTCATTGTTATCGTCAGTGCCGGGACAACACATTTGCCCTCCACCATTGGCACTGACATGTCTACACTTATCCCTATCGCCCCTTTGCCTAATGCGTCCCTAATGGCGCCTTCTTCACCGTCCGTTTGCCCTCGCGTCGCCACCCGCTTTCGCCCTACCGTGGCTCCATCCCGCGCCACGCCCCACCTCGCCCCTCCCCGCCCCCCGCCCATCTGTCCAGCCACCCTGCCCCACCCCGCCGTGTCCCGCCCCCCGTCCATCCACGGCTTCCTCTCGCGCTCTGCACCTCCGCGACCTGCCCCGCTCCCCTCCGTCCCGTTGCGTCCCGTTCCGCCCCGCCCCGCCGCCGTGAGTGACGGTAAATCGCAGAGTCCGTGGCGGCGGCGGCGAAGCGTGACGGCGGGCGGGGACGGGGGCGGGGGCGGGGGCGGGGCGACGGGCTTCGCAGCGCGCATTGTTTACCGGAGATGGCCATCGGGCGGACGGTTCGCCTTCTCTCACGCGCGACGTGAAATATCGATAGTCGATGCATCGCGCGATATCGCGACCATTGTGTCACGCGGAGTCGCGGACTTGTGCATTAATGGGTGCGTCGACAGTTCGCAGCATGCGGCGCGCCGAGCAAGAGGGTGGGGTGGGGGTGGGGGGTGGGGGCTGGGAGGGCTACAAAAGGCCTTGATCGCGACAAATAGAGGATAAAATGTCTCGCTGCGCGAAATGTCAAAAATTGCGAGGAAAATTTAGTTACGTGCTTTGTACTCCAGTCACATTTCAAAGCCTCTCTAGACACATCTTTTTGTGCGGTATCACGAAATTTCGGAACAGGCACTGCTAGTTTTATTCACGACGTTCGTGATTCATGTGTTCATGCTAATTTGTGTATCATAAAGAAGGTTGTAAACTGTCGTTATCTATCTTTTTGTGATCTTTACAACAGATAAATCACACGCCTTCGTATAATATTGTAACAATATACTATTTCAGGAAATCGCTAAAACTGTAATACTTCAACATGCATAATATGTGGCGCTATGAATCACTTCTTATAAATTATACTATATCAACAGGTGCGTGTTGTACTCACATTTTTATAAAATTTGGAAATCACTCAACGATGACAACGTAGATAATTATCAATATGATTTGCACCAGATATGGATAATTTGTACACTCCAATTTCAAATAAGTTAAGAAATTATAATTGAAACAAACTACTGGACTCATTTCATGGCATGATGGTATTAATGATGACAACCTGAACCAGTTTCGAAAAAATCACAACCTACGGAGAGTTACATGTTGTAACTTACACTGCATTGTTGCTTCCGTTCAGCACGTACGACACCACACACGCACAGTGTTGGATGGGCGCGCCATATTCGATTGCAATTGTTCTGTGGCTCGCCGTGGAGCATAGCACTGTACGGTCCGGGCCCCAGCTGTAAATTTTTTTTGCAGGACAAATTATTAATATTTAGAACAGAAATACTTGTGATGGAAGTAGTTTCTGCATGTCTGTGGACTCTCATCTTCATTTGAAGATCATTTCTAAGTCAATCTGTTCAGCCACTGGTTCTCACGAAATGAAAAAAAAGTGCTTATTATATATATATATATATATATATATATATATATATATATATATATATATATATATATATATATATATACATCTTATCTTATTTCGCACATTTTTGGTGTTTTTTTTTTCTTCATTTTCTGCCATGTTGTGTGCAAAGTAACGAAGTTCGGCACCCACCTCGTTCTCGGGCGGGAGAAGCCAAGTTTACGAGCGCCGCCATTTATGTCGTCTCGAGTGACGGACCACAGAGCGCGCGGGCGAGCGGCGACGAGCGGCGGGGCCCCGAGCCGCTCCTTGGCGCCTGCGCCATCAGCGCCAGCGCCAGAAGAGCGCCTCATTTCTTATTAACGATCACTCCCTGCGCGGCCCTCCCCGAGGCCCCTGGCGCCCCCGACGCCCCCTCTGCCTGTGCAGACCCGCACACACCGCGCTGCTCAGGGACTCTTCATTACCTCCAAATGTTGGTTGTTTCTAGACTGGCCCGCTCTATCCTATCACTACAATCTCCTTATCTTCTTTCACGCGTGTAAACGCTTTTATTTCAAACTTTCCAATTGCCCTCCACTCATCATATTTCCATCTAGAAAGCTTTGGCGAAAGCGACTAAGTTCACATTTCGGCTCTTTCAGTTTATCTGTGGCTTCTTCATTCTCATCCCGCAATACCTTGGCCGCATAACTATCATGTCTTCTACAAGTCGTTTATATCTGAATTCATCCCCACAAATATGAACACACAGAGTTCAATCCGTCCTCTCGCTCATCATTGTCAAGTGACAGCCTGGAGAGCATTCGTCATCAGATGAAACAGGAGACATTTTCCACCATTCATCACCTATCATATAGAATGTCATTACGTACTCATTAATCATAATTCCTCAAATAACGGCTCTAGCTTCATAACTGGGTCGAATTCAACCATTTTCTGAACGAATTTTAACGACCGGCTGCTATGATAGGTACTTTATCATGGATCCTCTAATCAATATTCGGTGAATTACACAGACGTACTCTAACAAACGGTTCGAAACCTCTTCTCTTCCCCTTTACACACACGCATTCACATTCACATGCACTACATATTCTACCATACACATCAGGAGACCGAAGTCAGTGGCTGGAAGGGTGGTGATTCTAGCACTCAGATGCTTAGAGCTTGCCCCGACTGATGCGGAGTTCCGCTGTCGGTGAGCAACCTAGACGGGAAAAGACACAAGCCAACATAGTTCGGTGCCGGGACTAAGGTGCCAACAGTATTTGCCAGCTAGTGCAGGAACCAGGAGGTTCCAGCAGTAGAGGAACTCATCCATCTCCCAGGATATAGCACGCACTACATACTAAGTGTCGCGATATGGCATTCCGGCCCTCGCGACACGCTGCCGTCGGCAACTGACCAGTTGTCATTTGCCGACGCCAGCGTTCCGAGGCTATAAATTGGGGAGGACTTCGCACCTCCCCCTCTTATTACTCGTCAACCTGCCGGAGCCAGCCTTCGCCACGCCACCCGCTCCCAGGTCGAAAGGTCCACACAGCCCGGGTAAGTGAATAAATTTATTTAAACTATACTCTCTTTTCTTCCTGCACGAGTTTGTGGGGTCCTCCCTCTCCCCCTCAACTCGCGACATTGGTGTCAGGTGTGGGGTACGAACCCACGCTCCCTCTCGGGAACCAGAAACTCGCGACATAAGAGCCTAACGACCTAAGTAGATGACGCACCTCAAATGAATACTCCCTCACTCGCTGAAACGACGCCTTCAGGCGCCCACCGCCTCCTCCACCGATGTCGTGGCAATGATCGCCGCCTCTGTTGCCGCAGCCATTTCACCGCTCCCCTTCCGCCTCGTCCTCATTTTGCCCGCGCCCCCGCCCCCGCCAGCCTTCCCGGGCGTGCAGGGCGGCCGCTTTGTCTCGGCGGCGGCGGGGGCGGGGGCGGCGGCGGCGGCGACGCGCAGCGGCTTTGTGGGCGCGGGCTTTTGTGAGGAGGCGCGGCGCCAAACGGGCGCCTGAGGCGCCAGCAACCAGGTGCATTAAAATTTACAGGGCGACACGTGACTCGGCCTTCGATATGGAGGTACCGACGTGGAATCAATCCAGTCGTATATTTCTGGGGAATCTTCTTCAAATATGGACAGTTAATTTACAGTTTGTTGTTGAGGTGAAACAAGTCGTGTTGGAGGGGTGGGATGTAGATCATTCTCTTTCTGAGAAGGACAGCAAGCGAAGTATACAGCAGAAAATTATCAAACTCACGTTCAATGGCACTAGATTACGGGGGAAGGAAGAGTAAAGGCCTCGCAGATATAGTATTATCTTTCAAGACATGAAGATTGATTGCTGGCATGACATGAGCAGAATCTGTTAACGAATTCCAAGCTTCACGTAGATTCTCCTGATGTAATAAATCCCCCTTGATTTATCGGGTCATTCAAAGATCAGCTATTGTGAACCTTAACAATAAATCAAAACTATTGAAATCGGACTGAAACATTACTATTGAGTTTCCTTCACATTTTTACCTTTATTAAAATTAAAAGAAAAACTATGCGTAAGAGGTTACGAAATAATTGTAGTTTCTTCTTTTTAGAACGCAACACGTGTCTTTCTAATGAGCACGCACACACACACGCTCTTTACAGCAAACCTCAGCGGCATTCGGGGAGGAACGTTGGCTCTGAGAGACAAGGCCTGGGAGGCGGAGAGCAGTTGGCGAACACAGCTTTCCACGTCCTCGAGCGGAGAAGCCCTGCCAAAGCGAGCGCAGATCTTACGGGAGACGACAGGAACTTCGCAAGTTGCCCCTGCGCCGCGGTGCGGGGGCGTGCGCGAGCTGCGACTGTCTTCGCGCGGGGGCGGCGGTAGTGACGGCGGCGGTAGCACCGAGGGCGGGGCATGGGCGGGGCGTGGGCAAGGTGTGGGTGGGGCGTGCGCGAGGCAGGCACGGGGCAGGCACGGGGCGGGGTAGGCATGGGGCGGGGGAAGTGGCAGCGGTGACACGGCGGTAGCGGCGAGGCGGGGACGGGAGAGGGGCGGGGATTGGAGCGGGGCGGAGTGGGGACGGAGCGGGGTAGAGACTGGTCAATTAAGGGTCAGTGTGGGGGCAGCGGCGGGGCGGAGGAGGGGCGGAGGAGGGGCAGGGGAGGGGTGGGCGGGGGCGTGGTAGGAGCAGGGAGGGGACGGGGCGGGAGAGGCGGTGGTGGTGATGGTGGTGGCGGCGAGGGGACGAGGAGGCACGAATGAATGCGTGAGAGGGTGTGAAAGCGGTGGCAGTGGCGTTGGGGGGGGGGCGAGGGCGGCTTCCGAGTGGGGAAAAGCGACCGCGCGCAGATAAGGAGCACACGGATCACGTTCCAGCGCGGCCAACCAGCGCCGTAACCCGCTCGCGGCAACCGCAGCTGCTGGCTTCTCGCCTCTCCACGACCTGCCCTTTCGGCCGCCTAGCTCAATCTCCACCCCCGCAGCTTCCCGACCCGCCGCCTCAACCTACAGCATTCCTGTCCTCTTCCTTGGCAACTTCCCGCCCCTTCAACGTCCAGTGGCCTCAGCCTCATGGAAATCTCCACTTCCAACCGCTACAACATCTCAACTTCTCTCAATCTCATATTCCCAACATCATGTGATCTTAACACTTGTAACAGTTTGTCTGACACACCAAGCCCATGTTCTGTCCTGTTGAAGCCACATCAAATTTGCTTCACCGCCGTTTATCAGCCAAGCACTTCCTACCCGTCTGAGGGTCTCAACCTCGTTTACATTGAGATACTGCTCTGACCAAACATTTACTCATGAGCTATCCGACACCTCTTCTACCAGCAGACAGCAGTTATCCACCTGCCGCTGACCTTAAAGACGTTGTCCTATTCGCCCCCTTCGACGTACCTGTCAACTGAGTACCTCGGCGCTTCAGGGCCAATTCTTCCGTCGCAAAGCCCGCCAACCCGCCACTCGACCAGCACAAACTCCGCCCCCGGCGGTGGCGCCGTCGCACAGAAGAGGAACAGGCTGCAGCTTCGCCGTATTGGCGCGGGCGACGCCAACTCGGCCGCAAGTTCATCCCCGAGGCCGGATTTGCGGGAAATTCGCCGCGGGGCCTAAGTTTGCCGCCCGCGAGACGCGCCGCGGGGGCGGGGCGTGGGTGCTGCGTGGCCGCGGCAGGTGGCTGAGGGCGGGGGGAGGGGCGAGGGCGGACCGGGGCGCAGCGCGCGATCGGGTCCCCTCCACCCCCACCCCACCGCCTCCGAGCAGGAAGCCGGCGGACTCGAGCCGAAACTTCGTTAGCAATACCGTCGACACAGAGTGCATAATTTGTGCCGAAGTTGGGCGGCCCCGAACAATGAGGGGGGCGCGGGCGGGGGGCGGGAGGGCACCTCGGGCGCGGGGCGACGGCCCCCGTTCACCCCCGCTCGCCCCCGCTCGCCCCCGCTCGCCCCCGCTCGCCCGGCCGCGCCCTCCGCGGCACGGGGCGTAGGTTCGGGGCCGCCGCCGCAGGTTCACGTCTTCCCGACAGCGCGAGGCGCGGAGCTCCCCCGACCTGGTCAGCCGCTGCGAAGCGTCGCACACTCCGTGCATTGCTGCCGGCTTAAGCTACGATTAAAAGACGTTGCTGATTGACGATTGCGAGTGGAAAGGAGCGGCGTTGACAGGTAGCGTACCACTGAGCACGTGCTCCCAGGACACGAAAATAAACACTGGAAATAAATACTTGCAAAAGTAACCCAATCATATACTCATATTATATGAAGCACCATCTTCAGAAGCACATCTTATTTAATCGGAGCATAGTGTTTTAAGTTCCTGCCTGCGTTTTCAGTATCTGTCACTTTCCTATGCGGTGCCGAACTACTTCGCTTTGTTGAAATTTGGTTGTGTTTATGTAAGGTATTGAAGTAAGCTTCGTAAAATTAAACAAACAACTGCATTCAATGTAAATAAAATGTTCAAAAAACGGATTATAGTACTGACGCGATGAACTAAAGAAACCAAACTGACATGTGGAAATAATATATTTGAATTACGAGAGCAGGAAATTATGTTAATCATGACCTACTATCTTACAATTTAATTCATGAAACATGATAATGTACAATTCTTTCCCTAGAATTTTCTGCTATATTGCAACGCGGCGGAGAATTCACCACTTACGAACGTGTCATGCAAGCGATCTGAAGTGATTTTCTAAACCCCATTTTGGTTTGGGCAGTAACATATTTCTGTGTTTTTTACCTCGAAAGTAATGTAATATAGGTTCAGCAGCAAATCTTAAAGCAGTAAAAATAAATTATTTACTTGAAACTCCGCTTTGAAAGTTTCGGTAAACAATCCTCAATGAAAATCTTATGTCACACTTTCTCCCCCAAAAGGCACTTTGCACAAGCAACGCTCCTACATAGTGCCTCTCGCTCAGGGTTCTGCTGAAGGCGGTCATCGAAGGCGATGTGCAGTGGTTGCAGGGCGGCGCATTAGAGAGGGGAGGGGGGGCAGCGGTGAGCTCTCCCCCGAGACCCGTCGCCCATCCCATCAGCACCAGCGCTCCCCCCAGCCCTCCGGATCGTTCATTGACCCCTCGCCCCGCCCCGCCCCGCCCCGCCCCGCCCCGCCCCGCCCCGCCACGCCACGCCCCGCCCCGCCACGCCCCGCCACGCCCCGCCACGCCCCGCCACGCCCCGCCACGCCCCGCCACGCCCCGCCACGCCCCGCCACGCCCCGCCACGCCCCGCCCCGCCACGCCCCGCCACGCCCCGCCACGCCCCGCCACGCCCCGCCCCGCCACGCCCCGCCACGCCCCGCCACGCCACGCCACGCCACGCCACGCCACGCCACGCCCGGCCGAACCCCACCGCGCTGTGCCCCGCCCGCCCCGCCCCGCCCCGCCCCGCCACGCCCGCCCCGTCCCGCCCGCCCCGTCCCGCCCGCCTCGTCCCGCTCGCCCCGTCCCTCTCGCCCCGTCCCGTTCGCGCCGTCCCGCTCGCCCCGTCCCTCTCGCCCCGTCCCTCTCGCCCCGTCCCTCTCGCCCCGTCCCTCTCGCCCCGTCCCTCTCGCCCCGTCCCTCTCGCCCCGTCCCTCTCGCCCCGTCCCTCTCGCCCCGTCCCTCTCGCCCCGTCCCTCTCGCCCCGTCCCTCTCGCCCCGTCCCGCCCGCCTCGTCCCGCTCGCCCCGTCCCGCTCGCCCCGTCCCTCTCGCCCCGTCCCTCTCGCCCCCGTCCCTCTCGCCCCGTCCCTCTCGCCCCGTCTCGCTCGCCCCGTCCCGCTCGCCCCGTCCCTCTCGCCCCGTCCCTCTCGCCCCGTCCCTCTCGCCCCGTCCCTCTCGCCCCGTCCCTCTCGCCCCGTCCCGCCCGCCTCGTCCCGCTCGCCCCGTCCCTCTCGCCCCATCCCTTTCGCCCCGTCCCTCTCGCCCCGTCCCTCTCGCCCCGTCCCTCTCGCCCCGTCCCGCCCGCCTCGTCCCGCTCGCCCCGTCCCGCTCGCCCCGTCCCTCTCGCCCCGTCCCTCTCGCCCCGTCCCTCTCGCCCCGTCCCTCCCGCCCCGTCCCTCTCGCCCCGTCCCTCTCGCCCCGTCCCTCTCGCCCCGTCCCTCTCGCCCCGTCCCTCTCGCCCCGTCCCGCTCGCCCCGTCCCGCCCGCCTCGTCCCGCTCGCCCCGTCCCGCTCGCCCCGTCCCGCTCGCCCCGTCCCTCTCGCCCCGTCCCGCTCGCCCCGTCCCTCTCGCCCCGTCCCTCTCGCCCCGTCCCTCTCGCCCCGTCCCTCTCGCCCCGTCCCGCCCGCCTCGTCCCGCTCGCCCCGTCCCGCTCGCCCCGTCCCTCTCGCCCCGTCCCTCTCGCCCCGTCCCTCTCGCCCCGTCCCTCTCGCCCCGTCCCTCTCGCCCCGTCCCTCTCGCCCCGTCCCTCTCGCCCCGTCCCTCTCGCCCCGTCCCTCTCGCCCCGTCCCTCTCGCCCCGTCCCGCCCGCCTCGTCCCGCTCGCCCCGTCCCGCTCGCCCCGTCCCTCTCGCCCCGTCCCGCTCGCCCCGTCCCTCTCGCCCCGTCCCTCTCGCCCCGTCCCTCTCGCCCCGTCCCTCTCGCCCCGTCCCTCTCGCCCCGTCCCTCTCGCCCCGTCCCGCCCGCCTCGTCCCGCTCGCCCCGTCCCGCTCGCCCCGTCCCTCTCGCCCCGTCCCTCTCGCCCCGTCCCTCTCGCCCCGTCCCTCTCGCCCCGTCCCTCTCGCCCCGTCCCTCTCGCCCCGTCCCGCCCGCCTTGTCCCGCTCGCCCCGTCCCGCTCGCCCCGTCCCTCTCGCCCCGTCCCTCTCGCCCCGTCCCTCTCGCCCCGTCCCTCTCGCCCCGTCCCTCTCGCCCCGTCCCTCTCGCCCCGTCCCTCTCGCCCCGTCCCTCTCGCCCCGTCCCGCCCGCCCCGTCCCGCTCGCCCCGTCCCGCTCGCCCCGTCCCTCTCGCCCCGTCCCGCTCGCCCCGTCCCTCTCGCCCCGTCCCTCTCGCCCCGTCCCTCTCGCCCCGTCCCTCTCGCCCCGTCCCTCTCGCCCCGTCCCTCTCGCCCCGTCCCTCTCGCCCCGTCCCGCTCGCCCCGTCCCGCTCGCCCCGTCCCTCTCGCCCCGTCCCTCTCGCCCCGTCCCTCTCGCCCCGTCCCTCTCGCCCCGTCCCTCTCGCCCCGTCCCTCTCGCCCCGTCCCTCTCGCCCCGTCCCTCTCGCCCCGTCCCTCTCGCCCCGTCCCTCTCGCCCCGTCCCTCTCGCCCCGTCCCGCCCGCCTCGTCCCGCTCGCCCCGTCCCGCTCGCCCCGTCCCTCTCGCCCCGTCCCGCTCGCCCCGTCCCTCTCACCCCGTCCCGCTCGCCCCGTCCCTCTCGCCCCGTCCCTCTCGCCCCGTCCCTCTCGCCCCGTCCCTCTCGCCCCGTCCCGCCCGCCTTGTCCCGCTCGCCCCGTCCCGCTCGCCCCGTCCCTCTCGCCCCGTCCCGCTCGCCCCGTCCCTCTCGCCCCGTCCCTCTCGCCCCGTCCCTCTCGCCCCGTCCCTCTCGCCCCGTCCCTCTCGCCCCGTCCCTCTCGCCCCGTCCCTCTCGCCCCGTCCCTCTCGCCCCGTCCCTCTCGCCCCGTCCCTCTCGCCCCGTCCCTCTCGCCCCGTCCCTCTCGCCCCGTCCCTCTCGCCCCGTCCCTCTCGCCCCGTCCCTCTCGCCCCGTCCCTCTCGCCCCGTCCCGCCCGCCTCGTCCCGCTCGCCCCGTCCCGCTCGCCCCGTCCCTCTCGCCCCGTCCCGCTCGCCCCGTCCCTCTCGCCCCGTCCCTCTCGCCCCGTCCCTCTCGCCCCGTCCCTCTCGCCCCGTCCCTCTCGCCCCGTCCCTCTCGCCCCGTCCCGCTCGCCCCGTCCCGCTCGCCCCGTCCCTCTCGCCCCGTCCCTCTCGCCCCGTCCCTCTCGCCCCGTCCCTCTCGCCCCGTCCCTCTCGCCCCGTCCCTCTCGCCCCGTCCCTCTCGCCCCGTCCCTCTCGCCCCGTCCCTCTCGCCCCGTCGCTCTCGCCCCGTCTCTCTCGCCCCGTCCCTCTCGCCCCGTCCCTCTCGCCCCGTCCCGCCCGCCTCGTCCCGCTCGCCCCGTCCCGCTCGCCCCGTCCCTCTCGCCCCGTCCCTCTCGCCCCGTCCCTCTCGCCCCGTCCCTCTCGCCCCGTCCCTCTCGCCCCGTCCCTCTCGCCCCGTCCCGCTCGCCCCGTCCCCGCTCGCCCCGTCCCTCTCGCCCCGTCCCTCTCGCCCCGTCCCTCTCGCCCCGTCCCTCTCGCCCCGTCCCTCTCGCCCCGTCCCTCTCGCCCCGTCCCGCTCGCCCCGTCCCGCTCGCCCCGTCCCGCTCGCCCCGTCCCTCTCGCCCCGTCCCTCTCGCCCCGTCCCTCTCGCCCCGTCCCTCTCGCCCCGTCCCTCTCGCCCCGTCCCTCTCGCCCCGTCCCTCTCGCCCCGTCCCTCTCGCCCCGTCCCTCTCGCCCCGTCCCGCCCGCCTCGTCCCGCTCGCCCCGTCCCGCTCGCCCCGTCCCTCTCGCCCCGTCCCGCTCGCCCCGTCCCTCTCACCCCGTCCCGCTCGCCCCGTCCCTCTCGCCCCGTCCCTCTCGCCCCGTCCCTCTCGCCCCGTCCCTCTCGCCCCGTCCCTCTCGCCCCGTCCCTCTCGCCCCGTCCCTCTCGCCCCGTCCCTCTCGCCCCGTCCCTCTCGCCCCGTCCCGCTCTCCCCGTCCCGCTCTCCCCGTCTCGCTCGCCCCGTCCCGCTCGCCCCGCCATGCCCCGCGCCGCCCCAATGCCCACCCTCCCCTCCTCGCCCCACCACGCCCCGCCCCGCCCCGGCGCCCTCCGCTGTTCCATAATTTACCACGCGACGTCGGCGGCCCCGGCGCCACCGCCTCCGCGCCTCCTCCGGTGGCTGATGTATGGTGATTCCACGCGCGCCCTCTTTCGCCTCCGCTTCCACTTCCCCGCTTCATCTCGATGTCCATCGTTAGCTTTCGATTCCAAGGCCGAACGAGGCTTTCGACTCGCCTGCTACTTCGCCCTTTCGATCAACATTGCGGTTCTCTTGCCCTTAGGCCATCGAGAATTCAAGTTCCCGTATCTTTCCTTTCTGCGAAGCCGACCGTGCTCTTTGCTTTCCGTAAGTACCATGCGTATTGCAGGAGATTGATCGACGCTTCCAGGCCGCTATGGCCACTAGTTTCGTTAGTGTAGTGAATGTTTTGCCCGGATGGAGGCGTACAAGGTTTTCCCCCTTCAGGAATTTCCCCCACCGTTCCTGCAGCAACAAGCCCTAAACTATCGACTGACATGTGTGGTACTGTAGTCCGTGAAAGTATGTATGTGTGTGAAAGGAGAAAGGATAAGATAAGGAAGAGGGATGAAAGATCGCTTACGACCCGTTGCCTGCTTGTGAAAATACTGCCTCTGCAATATCTTATACTGATGGGAAAAACAAGGGAAAACTACCGATCAGAGCTGCCTGCTGCTAGAATTCTCCTCCCAGAAACGGCTGCATTCGGCTTAGTTACGTGGCCAGTGACGAAATTTCGCCACCGTCGGAACTGGAACCCTCAAACCTCCCGGTCATCGTCGCTGCAGAGTGAGAGGCGATGCTTAACAGTCTGAGCTTAACTTAGCCGGTTATTGCATGAGAATACTGCACGCACGCATGTTGATTATCATTAAGGTGGCGCTCTGGCCGTTTGATGTC